>BCLG01000027.1:341922-382021 GCA_001602295.1 Zoysia matrella | reverse complement strand
TACTTATATTTCTAATTTGAAGTCCAGAAACAAAAATTATAACTATTTTAATAATGGATCTCTGTATCAGATTTTTTTGAAAGGCTGAAAACATATTCGAATTTCAAATTGGATGCGAAATTTGTTTATGCCATGTAGAATTTCTTGATTGCAGCTGTGTCATACACATCATATGCTTCTTTTTCATTATTTCACTTGATTGAACGCTATTTCCTATTACCAGCTTTTCCATGCTTCAAAATTGCATAGGCTCTTGATGAGGAGTTTGAGGACTGCCTTAGTCAAATGATGAGAAATGATTACACTGCTGATAGAACTAAGGTAATCTGGATTTCCAACGTTGATTAGTAATGCAGTTTTAAGATCTTGTTCTAGCAAACTGTAGTCTTGTCATTTAAAACTCCTTTTCGTTCCTCTTCCAGCTGTATTTTGTATCCACATCGTATTACTGAATTGTTGCCTATTTATGATTTGGTCAATACATTTAGATTTTAAAATATATCAGCCAGTTACTACAAACACTCCCTTCTTCATCTCTTTATTACATGCGCTTTTCGTTTAAGTGGCGCATGAAGGGATGCCATATTACACTAGTATAAAGAACAATACAAGGATGGCATTCTACTCATAATAGAAATAAAAAGTACGATGTAGAAATATCTGTGGCAACTCAATCATCAACGCGAGTGTGGGCTAGAATGAATTTCGGAAGAATTTTCAACGCACAAAGGAATGTATTTGATCTGAATGCTTGAAGTATAACAGATGTGCTGATAAAATATCTTTTGCTTTGTAGTAGCCTTACCATTGCTTGGATTTTTGTTGGGGAGCCCCAGATGTCATTCCGAGAGCTGTTTGTGTTTGAATTCTTTCTGTTCACCATCCACATTCCCACCTTTTTCCTGTAAACCAGAAAGATTAAAATTAAATCATGTACAGCCTATCAATTTTGAAATCCAATGTCTCAAGTGCATTTCAATAAAAAGGATTCAGTATGTTAATGATCATGTCATACTTAATATACAAATTTGAAAGAAATCAGGATGAGTTATACCAAGACTTTTGCTTTCCTCCTTTCCCACTTAAACTTACCTACGACAGATAAGAAAAATATATATCAATAGTTAGATGCATGTGCTCCTCCACGGAAAAAAAAGTGAATTTAAATACTCTATAAACATCATAATAGACGTATCAGAATATCATAACCCATAATCACGCAGTGATAGCGGAACAAATAGAGCTCTGTATGTGTTGCAGCTGAAGCCTAAAGTCCACTGTAATCGTGGCTCTATTCAGCTCCAACAAGGTGGTCTAGAAATCAAAACTATGCCGGCGAAGTCATGGACAGCGCTCTTCACTGGCGAACGGTGCTAGGGGAATTGAGGAATTGAGGGGGGGGGGGGGTATTTGTAGTTGGCAACATCAGTTTAACTTGTTTTAAAAAATGTGACATATACATAGCATAAACAAGAAGAGGGAATAAAGTTATGAATGATATAGCCATTTCAAAATCCTATGTAGATATAACACTGGATGATGCCCCATTAAAATTTCAGAACCCAATTTGCATGTTACTTGCCCCTGCTCCTGTTGCAAAATTCCAACACTTTATTTAAAACCGAGAAGAATAGGGGCCAAAACTCCACCGTATTAGCTGGGAATGGTGTCAAGTGACCCAAAAGGCCATTTAGCTAAACACATGAAGAAATTTTATGCTCAGGGTTCATCTCCTGACAGACATGTGCGTTGAAGTTCTTCACTATATATTAATATTTTTCTTCCAAGTTTAACCTTCTCCCTTTGCAGATCTCCATCGACAAGCAAAGGCACCCACCTTTCGGTGCAGAACCACAAGCTGACCATTCAAAACACAAAAACTTTTAAGTCTGGATTCTCTCTGTTTTTGTTTGAACTAATTAAGACATGACTCACTTTCAGAGTTTGTGCAAGCTTCAATCCACCAAGATCGGAACTGAAGGAAACTCAATAAAAACTGAAAACATCACAGGCTGCGAAATCAGAGAAGCAGAATTCTTTGTTTTGTTTGGTGCATTGATGATTCATCATGTATATTAAATAATTTACCTTAAGTTTCCTGAGACGTGCGTCCTTCTCCCGCCTGCTCGACGACCTATAGCAATGGCGCTTCCTCAGCCTTCGACTGCAGCCAGCGCAAGCTCAACCTCATCATCAAGATCTCCCAGCCCCCATTGTACCAGGAACATCGCCGGGGCTATGACTCCCGGCGTAGATCTGGACGCTGGCGCAGCGCGGGGAGGGGCAGCCAGGGCGGCGTGGGCAGGACAGCGCGAGAGGGACGGCGGGGCGGCCAGGGGTGGGCAGTGCGGGGAGGGTAGCGGCGCGGCATGGGCTGTGCAGGCAGGTGGGGGTGGCCGGGGCGGTTGCGCGGCGTGAGCGGGCCAGCGTGGGGAGGTACGTCCGGTGGGGCGGTGACGACGGGGAGGCCGTCGAGTGGGGCGGGGCCTGTGTCAATGGGGGCGCGGATCGGCTACCTTAATCTATAGATTAAGGCTGCCAGTCACTGTTTGGACAGTGTAAGCAGTCGGATGCTACAGTAAATTTGCATTAATCACAGCGATTACTGTTCACAATTACAGTTTTCAATAGTATTTTTAGTTTTTCTGTACTATAGCCCTTAATCCGGAACGTTCGTTCGCCGTCCGACGGCCGAGATTCGTCGAAGTCACAGTTTAAGGCACCGGCTGCTTTCCGTGTCAATGGTGCTGCCACCCGAGAGACGACGGGGATGAGATGGGGGATGTGGAACCCGCCTGTCGACGCTGTATATATCTCTACTATACTAAAATTGCTGTTTGGGGTGGCTAGTCGTGGCAGCTATATTATTCTATTAATGCTCTTAAAAAAACCATATTACTCTAATAATATACTCTCTCCGTTCTTTTTATTTGTCTTCTTATATATCTTATATGTGAACACAAGAATTAAAAATGATAAAAAATAAAATGTGCTAAAAATAAAGAGAGAGATAGAAATAAAAATGTATTAAAAATATAAAAAAAATGTTGAGAAGCGAAAATTACAAGTAAAAAAGAAAAAATGTGAAGATGATAGGATGACAAATAAATTAGGAAGAAGAGAGTAGAAAATTTATTGCCGCTAATAATATCATAATAATAATTTTAAAATAAAAATGAGAAGTGAGACAAATGAACAATCAAACAAAATTAAACGAAAACCATCAGTGATACATAAAATTAATCAGAGCATATCTATCTAACTGAGTTTCACAAGATTTAAGATTCAAGAACCAGTTATTGAACCTTGAGGAGGCGAGTAGGCAATCCTGTCCGAGATCCCAACAGACCGGTCGTGTTTCTTCTCCAGCGATGACAGGGGCGAGGAAGTAAGCTACGCACTGACGGCAGGAGGCGGCTTCCGTGCGCCCCTGTTCGTCTTCCGCCGTCGCTCGTCGCCCGCGCTTCTCTGGCTCTGACCACCCTGCCCGAGCTTTAGGGTGCGTTTAGGTTGTGTTTACTAAGCTTTCCATTTTCTGAAGAATCAGAAATTAACAGTTTAAAAATATTTCTAGTCAAAAATAAAATTATTTAGAAACCGTTTTTTGCAAATTTTAGTGATTAGATTCACTAAAGTAAGAGAATAATTGAATGATTAATATATATTTTTTTGTCATTAATATTAAAAATATTAGAACAACTTTAAAAAAGGACATCTCTATAAAGAGCTCGATGAAGCGAACTTAACGAAATAATTTTAGAAAATTTTAAAAATTTAAGAGAACTATTTTAATTCGAAAGATTTAAAAAAATATTCGTTAGAGTGAGACTGAAGTGATTCACGAATGAAACACCTGTTGAGTCGATTCACACGCATAGTTCAAAAAATAGAATCCTTTCCAACGGTTCCAAGGAAGAAACATTCGATGTTTTGTCCTTTGGCACCATTTCCACCGATTCGGATGAGAATCTGAAGTGTTTTAACGTTGCCAAACGGACCATTAGGTGAGCTTCTATACATTATGCAGTCCAATTAAAGCCTCGTTCGTTTAGCCGTGGATCGGCCCGGAACCGGCCTGGAACTGGCTGGAATGGCCCAACCTGGAATGAAAATCAGTTCGGCCTGGAATGCCTGTTCGTTTCGGCCCGGTCTGATTTAGATCCCACCCATTCCAACCCTTTCTCATCCATCACCGGCCCGTAACCAAACCACCCACATACCTGTTGGAACGAAACCTAGCGAAGTCACGAAGTGGCGGCGGCGGCAGAGCGAAGGAGGCGATGACGGCGACGCGGCACTCCGTCCACTGCGTCCATCGTCATCAGTTACTGGCTTCTCTCCCGTAAGTTCTTGGCCCCTGCTTGCTTCTCTCCCATCCTCACGGCTAGCACGCGATTGCGCACGGATCTATCGGCCACTCCGCTGCATTTGGGTCCGGCTGGTACGCGGCGGAGCACGAAAACATCGGCCACACTGTTTTGTACTGCTGCACTCCTGCGCACGGCCGCTCCCATGGGAAGGCGATACTCACCGGCCACGAAACGCTGGAGGCAGAGCCTGGTCTGATATCGTTGGCCTCCCAATGCTTTTTGTCATGTGTGCGGCTTCCAATTAGGAATAGTACTGCTAGATGTTGTTCTTTGTGCTTGATTCGGCTACCTTATCTGAGCACTCCTACTTTCACTTTGGTTGTGTTTGTGCCAATTCTTGAGCAAGCATTTTCAGTTAATAGTAACACTTCACTGAACAAGGATTATACAGTCCAAGATCTATGTGTTTGTTCCAAAATTCACTTTGAAATCAGTGAGCACAAACCATTATAATTAACTGTCTACCACTCTTGTTGTTCAAGTTGGATTGAATACCTAAAATTTAAGTAAACAACATTATGTGCTTCTTAGATCCTCCCAGCGGTTGTTCGAGTTGGAGAAGACGAGCCTCCTCCATCTTGGGATCCTATACCTACTCCAAAAGGTATATTTATTTCTATTTCTATTTTTTCTAAATTAGGTATATAGTGGTTCTGTTTTTGTTTCTTTTTTTTTTCTAAAATCTGTATATCATCTTTCTTTTCATTTTAATTCTTGTATATGTTTCTGTTTTACTTCTGTTTCAACACTTGTAGATCATGATATAATGTTGTTTGTAGATCATGACATGATGTTGTTTTATTTTAATTCTATTAACTCTCGTGGATCACGTTTTTTTTCATGTTTCTGTTTCATTTTAATTCTGAGTCCACTTTTCTATATGTTTTCTGTTCATTCTTTTTTTAGTATGCCTCTGAGAGAATATATTAGAAAGAGGAGGGATCAAGACGATGATGACATAATGCTCTTTATTTTCTCTGCCCTACATATGTTGGGTTCTAGTAGAGGAGGAGAAAAAACAGCGTCATACATTAGAAGAAAAACGCGAGGTTAAGGTTTGTCGGCTGCTAGAAGGACATGTCAAAAATTGTTGAGTAGCATTTAGGATGGAACCACGAATCTTCATATCCTTGGCCAATTATCTCAGAAGGACTAGACTTGTGATACAAGAATTAAGATTGAGGAGAAGCTCGCATTTTTCTTTTACATGCTTAGCCACAATTCTTCATATGAAGATCTCCAGATAACATTTCACCATAGTAATGACACCTTCCACCATCATATCAACCATTTCTTTAAGAAAGTCATTCCTATTTTGTCTCGTTGCTTTCTCAAGCCTCCCAATCCTAATCAAATCCATCCATATATCGAAAAAAATCCTAGATTCTATCATTTCTTCAAGAACTGTCTTGGTGCCATTGATGGCATGCAGATTCCTATTTCCATATCATCTGAAAAGGCTGCTCCTTTTCGAAATAGAAAGGGAACACTTAGCATCAATGTGATGGTGGCTTGTGATTTTGATCTCAAGATTACTTTCATTTCTAGTGGATGGGAGGGTTCAGCCACATATTCTAGAGTGCTGAGATCTGCTATAAGTAAAGGTTTCCATGTACCTTCAGGCAAATTTTATCTTGTTGATGGTGGTTATGCAAACACTCCATCTTTCTTTGCACCTTACCGAGGAGTCCGATATCACTTAAAAGAGTTTGGAGTTGGACATCGACGACCTCAAAACCCGAAAGAACTCTTCAACCACCGCCATGCTCTACTTAGGAACCATGTCGAAAGAGCATTAGGGGTGCTTAAAAAGCGCTTTTCGGTCCTTAAAGTCGCAACATTTCACATGTTGGACAATCAAGTCAAGATTCCAGTCGCTGCTGCTATATTGCATAATCTTATTAAGGAACTTAATGGAGATGGGGACTGGCGGAACGACCAACCTGATAATATCGACCCACAAAATTTTGTTGACTTACCTAATGGTGACCACACAAATGAGCAAGGCAGTGTAGAAGGGAATGCTTTGAGAGACACTATTGCCATGTGGGCTGATTACCAACATGTATAATAGAGTCTATCATGAATAAGGTGGCTGATCACCATGATGTACAACAGAGTCTATAATAAATGAGTGGGCTGATTACTAGCTTGTTTTCTTTCTAAGTTGTAATAATTGAATAAATTCTATTAGTGATGGTTGGAAGAGGTTCTCCGAAGTTAAATATCATCAGGAGGGGGTCTCCAAAGTTCAGCTTATTGGCGACAAGTGCTACAAAAAAGAAATCTCCTAAAGTTACTCAAGCTATGAAGACTGGAGCTTCACCAAGAGGTATATTGCTTTATGTTTCCTAGTGCTTTCCTATTGGACAAGAGTTATATTGTTTTCTATTTCCTAATATTTTCTCATTGCAAAAAAAACACTACTTGTTGCTGTAGCTAAGAGAAGAGCTTATTGGAACTCTTTGCTAGAAAAGTCTCTTGTTGACATCCTTCTTGAGCACAAAAACAAAGGTGAAAGAGGTGACAATGGATGGAGCTCGAAAAGTGTGGAGTAGAATGGTGAAGGAATTCCATGAGAAGAACAAGTATGTGTCCTTTACTAAAGAACAGATTCAAGACAAAGAAAGAGAACTTAAAAGAGATTACAAGATGTTAAAAGATGCCAAAAGAGAGAGTGGCTGTTCTTGGGATCCTACAAGGCAAATGTTACAAGTAGAACCATTTCAGTGGAACAACTTGATCACTGTAGGTTTTTGCTGTTATTTTTAGAGTATCTCGCTGTTATTTTTAGAGTATCTTACTATTAGTTTTAGGATATCTTACTGTTATTGTTGCTATTCTTTGCTTATAACAAGCACATGTTTGTTTGAATGTATAGAGTTACCCAAAGATCAAGAAGTTTCGCAACACAAAGGCCACTTTTCCATTGTTTGATGATCTAGACGAGCTTTATGATGGTAAATTCTATCTCAGTTTGCTGTAAATGTGTAGTGTTCTGTTTTTAGTAGTGTTCTGTAAATGTGTAGCATTCTACTTTGTGAAATATGTAGTGTTCTGTTTTTTTTTTTTCTATCAACTAATAGGAGCAAAAGTAGTGTTCTGTAAATGGACAAGTAATAGTATTCTGTTGTGATGCTTATTTTTGTTTAGGTCAACTAGCAGAAGGAGCATACAACTTTACTTCTGCAGTTGAGTCTATCCAAGATGAGGCTATTGTTGAAACTGAAAATACAAATGAGATCCAAGATTTGGAAGAAGTGCAGTGGATGGAAGAAGCACAAAATGTGGCTAGTGAAGGTGGCCAAAGGAGTGAAGAAATACTTCAGAGGATTGCAGAACCAAGAGAGGAAGAAGTTCAACTTGTGAGTGCTGAACTAAGAGAACAAAAAAGGTTTGTTGGTGTACCTAAGGAACCTAAGAAAGCAAAGAAGCGTAGTAACATAGAAAATATGATGGAAAGGTACCTAGAAATGAGGCAAAACAAGTAGAAGAGGAAAGTGCACAGTTAGCACGAGAGAAGGAGGGTGGTCAAGGGCAAAATTTCTCCATCACCAAGTGTATCTCAGTTTTGAACACGTTGGATGTAACGAAAGAAGAGAAGACTAAGGCGTATGCTGTTTTCAAGAAGCAAGAGAACAAGGAAATCTTTTTGAGTGCATGCAATGAAGATCAAGAAGCTGCAATGATTTGGCTAAGAAATGAAATGGCTTAGCAGCAGGTCATGTTCTGTTTTGTTATTTTTTGATTTTTTTCTTTTCTGTGACTGATATTATTGGCAAGTTTGATAAAGTATTGATATATTATTACCATGCTTGCTGTAGCTCAACCAAGAATAAGTTATATATAGTAAATTAGTGATCTTGGTCTTGAATTATATATAGTAAATTAGCTCAACCAAGAATAAGTTATTTACTAAAGTATTCATTCAGTAGCTATTTCTTGATTTGCTCATAACTTCCAGCAAGCAAAAAAATTGATTGATTCATTGACACATATTTGGTCTTAGAGACTTATGGTTTTTTTTCTTTCCTGTATTGATTCATTCGACACATACTACTAGCTGTTTCTGTTATGTGGTTGGCATTATTGACAAGTTTTTAAATTGCTCTGATTGTTGATGACAGGTTGCCATCTCTGCTGCCACTAGTAAAAAAAAAGATAAGATCAAAATGACGAACTCTACGATTTTGTTGCAGGTTAGGAGTGCGAATGGAGCTGGCTCTTGTTACTTGCAGCAGGATTCAAACCTCTTCCCTTGCACTGTGTTGAGTGAAAGTTTTGTCTGAATCTGTAATCGATTTGCATGTGTAAGTAGCTTCTAATGAATGCACTATGAATCTGAGTAGCTATGGAACTAATGATCAGAAGTGAAGCTATAGCTATATGAATCTGAGTAGCAGGATCAGAATTATTTTTTGATATATGACATGATTTTATTTTGTTTTGCAGATATTTTATTTGTTAAGTTTTGAATTTAGTCTGTTTATTCAGAATTTTTTTGAGATAGATTCAGTCATTCTATTTGGTGTATCCAGGCTTAAAATAATCTGTTTATTATGTTCTGCGCTCTGGTTTGATTCCATCAGCCGAATACTGTTTTATTGTGTATTGGTTTGATTACATGAGTGGATTCAATCAACACTTTGGATTGAGTGAAACCACTTGGATTCACTGATTCCAGGGACGTAATGAAAACAAGGCTGTAATGAAACCAAGCCTACCGAACGAGGCCTAAGGTAGCCGTAATCCGTTCCAAGCCGTGTGTTCTCACTCGCCGCCTTGCTTCCTGGTTGCGTCGCCGCATCCATCGCCGCGCTGACCACCATGTGGGAGCTTTGATCTCGTGCATCTCTTTGCCTAGGTCCTAGCTTAAGTTTGCCGCGAAATCGCTGCCGGCGAGCTACGCCGCAGCCGCTTGGCAATACGTTGTCCGTAGCTAGCCAGAGAGAGACGAAGAATACCGGAGAAAAGAAAAGCTCGTGCTGCCCGTCATCCACTCACTTCTCCCCTGTTTGGCTTCAGACACCCACAATTGCACACAGATATGACGGTCTAGCTGCTAATAAT
Organism: Zoysia matrella; assembly: GCA_001602295.1. NCBI lineage: Eukaryota > Viridiplantae > Streptophyta > Magnoliopsida > Poales > Poaceae > Zoysia > Zoysia matrella. The sequence goes on along the minus strand of BCLG01000027.1, from coordinate 372,581 downwards.
TATATAAAAATCCTATAAACATATATCAATATTTAGGGTAATCTCTAATACAAATGGCACCTCATGCTGCTGTATTATGATATTGTCACATAAGAAAATTTGTCAGTTTAAAATTCTCAGGATTTAGATAGAATCTTCTGGTTTATTATTAGAAATAGTAGATATAATTAAATCTTACACAAGAGCATACATTGAATTGTTTTAAATGTAAATACTCTAATTCGCATAGTAGTGGTAATCAGGACGTTTTTGTAGAAATGTGTAGGCAAACTTTAATATAATTAGGACTTGTACTTGTGTTCTCCATATAAGAAAATGTTAGTCTGAGGTTCGCATGATTTTCAGTGAGCTTCATGTTTTGTTAATAGAATAGAAATTAAATAATAGTTATACACATAAGCACTATAAATAAACACTATAGATTTTATCTTAAGTACCATTTAATATCTACCAAAATAAGGATTTGTACATACTGATGCCCGCTTCAGACGTTAAATCGATTAAGTGAATTTAAATAATCACATACACATTATCTTTATGAAATAAGAAAAGTAAATAAAGTGTCTAGGTGAATATGTCTTTTTGAAAAAAATGTTTAGATCCAGCTAAAAACACGTTTCCGTCACAAACTTCAATTGTCTAAATCATACGTCATACATTGTTTCAAAATATGCATCTCTCATTCTTATTTGGTTTTTTATTCGAATTATTTGGTTTTATTTGCAGTTCATTTCATTGGATCATTTTATTTGGGATCTCCGATGTTTCTCGGTATTGGATTTGGCGTGCACGTGAGTGATGCGTCGGAGGACATCGTCATAAGGAGATCAACAACCGTCATACGACAAGTTAAATTAAATGGTGCGAGGCAAGCACACCTCTTTAGACCATTTTGATCCGATGTTTGTAAATAAACTTAAGTGTCTAAAATGTTGAAAATGCATCTACATTTTTAGTGGGTTTTGGCAAATTGAATGATAACATGATTAAAAGATTAATATTATTTGTTAAGTTTATAAGCAGATTGTTTGTCTTAAAAAAATAAAAAATATTAAGAAGTCTTGATTTAACAAAGATTACCGCATTTCTCATGATTAAGAGGTTGCTCATGCTAAGTCAAATAAAGTTGTTACAAAATAAGAGTGAGATCAAAAGATATGTATACTCTAAGTGAAGATCTCAACATAAAGTCATTTGGCACATGAAAAATAAAGAAGATGTTCATCTTAAGTCAAGTCAAGAAAAAATAAGTAAAAATAAGATTAAAAGTTATGAGCGGTTAAAGATTAAGATCTCAATAAGAGCCACTTGACACATAAAGATTGAAGTACATGCCAAGAAAGTCAAGTGAAGCCATGACAAGCAAAGGGTAAGATCACAAGTTATGATTACCTCAAGATCTCAACAACAAGCTACTTGACTTACAAAGATTGAGGTTAATACCAAAAAAAGTCAAGAAAAATTATGCTAAGCAAAAATAAAATTAAAAGTTATGATGAATTTAATTAAGATCTCAAATAGAAGCTCTTGAATTATAAAGTTTGAAGTACTTCAAAAAATCAAAAGAAGTATTGCAACATTTCGGAATTTTTAAATTAATAAAGCGGCGAGTTATCTCCTATTTTTCATTCTTGCAATTATCATCTGTCTCGAAATTCGTTCTGTTTGATTCAAAATCCTCTATTCTAAATTTTTTCGGTGTCGAAATAATTTAGCCCGCGTAATTTTTCATTGAGACTAAAATTATTTTTTCTAAAAATTTTTAATTAATTTTCAGATCTCTAAATAATTTTTCTAATTATTTTTTCAATTTTATCCTCTCCTACCTATCTATGTTTATCTCTTTCTAATATAAATACCTCTTTAACCCTATCTCTCCTCATTTTACTGTTGGCCGAGGGTCGGCCGACTCGCTCCACGCGCCGCCGCGTCGGTCCGCTCGCCCGTGTTCTGCCGAGTCCACGCGTCACCGTCCCGCTCCCGAGGCGAAGCCGCGCCGACCTTGCTTGCCTCGTTTCCCGCAGCGCGTGACGCCGTCACCGTCAACCGCCAGGTCGCCAGTGCCCGTCTCGATCCCCGCCTCAAAACTCGTCGCCGCACCGTCACCGCCGAAGCAGCGCGTCGCCCGAGCCTCAGCACCGAGTCGAAGCCCTGTGCCCGTCGCGCATCGTCTGCTGCCGTCACCGTCAACCTCGTTTGTCGCGCCGCGCCGAGCTCGACTCCGCATGAAGCTCGACGCCGTCACCTGCCCGCACCGCGCTCCGTCCATCGGTCCCAGCACCGCCTCCGGTTTTTCCGCGTGATCCAGTCCAGCGTCCGCGTCACGCGCCAGCCGCCCCCGGTTTTCGCGCGTCTTTGCGGACCCCGCCGACACGCATCTCCGCCTGGCCAGTGTTCTCTGGTCTCCGATTTCCGAATCTCCGGTACAAGTCCGGTTCCGATCTCTGCGATTTCATCTCTGATTAAATCAGATGTGCGGTGAGAAATCCTTCACTTTTAAATTCCTTTTTCCTTTCGATAAATTGATGAATTAATTGTTAATCAATTTACGATTAATTATTCTACGATTAATCTAGTTCTTTTTGTTCTAAATTTTTTAGGAATTTTGAAGAACTTTGTTTTACCTATGATTATTCTCAAAATTATTCTGTTAATTTTATCTCGTCGTATTTGTCGTATAGAATTTTCTGAGAAACATTTTGCGCACGTTTAACCTAATAGTTTCAATTTAAATTTATTATTTTGATTTAGTTGTCACGTAATTAAGTCTGATCCCTGTTCCTGTTGTGATCAGCTGATGATACCGAGGAAGAGTAACATGAGTCTGCTCAGTTCGAGGACTCAGATCCCGATTACGATCTCGAATTACCAGGCAAGCCGCATTTTTTATCACTTTTGTACCCAGTATTTTAAACTGCATGTTTTGTTTGCAACCTTAATTTGCATGCCAACTATTTTAAAATATGTTAGCAACGTTCCTAAACCGTGCCTATTTACTGTTTCATAAATATAAACCCTAGGATTGCTTTAGAATAGTTATTTTATTTTTATGCTTAGCCATGCTTAGTCGCATTTATTTTTATCTCACATCTATCACTACAAAAATAGAATTTGTGTTAAATAATTTTGAATTGTGCTTCAAATGTGTGAGTTTTGCAAATAACTATACATAACTATTTAACAGAGGCAGGTTGGAGTATGAGAAGCTGAGGTACTTTTGGAAAGTCTCTGTGGACGTACCTGTGGCCGGTACAACGGAGAGATCCGGGTTGAGATTTTTTCGTGAGACTTGTTGGTCGTTGGCGTTGAGGTTGGAGAGATTGCCTGCCCTGACAATTAAACCGAGTTCTTCGAGCTTTGTATGCTCAGTTGACAACCATACACACCACGTTACTCTGTATGGGCAGTGGTTTGATCTTGAAGCTTGCTGAGACTGGTTGTTTACCTGTGGGTTGGCGGTGTTGCGTTAGTGTGGTGTAGAGCGTTGACTCCCCACATGAATTCAAGATACCGCACCTGATCAGTGGTAGGCTCTTCACAGCTCCAGGACTCGATTACGTAAGTACTTGGGATCCCTATCCTGAAGGACGGATAACGCCAGTTAAAGCTTGTGGATGGGTCTTGTGTGTTCGTCGGGACAACGACGATAGTTCTCGATGACGCTTCTCGTGGGTCTAGGTGCATGAACTCTGCAGAGTTACAGTCAATGCGCATTGTCACGTCCTTTTTGGAAGGACATTCTCTGAGTTGTGCTCCTCGTTGAGTAGTGTTGTTTTTTTTCCTCCTCTTCTATTTCAAAATGTTTTGGACTCTGGCCTTTGAGCTGTGGCCGGGTGTGGAGGTTGCATCGGCATTTAAAATGAGCCCCCGTTCGAGATCACGGAGATCCCCGTGGGGCAAGATAATAAAATTTGACAGTTTTAAAATAACACTTTTTTGCATCTTTAAAAATAAAATAAAATGTTTTAAACTTGCATTTAGCACTTGAGCCAGCCTTTACCTTTGAAACCGTTTGCATGCATACATTGTTGATAGGTAGTCCGCGGTTTCCTGAGTAATCGTACTCACGGCTTCTTAATTTGTTGTTTTCAGAGGATACTCTCAGCTTCGACTTCGACTACGTTTTTGATGGCTCGTGAAGTCCGCTCCTGCGCTTGAGCTAGCCTATGTGGAGGAGGTTTGCCACTGCTACCATGTTGATGCTTCTGTTGCTGCACTTGTTGGATTCTCGATAGTGATCTATCTGCTCTGAGTTGTTTCTGGCTTGCGTGCCGATGGACCCCTTTAGAGGATTTTATTCTAATAAATTTACTCGGACTTGCTATTTTCTATTCTTGTTTCCTGTTTAATGTTTCTGTTATGGTTTTTGATTGATCACTTGTGATATCGTGCTTGCCAACCTCCTGAGATTGGCAAAGTTACGAAAGATCGGGACTTACCGAAAGGTAAAAAAACCCGGTCGTTACAAGTATTCATTGACGACACAAGGCAACAATTGACTCAAGTGAGGGAGAAGGTGAATGATTAGCTTGACGTAGTTGCGATGGACCGGGAAGGAGAGAAGGGCAAGAAGGAGTCTTGGCACCGAAGAACCATAGTACCGGAGAAGGACTAGTTGAATTGAATCGTGATGGATCATTCAAGCTACAAGGAGTCATAGTTTGCTAAGTGTCAATATTCTATTGAACAAGAAGAAAAAAAGTATCTTGGAAGCATTTAGTGGATATTGATCACATGGATTGAAAGTTTTCAAGATTAGTAGCTAAATATGAAGTTGCTCAAGGAAAGCACATGTTGTTCACCCTCAAGAAGCAATTTTATAAAGAAGTGGTAAAATTCAAGAATTGAAGCTCAAGTGTTCCTTATAGCTTTTTATTTAATTCTTGAGTATAGTTATGCCGCTCTATTAAGGGGGATGCAACATGGATTAAAACATAATCTCAGTGCTCATGGAAACCCAAAGTGAGAGGAGAGAAACACAATGGCCATATACCTTCACAAGTTTTGCTGAAACAGGAAAAACCAGAAGTTTCGGATTGACAAACTGGAAGTTTCGGTTTTGTCAGTTTCCAGCAAATTGCTTAAGTCTCTACAGTAGTGTCCGGTACTTGACCCGAGTGTTCGAGAAGCCCTCTCTGGAATCGAGTTCCTATCCATCGGAATGTCCGGCACTTTGCCAGAGGGTCCAAACTGAAAGTTTCGGTTTAGTAAATCAGAAGTTCTGATTTTCTTTGAGCTATCTCTAACAGCTAGTTTCTGTTCGGAACAAAAGTTTCGGTTTTGAAAACGGGAAGTTTCGGTTTTAAAAACTGGAAGTTTCGGTTTTCCCAGTTTCAACCCCAACGGTTAGTTTTTGAGGGAGTGGTATAAATACCTTCTCCCTCCTTTTAGTGGGGGCTGCTGGTGTTTCCCATGACCTAAACTGAGCCAAAGCATTCTAGAGCTCTCCCCAACCCCCTCTTTGTGAGGCTTATGTGATTTGTGAGAAATCCAAGTATTGGGTTGAGAGTGATTGCATTTGAGAACACATTTGAGCACTCCCATCCATTGAGCACTTGAGCATTGAATTGCAAATCCATGAGCATTTGTTACTCTTGGAGGTGAAGCCTCCTAGACGGCTAAGCGTCGTCCGGTGAGCCACCAAGCTTGTGGTGTGCGACGAGAAAGTTTGTGAAGGCCCGCTTCGCCTCCGCAAGGGAAGAAGCAAGATAGTGATTCGAGGGAAGTGGTTGAAAGAGACTCGGCTTGGAGTTGGCCTTGTGAGCAGCTCAGGCTTCCTTAATGGAGACGTAGACAACTTGGGAGCATGTCGTTGAACTTCGGTGAAACAATTCCTCGTGTTCTTGCTTTACTTTACATTTCTTGTTTCATTTAGTTGTGCTTGTGACTAACCCTTGATTCTCTGTGAATCAAGTAGCTATCTTGTTCCTTATACTCTTTTAGGAGTGATTTGCTCAAAGTTCAGGTTTATCTCTCTGTCCCGAGAAAACCAGAAGTTCCGGTATCATAAACCAGAAGTTCCGGTTTAGACGTTTATTTATTATCTATTTTTACTGTCCAGGCAAAACCGAAAGTTTTGGTTTTGGCAGTTTAATTTCCGCTGAAGTTTGTGTTAATTTTTAGGAACACCTATTCACCCCCCTCTAGGCGACATCTAGGTCCTTTCAATTGTTATCAGAGCAAGGACTCACAATTTGTGCTTAACCGCCATGAGAAAAGATGTCTATGGGAGGTGATCTTGATCCTATTGTTTTAAATTCTTGCAATTACAATTTGTAGTGTTCCTATATGCTCAATGTATTTAAAGCAATAGATCCTTTCTTGCTGAATATTTTGGATACAAGTATTCTTCCTGTTGATTTTGACTTTGATAAATTAAAAAACTTAACCCAAGAGGAAGTAATACTTTCCCAACGCAATGCTCAAACTAATTATGCTATGTCTAGTACTTTAAGCTCAGATGTCTTTGATAAGCTTATTGAGGAGCATGGATGCATTGATGATGCTCACCTTCTTTAGGTTGCTCTAAAAGAAGCTTATGGTGAGAAGGACGATTGTGAGGCTCAACCTCAAGTGATGAAATATCAACGTCTCAACATTAAAAAGCTCCTGTGAAGAAGTGGAAGTGAAATGCACAAAAGATCAAGAAGTAGTGGATCTTCCGGCCATTCTGCAAAAATCGGAAATTCCGGTTTGTAAAACCGGAATTTCCGATTTCGGCAGAGTCAGTAAGTCGTCAATTGATTTGTCACTTGATGATTATTGTCGTTTCAGGCCAAGCGAAGAGTCCACATCACCAAAGAGTATGTCTTCTAATGATGAAGGCCTCTTTTGTCTTATGACAATGAGTAATTCTAAACTTATTGTCCATAGTGATAATTTGAGGAAAGATCAAATGTATCTTTGGTTGAAAATCTTGATGATGAATATGCTTGTGCTACTAACTCTAATTCTTATGTAGCACACCTAGAGAAAGCAAATCAAAAGCTCAAAGCTCAACTAGAGGAGCTTAGCAAGAAGCACGTGATTTTAAAAAATGATCATAATGAGCTCTTGTGCTCCTATGAGAATATTGTGGAATCACATATTACTTTGAATGTTGCCCATGAGGTTGTGTTAACTATGGTAACATCTTATTAACCCATAGTGCATAAGTGTGCTTGCTCTCAAAAATCATTAGATTTATCTTGTGCTAACAAATGTTGCTCTCAAGCAAAGCCATCTTGTGATGAGCAAATTATTGTAGAAACTTGTGATGACTTCATTGCAAGTGAAAATGACGCTCTCAAGAGAGAAATCAAGAAACTCAAGATGGATGTTGGTTCTTTGAAGAGAAAAGATCGTGTGCAACCGTCTCAAGATAACCGTGACAACATGGTGAAAAAGCTTGAGAAGGGATCAACCACCACATGTGTCAAAAATTATAGTAAGAACCAACACAAGCATTATATCAAGGGCAACAAACAAAGATACAAGATGAAGACAAATATCAAGTGCTCAAGTTACTCTCGAGAGGGACATATTGCATCAAAGTATCATATGAAGAAAAATGACAAAGCAACTCTCTCTAGAAGACAAAGAAGATTATCTCAGAGAAGATGCTTTGGATGCAAAGAAAAAAGACACAAAATTGCCTCATGCCCAAAAGAAATTACGATGGATGAAAACTGCAAAAATCGGAAGTTCCGGTTTACAGAACCGAAAGTTTCGGTTTTAGCAGAAAAGCTGCAGCCTCTAGCAAATTTAAATAAAGGCTTCACCAATGCCTTTAAAAGGTATATGGGTATCATAGAAAAGAAGAAGAAGCATGTAACATCATCTACAAGAAAAATCAAGCATAGGATTTGCTACACTTGTAGAAACAAAGGACACATCGATAAGGATTGTCCTATGGCCTTTGCTTCAAATTCTAAATTGACTAGTTCATCATCTATGAAGGCTAACAATGACACGTGCGGTTAAGGTGATTAATTCACCCATTGCTAGTGCAAGGTCAATTTGGAAGCCAAAATTTTGTGGAACTAACTCTCAAGGACCCAACAAGATTTGGGTACCAAGATATACTTGATTTTGTTCACAGGTCTTAGGAATGCAATGTTGTCAAGCATTGGTTGGTTCAACACACTAATATATATTAGGCCAAACTTGAAGTCTAATGAAGCATCAACTACATCTATTGTATTCCGGTAACAAGTATCACTCTAATGCCTTCTTGTATCTCTCTCTTTCATATTAACTTAAATGCCAACTAGAGAAATACTAAATTATTATTTGATTTGGTGCAAGACTTACACATAATGGAAAATTAATGTCTCCTTGGGAGAATCTCGTCTTGTAAAAGTTTTTAGGCATATAAGACTTGTACGTGAATCATAAAGAAGGCACGAAGAAATTATTGAAAGTTTTCTCAAAAGATTCTTGAAGAATGCAGAGTCTGAGAAAACCAGAAGTTCCGGTTTGGACAACCGAAAGTTCTAATTTATACAGAAAATCCAGAAGCCAAGAATTAAATGGAGAAAAAGGATAACAAGTGTTTTGGAGTGATACATGGGCATAAAGTGATCTCATGATTGGATATTCAACTCAAGAATCATAATTTCAACATGAAGCAAGAAATATGCATATATCTATGTGATTGTGAGTATTTCTATTGGCATGCTTTCAATTATAAATATATTTATTTGCCTTGACTGAGATATAGAGTAAATTCCTCCATTGCCTTAATTGAGTATTGTGCATATGATAAATTATTCAAAAAATTTGATGCACATATTAAGGGGGGAGCATATTCTATATCTTAAGTCAAATGGAACTAACGTGTTTTCTTGAGTGATTTTAAAAAAATAGTTCCTATTGATGAGAATTTGTTTCTCGTGGATTTTGTGCCTCAGTCTGAGTCTTGGACAAATGAGTAAACTTCTAAACTCAGTCAATTTGATTTAATTTTGACTTTTTATGTTGTCTACCAAAACCGAAAGTTCTGGTTTGTGCAGAAAACATATTACTAACCATTTGAGGCTATTCTTAGTGACTCATTAATGGATATTACAATATTCTTCTAGCTTGCTCAAAATATTAAATTGCCATCATTGAAAGTGTATAGATGAAATTTTAAATATGTCATTTTGGTCCAAATTGAATTGGTCAACATCAAGCTAGAAAACTCTCATTTTTTCCATTAATGAAGATTCTAATCTCTAAGAGGCAAAGGTATGTTCTAGTAATCTTTTTATACCTATCCTTTGCATACAGAACTCACGTGTAGGAGTTTGACTTGGTATGAATGGTTTGAGTCATTTCATACTCTTTGTGGCATAGGATAGACTTTTCAAAATCCTTATTGCCTCTTAAGTGTGGATTTTAAAAATTTGGATCTTTTGATCTTTGTGATCATGTTAACCTACTTGTGTTTATTGTTCACATTGGTTGATTGTTGGCTAATCACAAGTGGAGAAACGCTCTCAAGTCCATTAGTCTATCCTTCTCTTTCAAAGGCTCAAAAATCTTCTAGATCCTTCAAATCATTTGAGGAAATTGTTTTCATCGCAAATCAATCAAGTTTCCTCAAGGGTGGGCATTTTCCAAACTTCCTGCAAAAACTGTAAGTTCCGGTTTCTGCGTTTTTAACCCAACCGGTCAGGTTTCACCCCCTTTCACTCTTTTTCACTTCACTTCCACAAAAACAACCGTGGGCTCCTCTCTCTTGGTTATCTCAAGTTCCAACCGCGGAAATCTTTGAGTTTTGGGTGGATTCAACTCTCCCCACATCGGAGATTCCAATTTGTCCTCTGGTTTCTCCTCTGTCTCATCAAAAGGTACATTTTGGTCATCTTGTCCGATCTCTCAAGTACCTTTGTAGATTTGAAATTCTTTTGGCACATTGACTCATTGATGTACAATGAAGCAATGCTCCAAGTTTCACTAAGTTTCGTTGGCTAAATCGATGGATCTCATAACTTAGGTTTTCTCTGTGAAAACCAGAAGTTCCAGTTTTGACAGAGAAGACCTAAATTATGTTATTTGTCGAATTTTGAAACTTAGGATCCTTTATCATGTCTCTAAGGTCTTAAATCACTCTAGTACAATTTTAGATAAAATTATGAGCACTAGTTTTCTTTGTGACAACCGGAAGTTTCGGTTTGTCAAACCGAAAGTTTCGGTTTTTCAGAGGAAACAATACTCATTTTTTTACCTCTAATTGTCATCAAACCTTCTTTTATTCTGTTCCTAAGTGCTTTTTTTGTCTGTCTTTTGCAATGGAACAGCATCATGTCAGAAGGTGGTGAAGAAAGAAGGACCAAGGCAAGGCATGAGGGTGAGTTTGGAGGAAGCTCTCATGGGACCTAACAATACACAATGAGGCATAAAAGATTAGCCAGACGGTCAACCTCAGCAAGGGGTGATGTGTATGTGGAGTCTCAATCTAGTGATGATGAGGAGGAGGAAGAATATGTGTCTTCCGTTGCTCCAAGGATGAGCCAAAGGAAAGGTGGCTCTAGGACTGAGGCGGGAGGATATGGGACAGCTTATATGCCTGAATCGGAAGAATTTGATGTTGATGAGATTACTGCCCAAGGAGGGTTTCACTTTGGAGAGCTTAGAATGCATGCCCCTACCAACCCAAGATGGAGGAACCGGGTGAGCTACAAAGGAAAAACTGACTTGGTTAGGGAGATGAGGATCAAGAATCCAAAAGAGAATCAAAGAGAAGCCTCGGATTACAGATTTCATACATGGTTTCAACAAGATTACTATTGAGTCTGTGATCCTTTCTAAGAATCACCCCGTGGCCAAAGCTCAATGGATTGACTTCGCATATATGGCAAGCAAGAAAGAAGACATCTTCAACGATGTCATTAGAGCATGTGAAGCAAAGAATGTGAGAGGGATTATGAGTTTTCAAAAAGATTAGAATAATAAAGTAATTGCTCAATTCTATGCCACTCTATATTGAGGAAAATGGGGTGAGGAAGATGCATTGGATGACTGAAGGGCAATGGTATGAGGTGACATATGATCAATTTGCCCGTCTATTTGGCTTTGGGAGGTTGGATGGCAATAGAATAAAATTACACTATGCAAACCCTCTCCCAAACAACCGCATGAGGTTCATGTTTGGAGGGAATGAGATGAATCTTGGCACCACTAATGGCTTGCTTCCCTTCTACACATACTTGAACCGAATGATTAGAAATACCATTGCTCCTAGAGAAGATGATGCAACCAACATCTCAAATTATTCCAAGAACCTTCTCGATGCTCTAGCTCCTAGTGGTGTCCCTTTTTCAAGTGTTTGACTTCATTTGAGAGGAAATAAAGTCTATATCAAGGAGCCCTCTGAAGAGTTGTGGCTATGCACCATATATTATGCACATGATTGAGAGAGTCACCGAGGGCAGCTTTGTATGTGATGAGACTCGTACTTCTCTCTGGATGAAGCCAACCTTGAGAAATCCATCTATGAACAGTGATGCAGCGGGGACTTCTCACCCCTCCTCTCCTCCAAGAGGTGCTAGAGGAAGAGGACAACAAGGTAGCAAACCCACCTCTCCAATCAAAAAATTCTTTGGGATGATTTTTGGTCTTTGTCGGTCCCAATATGATGCGGATGTGAAGGCCCGTGAGGAGAAGATAGCAAAAAGGAAAGATACAAAGGCTATCAAGTTGCTTTGCCAAGAAAAAGATATTCCTCGCTCTCCCATTGAACCTGTTGAAGAACCCGAGATGGAGACCTTTGAAGAAAGGATGACAAGGTATGAGGAGCAAAATCCCTATCAAGAGTGGTACGGAGACTCAAGCTTCAGCGAGGCTTTTGGCTTTGGTTCTGGCAGTGCTCCCGTTCCACCACCGTTTGCGCCTCCACCCGCTTCCTCGCCACCTCAAGGAGGTCAAGAGATAGAAGAAGAGGACGAAGGCAAAGATTCAGAGTGAGCTGCTGTGGGAAGGACCACTTTTTGGTGCTTGATGTCAAAGGGGGAGAGAAATGATGAAGAAAGATGATTAAAGCTGAAGACTTCCATATTTCGACCTTTTGTATCAGTTCTGAAATGTCTCAAAAACCGGAAGTTCCGGTATAGAAAACCGGAAGTTCTGGTTTTTCCAGACAGAACAGCCTCTTCAGTTTTTCTTATTTCATCTCGTGGACTTGAGAATAAATTGTAATGTGTAGAACTATATGTGATTTATTTTATTTTCAAGCTGTAAGAACCTCTTATTTGCTTAATGTGTGATGCATATTTGATTTGGTGTATTGTTGCTTTAATATGTGAAGTGTGAACAAACCGAAAGTTCTGATTTGGAAAGTTCCGGTTTCACCAGACAATGCATATGCCTTTCTTTTGATTCATTTATTGTGGATCTCTTGTCATATGCATCATGTAATACATGTCCACACACATTTTAGTGCACCCCACAGATTCTAACATATAGGGGGAGCTTCCATGTTTTTTTTCACTAAAAGTGCAAATGGCATTTTAGGCCAAAATTGAATTCAATTCAATATGCACATTTTTAGGGGGAGCAAAGCCTATTTGATTAGAATCTAAAATCTGAGCTTATTGAATACCTTTTGTAAGCTTTAATCAAAGTTGTCATCAATCACCAAAAAGGGAGAGATTGAAAGTGCATCTATACCCTTAGTGGGTTTTGATGAATTGAATGACAACATGATTAAAGAAATAACATTATTTGTTGAGTTTATAAGCAGGTTGTTAGTCTAAAATGAATATTGAGAAGTCTTGATTTAATGAAGATTACCGCATTTCTCATGATCAAGAGGTTGCTCATGCTAAGTCAAGTGAAGTTGTTACAAGCTAAGAGTGAGATCAAAAGATATGTATACTTCAAGTGAAGATCTCAACATAAAGTCACTTGCCACATGAAGAATGAAGAAGATGTTCATCCTAAGACAAGTCAAGAAGAAATAAGCAAAAATGAGGTTAAAAGCTATGAGTGCTTAAGGATTAAGATCTCAATAAGGAGCCACTTGACACATAAGGATTGAAGGGCATGTCAAGAAAGTCAAGTGAAGCCATGACAAGCAAAGGGTGAGATCACAAGTTATGATTACCTCAAGCAAGATCTCAACAACAAGCTACTTGACTTACAAAGATTGAGGTTAATATCAAAAAAGTCAAGAGAAGTTGTGCTAAGCAAAAATGAGATCAAAAGTTATGATGGATTTAATTAAGATCTCAAATAGAAGCTCTTGAATTATGAAGTTTGAAGTTGACTTCAAGAAATCAAAGAAGTATTCATTGAAGACACAAGGCAACAATTGACTCAAGTGAGGAAGAAGGTGAAGGATTAGCTTGACGTAGTTGCGATGGACCGGGAAGGGGAGAAGGGCAAGAAGGAGTCTTGGCGCCGAAGAACCATAGTACCGGAGAAAAACTAGTTGAGTTGAATCGTGATGGACCTTTCAAGCTGCAAAGAGTCATAGTTTGCTAAGTGTCAATATTCTATTGAACAAAAAGAAAAGAAGTATCTTGGAAGCATTTAGTGGATATTGATCACATGGATTGAAAGTTTCCAAGATTACTAGCTAAATATGAAGTTTCTCAAAGAAAGCACATGTTGTTCACCCTCAAGAAGTAATTTTATGAAGCGGCAAGATTCAAGAATCTAAGCTTAAGTGTTCCTTATAGCTTTTTATTTAATTCTTGAGTATAGGTATGTCGCTCTATTAAGGGGGATGCAATATGGATTAAAACATAATCTCAGTGCTCATGGAAAGCCAAGTGAGAGGAGAGAAACACAATGGCCATACACCTTCACAAGTTTTGCTGAAACGGGAAAAACCGAAAGTCTCGGTTTGAAAAACCGGAAGTTCCGGTTTTGGCAGTTTCCAGCAAAATTGCCGAAGTCTCTACAGGAGTATCTGGTACTTGGCTAGAGTGTTCGAGAAGCTCTCTCTGGAATCGAGTTCTTATCCATCGGAGTGTTCGGCACTTTGCCGGAGGGTCCAAACCGGAAGTTTCGGTTTGGTAAATCAGAAGTTCTGATTTTTCTCTGAGTTGTCTCTAACGGCTAGTTTCTGTTCGAATACCAAAAGTTCCGATTTTGAAAACCAGAAGTTTCGATTTTTCCAGTTTCAGCCCAGCGGCTAGTTTTTGAGGGAGTGGTATAAATACCTTCTCTCTCCCCTTATTGGGGGCTGCTGGTGTTGCCCATGACCTAAACTGAGCCAAAGCATTCTAGAGCTCTCCTCAACCCCCTCTTTGTGAGGCTTGTGTGATTTGTGAGAAATCCAAGTGTTGGGTTGAGAGAGATTGCATTTGAGAACACATTTGAGCACTCCCATCCGTGGAGCACTTAAGCATTGAGTTGCAAATTCATGAGCATTTGTTACTCTTGGAGGTTCCTAGATAGCTAGGCGTCGCCCAGTGAGCCACCAAGCTTTTGGTGTGCCACGGGAAAGTTTGTAAAGGTCCGCTTTGCCTCCGCAAGGGAAGAAGCAAGATAGTGATTCGAGGAAAGTGGCTGAAAGAGACCCGGCTTAGAGTTGGCCTTATGAGCAGCTCAAGCTTCCTCAACGGAGACGTAGACGACTTGGAAGCAAGTCGTTAAACTTCGGTGAAACAATTCCTCGTGTTCTTGCTTTACTTTGCATTTCTTGTTTCTTTTAGTTGTGCTTGTGACTAACCCTTGATTCTTTGTGAGTCAAGTAGCTATCTTGTTCTTTATACTCTTTTAGGAGTGATTTGCAAGTTTCTCGGGAGAACACTCAAAGTTCAGGTTTATCTCTCTGTCCCAAGAAAATCGAAAGTTCCGGTGTCATAAACCGGAAGTTTCGGTTTAGGCGTTTATTTATTATCTATTTTTACTGTCTAGGAAAAACCGGAAGTTTCGGTTTGCCAAACCGGAAGTTCCGATTTTGGCAGTTTTAATTTTTGCTGCAAGTTTGTGTTAATTTTTAGGAACGCCTATTCACCCCCCCTTAAGGCGACATCTAGGTCCTTTCAAATGTAGGATTAATTTGTGCATAGTTTATATCACTAAAAATGCTCATTGGGGAAATGGTAGATGATTCCTATAATTATTCATGATTACCTTATTGAGCTATTTAGTATTCTCTCTTGTAACCATAGGATGGGGGTATTGATAGGTTAATCTATAGGATCACGATGCCATGTATGCCATCATGGAAGCATGCTTAGTTGCATGTCTATATCTAAATATTAATATTAATATAATCTAGTAATCATTAGTCTAGTTAATATTGTTTCGAGGAGTTTTGATTGATAGATGATTAGAGTTATGAGTTGGTGATGACGGGTTGTCATGGTAGTTAGTTCATGACGATGATGCTGAGAGTTAGAAGAAGATAGGTGGAGATTGATTTGGGAGATTTGTCACATCACATAAGGATCGGTATATTTGACTCTTGATTTAAGGAAATATTGTTCGACCATGGATGCCGGTATAGGATGGCTATGGCCAAGTAGTTAGGTGAAAGCTACCTTGCCTTCTAGGAGTAGTCTGCACGTATGTATAATTCGTTGATATATCTAGAGGGACCTCCATCATTACGGTGTTGTGCCCAAGGTTTATCGATATAATGGATTGTATCCCCAGGACTTTCACCCAACGTAAGGAGGATTAGCCTCTGGGGTGTTAGATCTTGGTAAACGGGAAATCAATGCTTTTTAGAGAAGGCAAGAATAGCGAACGACTAGTGAAAAAGTGATATGTGATACCGATGTGCACACTTCGTGAGTGCACAGTGCTAGCTACACCACAGATGGTCACTCACAGTCTATGGGTACAGCATACAAACTCTGCAAAGTAATAAATCTATTCAAATAGCCGTTCTTGCGGCATCAAGCTCCTTAATGATGGACCTTCTGTTTAGAGTAGGAAAATGAATTCACCTTGGTCTTGCATTTATTGTTTGTGCAAAATAGATGGAGATTTGCATTCATGGCTTGGTGGTCATGAATGTGTAGGAAATCTTGACATGGAGGTCAAGTGCAATTACTACATGTGCATTCATTATGTTATTTCACTTAATTACTTAATCTAGTAATTATCTCATTATTCAAGATTAGATTGTCCAGTGCCCATTTCTGCAAAGTTAAACATATTATCCTATCCTTCTTTCGCCATTCATCTATTATGGTGTTGCAATTATTATTAATCGACATAGCTTGCTTCCGAAAATTTGGCTTTCATATATGTTGAAGATTCGTGGTGAGGAATGATATCGATGTTTCTAGGAGATCAACTTTCATTCAATTGCCTGTGGTTGTACATCGGGCATGCATGCTGGATATTGAAATCCTTATTTATTTTCCACTGTTTATTGCTCTAAAGGTATTTTTGTGGGCCTTGGAGCCAATGCTTTGCAAAGTTTCAAATTAAATTAATAGTTATATTGTATAGTTTTGATTTCACTGTGGTAATCGTGTGTACTTGCCATTGATTATGGGACAAGTACTGGAAACACGAGATTTCGAGTAGTTTTACCGACCTGGGATGCCACAGCCCCTAGGAAAGTGTTTAATGCTCTAGGGAATAGTTTTCGTACCCTACGGTTTTTTAAAATAGATCCAAATAAATATGAACCATTCATTTATGCTGATCTCGAGGCTTAACTTATTTTTTACCTATTAGGAGGTAAATTTTTTTAATAATTATTAATTGCTAAATAATTGAATTTAAAAAGTTATTAGTGAGTTTTGATAGGTGATGATAATCAAGGGCATGTTTTCTTATATAAATCAACGATTGAGATTGAATTCGTGTTTTTAAAAGAACTTTGTTTTAATAACTCTAGGGAAAGGAAATAACCATACAAAAATCTAGGGGATGAGTAGAATCCCTAGGAAAACCTATGGATTCTTGTAGTGAATAGTAGTGGTGGACTATTGATGTCAGCAATGTCTGCAACTGTAAATCAGTGCCATCATGTTCTAGTGGTGGGACTGCAAGTGAGGCTCGCCGTAGTGACACCATAGTGGTGGGCCTCAGACCTGCAAGTGGGGTCGCCGTAGTGACACCATAGTAGTGGGCCTCAGACTTCTTTTCGGTGTCAGCCATTATTGTATAAAACTACTAACTTCAGTTTTAAAATATTGATACCGTTGATTTTTAACATCAACTTTGACCATTCGTCTTATTCAAAAAATTTGTTCAAATGTGTAAAATTTTATTATTATTTGATCTATCATTAAAGGAATTTAAATTACAACTAATAATGTTACATATTAGAACAAATTTTTTAATAAGAGGAATGATCAAAGTTGATGTTACAAGTTAAAGTGTCAATAATTTAAAATTAAAAAGAGTAAAACATCATCATAGGCTTTTTGTAGCAGTGGACGATGGTACCCTAATGATGAAGCATCACCAAGGTGACCACACCTAGGCCAACAAGCCATGTAGCATGACCACCCATGCGGCCTCCTCTGTAGTGCCGGCAGTGGTGCCCTGGAGCCACTCGATGGCCTTGTTCTCAAATTATTGTTATCGTTTATTTCTAACATCAACTTTGATCATTCGTCTAATTTAAATAATTAATTCAAATTTAAAAAACTAAATGTTATAATTAAAATAACTTTAATGTTAAAGTAAATTAAAATAAAATATATAGTATTTATTAAACTTTTTTAAATAAAATAAATGATCAAAGTTGATGTTATAAATTAGCGGCGATAATAATTTAAAAACAGAGATAGTATGCATACTTTTAGGATATAGGAGCTGCCAAAGCTTTTAGGCCCAGTTTGGTTTCCATGGTCCGCCACCGCATTATCACTTGAGAGAAAAAAAAACACAGGAGTGACGACCTGGTCTATTATGGGCCACTTAAGTCCTATTTGAATCACCACCTCCTTTGCTGATTGGGCCAAATTCAATTCTATTGGGCCGCACGTCCCCGATTATTTTGGAAGACCTTGTCACCAACCAGCCTAGTGAGCTGCGCCCAACCAACAATGGGCCACGTCAATATTTAAAAGGGTTTTAGTTTGCTATTTTATACTTCAAATCAATTTTCTCAAACTGTAACACTTTTAGTTTTGTTTGAATCATTATATTCCTTATGATTAATGTAAAAGCTAAGATCCCACACGAATATAATTTTTTTAAATGTTTTATTTTAATGTACCTAATGTTCCAATAGCAAGATTCAATTATTCCGATTGTTAAAATAAAATTTTCCAACAGTAAAAGTTAATTGCGCCTATTGTCCTATTAACAAAAATAAAATTTTTTAAATACTGTAATAGATAATAAAAAAAGAAAATAATAAAATTAATATTTTGACAATACAGAATTTGTAAGAAGTTAAAGTGAAAATGAAAGGAAAATATAAAGAAAAAGTAAATAGGTGAAAAAATAAAAAATAAAGAAAAAACAAAAAGGGGGAAAACGTTTTGTTGGATATGCAGTTCTTTCGCGCATATATAAACTCAGCCAGCACCAATTCATTATTGAGGTCGTACATGCAGCGCGAGTACACAGCTGCTGTGTTGCCCCCTCGCCGCTGCGTAGGGTCAAGCCCTCGTGTCCGCGAGTCCTCGGCAGGGAGGCAGTACAGCGGTAGATCGGTTCAGGAAATTGCAGCGGCATTCAAAAGCAACAAAACGACTCATCGCCCACGAGGATTCAATAACTTTGAATGCTGATTGAGTTTATTAACATCGACTCTTCAGGTCCTATACCGAGGCACGGGAGCTTACAGCTCCAACGGGCAGTTTCATCACGCCCACCTTGCACCACACTGTTGTAGACAGAAACAAAAAAGACCGCGTGGACTTGCTGTAACCATTGAATAGTGGCAAACTAGACTATGCATGTGGTTCTTCGAAGGCAAGCTGGAGTTGCGAATGATAGCTAGCATGCCATTTGAGAGGATGGCAAAAAGATTAAGTAGCCCATAAAAGATGGTGGTGTGTTGAATATTTACTTGTAAGTGTTTACGCTGGCATATATAGTAGTAGCTATTATCAGTTGATGTGTTCAGATCGTCGATGATAGTGTACTTGTGCTAATTTAAATATGTCATGTATGGAATAAGTTAAATTTTGGTGAAAATTGATTAAAATGCCTAGCTAGTGAAAAGATTTATCGCCCGGCATGTGGCCGGCCGGACTCACGAGCACGGTGCCTCTTAATCCAGAAAACTAGACAATTTCACGCGCACCTCGGGGCATTCGAATTCGACTCACGGCTCGCAGCCAACGGACGCAACAGGTAAAGTGATTATACTCTTGTGCTTACGCGTTGTCTTTAAGCGAAGATACACAAGCGTGCCCGCCGATGCTTTTCGTTTTCTATCGTTCCACTGGATGTGCAACCATATGCATGGGATGGCGCGGGAATCACTTCTGGCACCATGTCAGCTTTTAGCGTGCATGTGATCGAGCTTTTTGCATTCGGCAGCAGCATGAATATGCCCTGCTTTTTAATCAATACTATTTTCATCCTGATTCACTTGTCTTACTTGTCGTTTTAGTACGTGCACAAGAACTTAGTAGGTGAAAATAAAGAGGAGAAAGATAGAAATAGAGATGCATTCAAAAAAAAAAAAGTTATACATGAGATGTAAATAGGTACACTTAAGGTTACGCTCTAATTCTTTTTAGTTAAAAAAATAAAGTAGTTTCTCAAAAGTGAAGAGGATTTTGAAAACTTAGTTCTTTTTTCTAGTTAAAGAGATTTGAAGGTGACCTTAATGATGCCTATTTTACACCTTTTAAGTTGTATTGGAAAGTGAGAATGTTGTTAAATTGGGACGATTGGAACAAGATCTTTTTAGTTAAAAAAATAAAGTAGTTTCTCAAAAGTGAAGAGGATTTTGAAAACTTAGTTCTTTTTCCTAGTTAAAGAGGTTTGGTGGTGACTTAATGATGCCTATTTTACACCTTTAAGTTGTACTGGGAAGTGAAAATGTTGTTAAATTGGAACGATTAGAACAAGTTAGAATGATAGATAAAATGGGACTGAGGGTGTATGAAATATGGATAAAGATAGATATGTGTTAGTAACAGATAAATGTGTAATGAAAAGTGAGAATGATAAGTAAATTGAAAAAACTTAAGACTCTGTAATAACATTTAATATGGGACAAAGGAAGGATAACACTGGTCGCATAAAAAGGCGTGCCAAGGATAATCTAATCTTGTACTGAATGCTGATATTAGTTTTGTAGTACTCTTTATTTCTTCATACTGAATGGTGTCTTTTCTTCTGTACCCATCTCGTATGTATTCAATTGCGCTGTTAGTTTTGTCGTCTTCTCTCGTACGTACTGAATGGTGGTACTCCGTATTAGTTTGGTGCTCTACCGACAGAAACAGAGACAGAGAGAGGTGAGAAGTGGTGTATTGTCCTGTGCCAACTCTTATGTGCCATCGAGAGGTCGAAGCTAGAAGACGGGGCAAAGCATAGGATCTACATTGCTTCGCTTCACAGGTCAACCTGTTCATGATGCAAGGTACACATATTCAGTATTCAGCTCAATTAATGTAATTGTTTTTCAATACATGGATAAATATTCTTGTTCTCCTTAATCGGCTGTGTGCTTCTTTATGGTTCGTCGATGTTTCATTTGTCAAAGTTTTTATGCGCTCTTCTTCATACGTTTTTGAAACAAAAATAACATCTTATTTGCAAAGTCGCTAGTGAAAAGCATAGGTACTGCTAATGAGTACTCCACATCGTCTTGCTTGATCTTTGTGGATAAACAAAGTATTCCGTGTTGTATTGTCACTTGATTGTTATAAATTTAGAAGCTGATAAACTGTGGGGAGTTGATTCACTTTTACCGGATCTACACATGTACAGTCACCTCACCTTGCACTTGGATATATCAGCCCATGAGTGGTGTTTAGGCGATTTTTATGTCTTTCAGATTAAAAAGTTTCATCTCCGATCCCTCCCATTCAAAGAAACATGTAGTGGTACTCCTACCGCACTCATGACAAAGTTTTTCATAAATAGGTAGACCCCATTGCGTTCATATATTTTCAATGCCGCAGAGTATATTTTACCTGCCTAGTGATAAGGTAAACAATATTTTGTTTTACTTATTAACCCCACAAACAAATTTGATTAAGAAAACTTGTTAATTCGAGCGCTGATACGAATGCGGTCATCATGGCTATAGGTGGCCATGTGGACCGGGCTAAATGGGCTAGCATAAGCCTTGGCCATTTTGGCTCAACCCAGAGGCCAGATGGACCGTGCTTGGGCCTAGGCGCAGGCCTAGCACCGCATGTTTATGATGGCCCAACCAAGCTGATTCCATGTCTATATAGCCCATTAAGCGCACGACACTGCCCATCGGACGTAAGAGTCCTATAACTGAAATTTCAAAAATTAAGTGCATGTAATTTGACCATTGAATTAATGTTCAAAATTTAAGATTTCAATTATTGCATTATCAGTTTTCAATAATTTTTTAAAAAACAAAATTTTTCTTTCATGCTTCAGGCCAGCCCAACAATGCCTGGCCCCGGCCCATTGGCCATTGCTTCATAGCTCGCAGCCGTTTCCTTCGTCCTTCATAGCTTGCAGCCTTTGACACTCACTGTTAGTTCTATTTGACCTTTCTCTGGCATAGCCATTAATCGTGTGTTGGATATGTAGGAGTTAATGCGGATAACATGGATGCGGATAATATGGACAAGATGCTTCGTGATTTGGAGGAAAAGCTGAATGCATATTACTATGATCCGTCTAATCCATTTCTTTCCATCTCTGTGGTCCCTGCACATCCCCGCTCATGGAACAGCCCAAACTATGTGTCCATTGGCCCGCACCACCGTAAGAACTCTAAATTACGGAGGGAGGCCGAAAAGGCGACTTTCCTCCGTCAACTACTGGACATGGCTAGGATGGTGTCTTCCACCTCGTCGCAATCAAGGGAGCCATCGATCAAACATTGTTTGGCACATCTAGCTAACGAAGTGAAGAAGCTGGTGGACCAGAATAGCATCGAGAAGTGCTACGGTTTGAGCTGGAATGAGCTAAAGAAATCTGCCTTGGTAGAGATGATGCTACTTGACGGCTGCTACCTCATTGCAAAGCACGGCCAAGTAGGGAATGATGAACAACGCCAGGGCCAAAGGTCGCCAGCGACAGGACACGGAGGTGCGGAAAACAACCAACAGAACCATGATGTACCTGGCCCCTCAGGCGGCTCATCTACTGAACATGCAACCTCGCCGCGGATGACGACCACTCGGTCGCTCGTGTTATCAGGTAGCGCTGGGAGGCATGAGGCTGGCTCGCCGCCTGGGGAGGAGTCATCACCATCAACGTTAGCGGTGAGAGAGCTAGAAATGGGCTCCCAAGCTCCTGGTCAGGATCCGACACCGCCGACTAGAGTGCAGTCGCCGTCATCATCAAGCATCACTGAGCTGGAGCGTAATGGACAGAGTATGAGCGGCAGCTCCAGCGTGTCCCCAGCGACATTGGAAAGCATCAAACAACTGGAACCAACGCTGTCTGCAGAGCCGCCGCTGACTGGAGTGCAAGAGGCCCGCCCTTGTACCCATGGTGGGCATCACAGGCAACCCGGCTGTCAACAACAGGAGCATAACGGGCACAATGCAAACGGCAGCTCCAGCGGATCCCAACAGTCTCCGATGCGGCTGCCGAGGAGTGACACGGATACCTTCTGGCCCGACGTGGTGCGTGACACGTGGTACCTTCTGGAGAATCAGATGCCGTTCATAGTTGTGGAGAAGATCTAC
Source organism: Zoysia matrella (assembly GCA_001602295.1). Taxonomy (NCBI): domain Eukaryota; kingdom Viridiplantae; phylum Streptophyta; class Magnoliopsida; order Poales; family Poaceae; genus Zoysia; species Zoysia matrella. The sequence goes on along the minus strand of BCLG01000027.1, from coordinate 349,878 downwards.
GAGGTGACACGTTGTGCCAATAAGGATGTCCGCGAGGTGTTCACCAGTTTTGCGCGCGAGCTAATGGAGAGAATGTCTTACATCAGCAGCAATTCAAGCCAGCAAAACCCGGATGGCGCCAATGCAAACGGGGAGTCATCACAGGACCCTTACCATCTTCTTCACATACTGCACACCTTACTCAAGCCAAAGCCAAAACCGGAGACAAATGACGACTCAGAAATGGGCCGGTGGCGCCGGGCCTCCGAGTACCTCAGGTACAGCAACGTGCGGTTCGTGAAGCGGAATCTCGACGGCGTCAAAGCAGTCTCGATTCTTGATGTGGACATGGAAGGAAGTGAGGTGCAGATCCCTCGGCTGTTCATCGACGGCAGCACATGGACCATCCTGCATAACTTGATAGAGCTCGAGCGCCAGCACCTGTGGCTGGGCGCCTACGTTACGGATTACTGCCTCTTCATGTCGCAGCTTGCGTCCACAGCCGAAGACGTTGAGCTACTGCTGGAAGATGACATCATCGAGCATCCTCTTGGGGATCCTAAGAATGTGGCGGCGGGATTCCAAGATCTCTGCAGAGAGGTCGTCTACGACAGCAGGAGGAACTACCTCAAGAACATCTGGAAGGAGTTGAACCAGCGCTACTGGAGTCGGAGGTACAATTTTTTGTCGTGGTTTCGCATGAAGTACTGGAGCTTCAAGAACTTACCGGTTGTCATCGCTCTTATCGTGGCCACCGTAATTTTTATCAGTGAGGTGATAAGTGCAACATATCAAGTTCGTTCGTACGACCAACAGTTACACGAGTCTCATCATTCGGAATATGGAGTTTGGAGGTATTGAATTTCGTGATTTATTGTTTTTTATCCTGTTACATGTTTCTAAGGTCAAAGTGCAAGTGTGTTTTCATGCAGGTGTTTACTTTTAGATGCATTGTGTTTTGGTTATGTAATAACTTTTAGTCATTGAACTTGCACCTGTGGTGCCATGTGATCGTGAACGTTGTTCTGAATATTTACCATGTGACTTGTTTCTAAGTTTGAACTACATGTTCGTAAGATGTGTTTACGGGTAGATGCTACAGAATTTCATTATTCGATTCATTTAGCTTGCACCTGTGATGAGTCGCCATAAATGCAGATGCGATGATCATAAATGCTCGGTTGGGTTGTTATCATATTAGTAAGTTGTTAAGGTTTGAAATGTAACGAAACCCAATATCTAAATGGATCTAAGTTTTATGGTAGGGTGGGGGATTAATTAGTTCAGTTTATCGGTAGATCTGCTTATTAAGACCGCAGGCTATAATCCTTGTAGATTTTAACCAAAGTGTATAGCCACAAGAACTTGTCAGCTGTCTCTAGATCTGTATATGAAGTCCTCTCAAACTTCAATGCGTGTTTACGTGTAGATGCGTCGTTTTTTTTTCAGTAACCATTTGTCATCAAGGTCGCACTTATGCTGAGTCATTGTTCTTATTATCTTATATTTACTGACCGATTGGACGGTCCACCATAGCTGGTGGAACGTTCCCATCCTTGATCTTTTGGAAAAAAAAAAGAATGTAACGATTTTTTTTATCATCTTCTTGGCCTTTCGGAGTATATGCTAGTGATGTTGTGGGTGCAGTATTTTAAGCTCCCTCGTGCTACCGCCGAGCGGACTGCCAACTCCGAGGGACACAACTAGCTTTGTTAATTGTATAGTGCTGTATCGAGACAAGATTTTGTTTTCAACTTCCCATAAGCAAATAATTCTGTTTTTCCTTCATGTGTGAATTCATCGTGTTTTCTTGAATTCACCATAGACTGATGACTAACAGTTGTCATTTAGTCTGCATGATTAGGAGTTCCGTATATATGTTACATATTGTCATACGTAGGAGTTGGGCGATCTTGACAAGGTAAATTGCCTGTAATTGTTCCCTGCTTGTGGGAGCGTGTTGACGGCCAAAGCTGACCACTAGACGACGCCATGGAGGACAAGATCCACGACCCTACTATGCCACCAACAAATTTCTGGTGTTTCATGGCATCGGCTCGTAAGCGGTCACAAGTTGATTTTCTACTGTTGAGGTCAGTAGCCAAGAGTAAATTAGCTAGTGTGCCTTTGTCTGTGGCTAGAATATCGCATGGGGATTAGGACAATCAGTACTGATGTTCAACATTAGCTACAGCAAAATTGCCGTTGTTCATGCCAATTTTTAGTGATTAATTTTTATAATGATTTCACATGTTGAGTTGGATATCTAGGTGTCTCGTCAAATTGTAAGGCTTTTCTCCGGTTCCTCAAAATCCAAAGTGTTGACGCCGAAATCGGATCCGAGCCAACACACCGCTCGCACGTCCGTGTGCAAACACTTCTTCAACGCCGGGTTTGGGGCAGCACTTAAGCAATCCCGCCTCGGAAGTGACCTGTCAGAGGAGAATCGTCTTAGGTATGATCCGGGCTCGGTCAGGCCAGCCAGATCATCTTCAAACGTTGCTGGGACGAAGGAAGAGCAGCAAAACGAAGGTCGAGTGAGAGAATTAGGGTTTAGAGAGACAAAAAGCGTAAAGGCAAATCATAGTTTCTATTGAGATGATCCTCAACCAACTATGGGCCTCTTCTTTATAGAGAAGGGATGGTCTTATCTCACAGGACAACTAATCCCACGAGTTAGGAAAGAAATTAGAATCAATCTGCTGAAAACTTTCTAAATCAGCATTACCGGAGTCTCCGATAAAGTGCTGGACACTTCGGTGACCGGAGTCTCCGGTAAGATGACAGAGGTTCTGTCATGTAATTCCGAGAACCTGAGAGGGCTCACCAGATACTTCGACAACATGCCGGACACTCCGGTGGGCTAAATACCGGAACCCGAGAGGGCTCACAGGATATTTCGGCAACGTGCCAGACACTCCAGCGAGCCAAGTGTCCGAACACGAGAGGGCTCACCGGACACTCTGTCAAAGTGGCAGATACTCCGGTGGCCCTGTGATTTTTGTGTATCAACATATGCCCCTCTGTTTTTTGGTAAAGTTCCTATACCATAAAACATTTAAGCACCTAAAAACCTCTAAGGGCGATGGTTTTCTTAACTCATCGGCCATTCTATTCAACTTTGGCAACGGTGTTCTTCACATCGGCCACTTTTCTCTCATGCTTTTTGCCATATACTTTGATGATACTTTTTCAAGTATCGGCCGTTAAGAGTCTTAAGTAATGATTCTCCGCGAACATCTTTCAATATGTATGTAACATCCCAGGCCCAAAATACGGCTCCAGACTCACTCGCACGCCGTGCGGGTCCCACCTCGCAGAATAACTAATTACGCTTTCATCCTCGCTTCGCATAAAAGGGTTAACCCGAATTATTTCACATTCTACGATCGGGTATTTAAATTGGTCTCCACCCTTCTCAACTTCCAAGGTGGTACTAAACTTTCTCATACTAGCCACTATGGGCCTTTTCTCACTTGGGCCGGGATATCACATTCTCCCTCCCTTAAAACTCAAGGTTCTCGTTTAGGAGTGGACCAATTTACCCTTTCAGGATAGATGTATCCAGGATCTCCTCTCTTGGCCACGTGTGTACGCCCAGTGCCGACGTATGTCATGCCGTGTCCACGCTGGGCCCACGCGCCATGCACACCGTACCCGCACCCCTGGCACGTACAATCCCGTGAAACCGCGAGAGTCAGCTCTGATACTATTCTGTAACATCTCAGGCCCGAAATATGGCTCCAGACCTGTTCGCACGTCGTGCAGGTCCCACCTCACAGAATAACTGCTTACGCTTTCATCCTCGCTTCGCGTAAAAGGGTTAACCCAAATTATTCCATATTCTACGGCCGAGTATTTAAATTGGTCTCCACCCTCCTCAACTTCCAAGGTGGTACTAAACTTTCTCATACTAGCCACTATGGACATTTTCTCACTTGGCCCGGGATATCACAATATATGTGTTTTCAGCGATGACTTTTACTATTCGGTATGGCCCTTCCCAACTAGGGGACCATTTTTTAAACTTGTTGCTTCTTGAGCCTACGGGCAAAATAGATTTTCAAACCAATTCACCTACCTGAAAAGTTTGACTTTCACCTTCTTATTATACGCTCTAACAACTCGAGCCTTGTCTCTGTCAATTTCTTTCAAGACATTTAAACAATTATCGATGACTTCATCGATATTGTCTAGCATTAGAGTTCTATACTCATCAGTGGATAAATTATTTTGTTTGGCTAACCTTAGAGCTCCTAGATTTACCTCGACGGTAAAACGGCCTCTTCCCTATAACAAGTTCATAGCGCGTTACCTTAGTTGCCCCATGCCTAAATATCCGATGAGCCAACAATGCTTCCGATAAGACTTCATGCCATCTCTTGTGATGGTCCTCTATCTTTTTCTTAATGAGTTTAATCATCATTTTGTTACTAGACTCGACCTGACTATTGGCTTAAGCATAATATAGAGATGAATTGAGTATCCTAATTTCGTAAGAATCGACAAACTCCTTAACAAGACCAGACGTAAAGAAAGTACCCTAGTCGATAGTTAAAATTTGAGATATGCTGAATCTATGAATAATATGCTCGGTAAAGAACTCAATTACCTCTTTGTGCATCATGTTTTTAGAGCCAACGATTCGGTCCATTTGGTGAAGTAATCTGTTGTGACCAACACGAAATGATGTCTCTTTAAGATGGATGATGTGTTTACCTTATGAAGTCCAATCCCCATCCTCGAAATGGTCATAATTTTATAATAGGGTGCCAATTGAATCTTTTCAAATCTTTGGCACTCTTCGCATCTTTTGTAGTAGCGGTAGCAATCGGCAATCATGGTTGGCCAATAGAATTCGGTCCTCTTTAACAACCATTTCATTTTTTAGAGCCGATTGATGCGTACCACAAATGCCCTCATGAACTTCCCCCATAGCTACTCTAGCCTTGTCATCATCCAAATATTTCAAAAGTAAATCATCCCCCGTTCAGTGATATAAGTCACCATCGATCAAAGTATACTTAAAAGGCACGTGCCGAACTTTTCTATCTACACTTCGCGTTGGGCTACGAATGTATAAAATTATGAGTGACCTCCATTCAAGTGATTCGGTACTATCACGGTTTGACGTGTTAGTGCCCGAACGGTCTAATTCCAACACCTCAAGCATCGGTTTCTTATTGACTAAAAATCTACCTTTACTAACATTTTAACCCGATGCTTGTTGAGCCAACTCATTGGCTTCACTATTTTCTAGCCTAGGCACATGATGTATGTTGAATTCATCTATTCTTCTAATGATGTCTTGTCACTTATCTAAGATGGTATTTAATGATCTGTCTAAGCATTGAAAGTTTTCAGAAATTTTTTGCATCACTAACAACGGATCATCAAAAGCCTTTACATGCATCAATTTTTAGTGATTAATTTTTATACAGATTTCACATTTTGAGTTGGATATCTAGGTGTCTTGTCAAATTGTAAGGCTTTTCTCCGGTTCCTCAAAATCCAAGTGTTAGACGTCGAAATCGGGTCCGAGCCAATACACCGCTCGCACGTCCGTATGCAGAAACGCCAACATTTCTTCAACGCCAGGTTTGAGACAGCACTTAAGCAATCCCGCCTCGGAAGGGGCCTGTCAGAGGAGAATCGTCTTAGGTATGATCCGAGCTCGGTTAGGCCAGCCAGATCGCCTTCAAATGTTGCTGAGACGAAGGAAGAACAGCAAAACGAGGGTCGAGTGAGGAGATTATGGTTTAGAGAGACAAAAAGCGTAAAGGCAAATCATAGTTTCTATTGGGATGATTCTCAACCAACTATGGGTCTCTTCTTTATAGAGAAGGGATGGTCTTATCTCGCAGGGTAACTAATCCCACGAGTTAGAAAAGAAATTAGAATCAATCTGCTGAAAACTTCCTAAATCAGCATTACCGGAGTCTCCGATAAAGTGCTGGACACTTCGGTGACCAGAGTCTCCGGTAGGATGCTAGATGTAACGACCAGAATTTTTCTTACCTTTCAATAAGTCTCGATCTCCCGTGACTTTGCCAATCTCAGGAGTTTGGCAATCACGATATCACAAGCGATCAATCGAGAAACCATAACAGAAATATTAAACAAGAAATAAGAATAGAAAATAGCAGGTCAAAGTGAAATTATTAGAATAAAATCCTCCAAAGGGGTCCATCGGCACACAGGCCGGAAACTTCTCAGAACTGATATATCACTATTGTGAATAAAAAAAAACAGCAGCGGTAGCGAACCTCCTCCACACAGGCTAGCTCGAGCGCAGGAGCGAACGTCACGGATCGTCAGAGACGTAGTCGAAGTCGAAGTTGAGAGTATCCTCTGAAAACAACAAATTAGAAAGGCATGGCTCAAGTGCTAAACGCAAGTTTAAAACATTTTATTTTATTTAAAGGATACAAGAAAACTTTATTTTTAAACTTTTCAAATTTTATTATCTTGCCCCACAGAGATCTCCGTTATCTCGGACGGAGGTTCATTTTAATGCCGATGTAATCTCCACACTCGGCCACAGCTCAAAGGCCGGAGTCTAAAAATATTTTGAAAAAGGAGAGGAGGAAGAAAAACAAAACTACTCAACGAGGAGCACAACTCAGGGGTTGTCCTTCCAAAAGGACGTGACAATGCGCATCGACTGAAACTCTGCAGAGGTTATGCACTGGACCCACGAGAAGCGTCATCGAAAACTAACATCGTAGCCTCGACGAACACACAAGACCCGTACACAAGCTTTAACTGGCGCCATCCGTCCTCCAAGTTAGAGATCCCAAAAGCCTACGCAATCAGGTCCTAGAGCTGTGAAGAGCCTACCACTGATCAGGTGGGGGATCTCGATCTCATGTGGGGAGTCAGAGCTCTACACCACACTAACACAACACCGCCAACCCACGGGTAAACAACCAGTCTCGACAAGCTTCAAGATCAAGCCAACTACCCATACAGAGTAACGTGGTGTGCATGGTTGTCAACTGAGCGTACAAGGCTCGAAGGACTCGGTCTTTAATTTACGGGGGAGGCACCATCTCCAACCTCAACGCCAACAACAAGTCTCACGGAAAGATCCCAGCCCAGATCTTCCTGTTGTACCCGCAACAGGTACGCCCACAGGGACTTTCCAGAAGTCCTCCAGCTCCTCATACTCCAACCTGCCCTCGCTAAATAGTTATGTATAGTTATTTGCAAAACTCACACATTTGAATCACAGTTCAAAAGCATATTTGTGTGATAGGTGTGAGATGAAAATAAATGCGACTAAGCATGACTAAGCATAAAAGTAAAGTAAATGTACTAAAGCAATCCTAGGGTTAATATTTGTGGAATAGTAAACAGACATGGCTTAGGAATGTTGCTAGCACATTTTAAAATAGTTGACATGCAAATTAGGATTGCAAACAAATCATGCAGTTTAAAATGCTGGGAACAAAGTGATCAAGGAACGCGGCTTGCCTGGCAACTCGAGATCGAAATCGGAATCCGGATCGACGAACTGATCGGGCTAAACACAAAACGAACAGGGAATTAGACACTAATTACGCGACAATTAAAACCGGAAATTAAATCTAAATTGAAACTACTAGACTAAACGTGTGCAAAACGTTTCCCGAAACAACCCTACACGACAATTGTGACGAGACAAATTAACGGAATAGTTTCAAAATTAATCGGAGATCAAACGAAGTTCCACGGAAATTGTAGACAATCGAGATCACAAGGATTTAGATTAATTGCAGAATAATTAATCACAGATTAAGTTAGCAATTAATTTAATAATTAATCAGAAAGAAAAAAAGGAATTGAAGAGAGAGGAAATTGTTCTCACCGTGATCTGAAATTGGAGACGGAAATCCAGAGATCGCAGAAACCGGACGGCGCACTAGAAAATCGGTGCGGTGACGACGGAAAACGAGGAGACGGGGTCGGCGCGGCGCTGCACTGGCGCGGTCGGGC
>BCLG01000027.1:315352-341805 GCA_001602295.1 Zoysia matrella | reverse complement strand
GCGCGGGAAGGGGAACTCGGGGAATCGCGCGGGATTGACGCTCGGTCCACGGCGCTGGCTGACGCGGGACTCGATGACGCACGTGGAGCACGAGGCGAGTGGGGCCTACGCGGAGATCGGCTACAGCGACGGGCGACGCACGCAGAGAGACGAGGACAGCAGCAGAGAGCGGGATCCAACGGAGATCGGGCAGCAGCACGACGCGAAAAACGGAGAGCGGCGTCGCGGGAGACGAGGCTGCGGGGCGACGGTTGGGAGAGACTCGGCTTGCGGTGGAAGAAAGAAAAAGGGGAAAAAATGAGATAAGGATTAGGGATAGGGTTAGAGGGTATTTATAGGAGGGTAAAAAATGGGTAGGGTTAGGAATAAATCTGGAATTTAATTGAAAATCGCAAAACAATTAAGAAGGCTGAAGAAATTAATTAGGGAATATATTTAGAGATCTGAAAAATTAATTAGGAAATTCCGGAAAATAATTTTAGCCCCAACGTAAAAATTACGCGGACTAAATTATTTCGGCACTAGATCAATTTAGATAAACGGATTTCGAATTGGACGGAAAGAAATTCGAAACGAATGATTTTTGAATGGAACGAAATATTGGATCAGACAATTTAATCGGAACAGAATTCAGAGAAAACGCCACTTTATTAATTCGAAATTTCCGGATGTTACACCAGAGGTTCCGTCGTGTAATTCTGAGAACCTGAGAGGGCTCACCAGATACTCCGACAACAAGCCGGACACTCCGGTGGGCTAAATGCCGAAACTCGAGAGGGCTCACCGGATATTTCGGCAACGTGCCAGATACTCCAGTGAGCCAGTGTCCGAACACGAGAGGGCTCATCGGACACTCTGGCAAAGTGCCAGATACCGGATAATATGACCGGACGTAAAGAAAGTACCCTAGTCGATAGTTAAAATTTGAGATTTGCCGAATCTATGCTCGGTAAAGAACTCAATTACCTCTTTGTGCATCATGTTTTTAGAGCCAACGATTTGGTCCATTTGGTGAAGTAATCTGTCGTGACCAACACGAAATAATGTCTCTTCGAAGATGGAGGATGTATTTACCTTATGAAGTCCAATCCCCATCCTCGAAATGGTCATGATTTTATAATAGGGTTCATCATGGCTGCGGGTGCCAATTGAATCTTTTCAAATCTTTGGCAATCTTTGCATCTTTTGTAGTAGCGGTAGCAATCGGCAATCATGTTTGGCCAATAGAATCCGGCCCTCCTTAACAACCATTTTATTTTTTAGAGCCGATTGATGCGTATCACAAATGCCCTCATGAACTTCCCCCATAGCTACTCTAGCCTTGTTATCACCCAAATATTTCAAAAGTAAATCATCCCCCGTTCAGTGATATAAGTCACCATCGATCAAAGTGTACTTAAAAGGCACGTGCCGAACCTTTTTATCTACACTTTGGGTTGGGCTACGAATGTATAAAATTATGAGTGATCTCCAATCAAGTGATTCGGTACTATCACGGTTTGACGTGTTAGTGCCCGAACGGTCTAATTCCAACACCTTAAGCATCGGTTTCTTATTGACTAAAAATCTACCTTTACTAACATTGTAACCCGATGCTTGTTGAGCCAACTCATTGGCTTCACTATTTTCTAGCCTTGACACATGATGTATGTTGAATTCATCTATTCTTCTAATGATGTCTAGGCACTTATCTAAGATGGTATTTAATGATTTGTCTAAGCATTGAAAGTTTTCAAATTTTTTTGCATCACTAACAACGGATCACCAGAAACCTCTACATGCATAACCCCATGTTCTCCAACATCTCTAAACCGAACAACAATGCTTCATATTTGGCTTGGTTATTGGTGCAATCATACTCTAATCTGTTTGAGAATTCAAAGTGTGCATCATGAGGAGATACTAAAATCACTCCAACACCTTGACCTTCTTTACAAACTGATCCATCAAAATATAACTTTCAAAGGGTAAAAGTAACAGAAGCAACATCTAGATCATGTTCTAAATCAATCCGATGTTCAACAATGAAATTAGCAATAATTTGGCCTTTCATGGATTTCAACGATTCATAAGACAAATCATATTCAATCAATGCATAAGCCCATTTACCAAGCCTACCACTAGAAATTGGCCTATGCAACATTTGTTTAATAACATCGGTTTGACAAGCAACCACACAAGTGTTAGATAGCAAATAATGTCTCAACTTGGTGCAAGCATGATACAAAGAAAATCATAGTTTTTCGATGAGAGTGTATCTTGTTTCTGCATCCACCAACCGTCGGCTCACATAGGTGATCATGTACTTCTTTTCTTTGGCTTCTTGTGTCAAAACAGCACCAACCACATCATCTTTCGGCGCCACGTAAAGATGAAAAAGGACTCCTCCCTTAGTCGCCCTAAGCACCGGTCGCAAAGACAAATACTCTTTGATCTTCTCAAATGTTTCTTGCTGTTTTGTCCCTCAAGTAAATTCGGCTTCATTCTTTAGCAGAAGAATAGGAGTAAATGCATTAATTTTTCTCGATAAGATGAAAATGAATCGCCTTAAGTAATTCACTTTTTTGAAGAAGCTTTGCAAATCTCTCTTACATGTAGGCGCTTGCATGTTTCTAATTGCTTGTATCTTCTTAGGATCTACCTCCACGCCCTTTTTATGAATTATGAACCCTAAAAACTTCTCGGCCGATACACCAAAAGCATATTTGAGCGGATTCATTTTTAAACTAAAACAACGCATTCTGTCCAAGGCAAGTTGCAAATCAGCCAAGTGAGAATCTAAAGCAGCCGATTTGATCACCACATCATCTATGTAAACCTTTATGATAACACCACGCAAATCATGAAAGATAAAGTTCATGGCTCATTGATATGTGGCACCCGTATTTTTTAACCCAAAAGTCGTGATAATCCACTCAAACAATCATACAAAACCGAGATATCTAAAAGCAGTTTTAGACATATCCTCTTCGGTCATGAAGATTTGGTTATATCCCGCATTACCATCAAGAAAGCTAATAACTCTATGGCTGAAAGCATCATTAATCAACATATCGGCTATGAACAAAGGATACTCATCTTTAAGAGTGGCTCTATTCAAACTTTTAAAGTAAATGCAAACTCTAATCTTACCGGTGTTCTTATTTTTCACCGACATGATGTTGGAGATCCACTTCGCATACCTGCAAGGTCTTATAAATTTTTTATCAAATAATCTGTTAATTTCTTCTTTAATCTGATCATACATATTCGGGTTAAACCTCCTCATCGGTTGCTTAAAAGGTCTAAAACCAGATTTTATTGAAAGTCGATGCTCAACTAGCTCGCGGATCAACCCGAGCATTTCATTATAAGACCATGCAAAACAGTCCACATATTTTTTTAGTAAACCGATTAACTTCACCTTATAATCGGCTTTCAGATTTTTTATTTATATAAGTTGGTCTCAGATTATCATCGCTGCCAAAGTTCACCTCAAGAGGATCGGCCGATGTGAATCCTTGTCCTAACTTATCCATATCTTCTATTTTTTCGATAGCTTCACACATATCATTCGTATTGGACTGATAGTGTTTCACTCTTTTTTTTTCAATCAATCAAAATTAAAATCTATTAAATCACATTATATGGTTGAGCCGATTCTCCATCGGCTTTACATTTACCGGTACAAAATCATCTCTAGTCACGCTAAGAAAATCATAATCCGTCAAGTCTATACAGGTCAAGCACTTGATAGTGTCATACGGCAAAGAAGATGATTCGACCATAGCAACACAAGCTGATGCATCTGCATGACCAACCTCTGTTCATCACCAATCTATTGTATTAAGAATTGGTGTAAGGTAAAAGGAACGCATCTATTGGCATGAATCTAATCACACCCTAAAATCAAGCTATAACTACCGCGTACATCGGTAACAAAGAAAGCGGTAGTCATAGTCTTGCTTCCAACGGTGAGTTTCATAGAAGTGACCCATTTAGCTTCGATAGGGTCTCCTCCTCCCACACTATTCAAAGTCAAGTTGGTCCGGATAAGCTCGTCATCGGCCTTACCTAGCTTTTTAAACAAAGAATACTGTATTAGATTAACAATAGCAACGTCGTCTACAAGCATGCAAGAAATCGGTGCGCTATTAATATGACCTCTCACATAGAGGGGTTTCAAATGGTTCTCTGATTTCTCAGGCTTTTCGAAGATAGCACTTTTCGGCCCAAAGTCAAATTGTGCCACGACTTATTCTTCATCTATAAGCGAATAATTGGAAAGGGATAAGCAAATGGTGTTAATGTCCATACCTTCCTGAGATGGTGTAGGCTCGTAGTCCAAGAGGTCATCGTCATCAAACTCAGACATATCGACGTCTCCTGTGGGCGAGGGCGCTCTGGAGTTCTCTTCCAAGACAGCGTCGGCCAAACCAAGTGACTTCGGAGTAGTCTCCGCTTCCTCCGTCACCAGTGGAGTACAGGCCTCAGACTCCTTAACCCTCCACTGCTTACCTTGAGGGACTATCAGTTTGATCTCATTGAAAACCTTGTTCCTCTTTTTCTCCGCCTCCTCTTCTCACATCTTTCAGAGGCGCAGCCTTTGGAGCTTCCTCTTTTGAGTGTGAGTTAAGCCAGACAGACACCACCTCTGTTGCATGTACATGGAGGAGCTCTTGCTGCTTCTAACGTCATGGTCATAAGAGGCCTTTTCGACCGAATCATCCAAAGTGATCGACCCCGTGAAGACTCCCTGATTTTGACATCGGTTGTGCCGATTTTCACAACACCTCCGGATGCACTCTCTTGATGGTGCCATTCTTGCTTAGGCATGGTGGTGGAACTCTCTCCTTGATCCTTGATCGATCAAGATTCTATCCGAACCGGAGTAGGGTTGGAGAGCCTTGTGAAGACTCCTCTCGGTCCATTCCATCCGAATGAAATGACGGGTATGACATCGGTAGAACGGGCATCGATGGCATAGGCATCGGTGACACGGGCATCCATGGTTCTATGTATGGATGCCACATCGAGAACGGCGGACAAGGTATAGGATGAAACCATTGTGGCAGCACTCCAAAGCCATGTGGAGAAAAAGGAGGAGGAGGCTCGTGCACATTCACGGTTGGCATCATCTCTTTCCTAGGTGGGCTGTCTCTCCTAGGTGGTGATCTTGATCGCTTCATAGACCGATTATGCAAATTGATCTTTTGATTCTTGTACTTAGCCATGAGCCGGTCGAAGGCGCTTTTAGGCCCATCTTCCGATCCGTAGCCTTGCTTGACTCACCTTCCACTTGCCCACTTCAGGATTCTTCGGCTTTATCATTTTGAGCTGTGGAGCTTGCCCCTAGGGTCTAGAGTCTTAGGTGTTGACTTTTAGAGACTCTTGACCATCAGAGAACTTCTCGAGCACCACCTTCCTAGAGGCACGCTTTTCAATTAGAGAGACAGGCATTTCATTCTCGATGATTATGTTCTTTCCTTTGGTTCTATCGGTTTGATGAGGCCGAATCAACACCTTGGAGTTGAGCTCTAGAGTGTTGATGGAGAAAGGGTGCTTGTCGATCTGCATCTCTTTAAGACTCAATCATCCCTCACTAAAGGCCGATTGGACCTGTTGACAGAAAACATTGCAATAATTAGTAGCATGAGAATAAGAATAAGAGTTACACCATTTACAATATGCCCTATGCTTAATCTCATTCACCGAAGGTAAAGTATATGCGATCTTAATGTATCCACCTTTGTGCAGCTCATCAAATATTTTATCGCATTTGGCTACATCAAGAGTGTATTTTACATCGTCTTTTCGATTCTTATGAACTGGTTTGAGCGAATCACAAGCAAATGATTTGGCCTTAGAGGGCCAAATGAACTCGGCCACCAAAATGTCATTAAAATCATCATCGGAGCTTTTCGAATCACATTCCACAACGTGCACGCTACGGCGGGTCTTGTAGTCATGTTTTATTGCTTTGCTTCGGCTTTCTTGAGCCGAAGCCCTTTGTTGGAGGTGGGTGGGCGTAAAAAAATTGTATCCCTTCAACTTTTCTCTAAGACATGACCGTAAACCTCTAAAAGCTAGGTCAGCTAAGTCTTTTTTAGAAATTGTTAAATTGAAGCATCGGTTCTTAATATCTCTAAACTGTCAAAGATAATCAATGACGGGTTTCTCTTTCCCTTGCCGAACCGATGTTAAGTGTGACAACTTCAATTCGTTGTTCTCAGAGTAAAAATGATTATAAAATTTACGCTCTAACGTCTCTCATGTGAAAATAGAGCCTGGGACAATGATGAAAACCAAGAGAAAGCGGTTCCAGTTAGTAATAAAGAAAACAACTGTAGTTTCAAAGCATCACTAAAACTCGCTTCTCCTAGTTGCACTACGTATTGACTAATGTGTTCCCAAGTGGTTTTGCTATCTTCGCCATTGAATTTGATGAAATCAGGAACACGCCATCCAACGAGTTACAGGACCGAATCAAAATACACGGGGTATGGCTTTTGATAATTTCGGTCTCTCCCCTTAAGGTCTACCCCTAGCATTTCGTGAAATTGTTTGTTTAAATCCTCCTTAATGCATGCTATACACTGCTCTATGTTGGCAATGGGTGGTCTAGTGGACGCGACCGGTGGTGAAGGGTGTAGGCTTATTTTTATGGCACTAAACAATTCATTAAGAACGGGGCCATGAGGAATATCCGTACCGCTCGGTGGGATAGGTGGTGTGCTTTATGCAACGATACGGTAAGGAGGAACAAACGTAGCCAGTTCACTCAATCGGCTCGTAGACGGATTGAGGATGCTAGTAATTGGCTCTACGCTAGTGAGAGACAATACCAAAGCGTTAGTTTGCACATAAGAGAGAAAACTAGATTGTCTACTAAACGAGTTCAACGGCATGCCATACTAAGGTTGTTCTATACTAGAAGTAGTGGGCGCTGATGTACTAGTAGGAGAACCTACATGTGCAACATGAGACGATGATGTAATACTAACATTCTTAGACTTAGACATGTTCTCTTGAATCATGTATTGCATATCGTTCGTTAAGACCTTTTTTATGTCTGCAAAGTAATAAAAAGGTCTTCAAAAGTAATGGGAGAGTGTGAAGATGTCCTTACAATGGCAGCACCCATATCCGCGCTGTTATCGACATCTGGAAGAACGGGCTCTTTCACTTGAGAGATCACGCCTTGGCGATCTTTCTCGAAACACGTCGAGTACTTGTGCAGCTCCTGCTCTTCACGCGCCTCTTTGGAGGCCCTTCAGCGTTCCAAGATCGCCTTGCGTGCCTTTTTGGGCAACTTCTCCAAGGATGATATGACGATGTTCGTCGTGGAGATCTCAGAGGTCATGGTGAAAACGACGATTCAGTTTGTGCAAATAGAATCACTCGTTCTTAGCGGAGTCATCAAAAAGTGTGTCAACGCCGAAATTCCGAGCCAACACACCGTTCGCATGTCCGTGTGTGAGAACGCTGACGTTTCTTTAATGCCGGGTTTGGAGCAGCACCCAGACAATCTCGCCTCGAAAGGGATCCCATCGAAGGAAGATCGTCTTAGAGAAGATCGGGCTCAGTTAGGCTAGCCGGATCACCTTCAAACGTCACCAGGATAAAGGAAGAACAGCAAAACAGGGGTCGAGTGAGAGGATTAAGATTTGAAGAGACGAAAAAACGTAAAGACAAATGATAGATTTGATTGGGATGATCCTCAACCGGTCGTGGGTCTCTGTTTTATAGAGGAGGGATGGTCTTATCCTACAAAGCAACTTATTTCACGAGTTAAGAAAGAAATTAGACTCAATCTGCTGAAAACTTTTCTAAATCAGTATTATCAGAGTCTCTGATAAAGTGTTGGACACTCCGGTGATCAGAGTCTTCGGTAATATGTTGGAGGTTTTGTAGTGTAATTTTAAAAATTCGAGAGGGCTCACCGGATACTTCGACAATGTACCGGACACTCCGGTGGGCTAAATGCCCGAACCCAAGAGGGCTCAGAACCTCTAGCAGCGTGCCGGACACTCTGGTGGGTCAAATGCGCGAACTCGAGAGAGCTCACCGGATACTCCGGCAACGTGTCGTACACTCTGACAACGTATCGGATACTCCGGTGGCTCTGTGATTTTTGGGTGTCAACACCAAGCAAAGCATAGATCAAATCTGTTGGTAGACCAGGCAAACCTAACCCCTAGTGGATGGTGAATTCAAAAATTACGTGATATTTTGATGAAATTTTGTCATCTCGTCCCTGTTCTCATGATCTCATCCGTGACTCGGCTTCCCCATCTTGGCCACGTGAGCCCACGATGAAGCCGAGCAATCCATCGCGCCATCATCACTGTAGGGTCTTCTTACCACATATATCGCCACATTGTTCTCACCGACCCGCTTAGCGCGCCACACACGCTAATATCAGAGTGCCGCCACACACGTACCTTCAATATTGAGCTGTGCGCTGCTTTGGCCTCGCACGCGCTCTAGTGAAAGGGCCACGGGAATATTCCACGGGAACATTCGTTGCGTCGCTCTTCATTATCATGCTTCTCCACGGGAAGAAGGATTCCAGCGGCACAACCTGGCCGATGTTGGCGCTACAAGTGTTCATCCCTGGCGCTCTGCTAGGTCTGCTGGCTGCCTACGCCGCCGGGAGCTGCCGGAGCACAGACTGCAGTGTCTATGTCGTCAGCTTATTTGCCCCGGTTCTGTCATTCATCTTTCTCGCTATGGTCACGCTTCTATATTGGCATCCCCAGAACCAGAGCAGCATACAAGGTAACAATGACAGGGACGTTTATGTGAATTCGTTCTGAACACTTCCATTGATCAAGATTGTATTGTAAGAGTATATAATATAATAATGAGGCCTTCTTTTTGCCAACTCGATAGTGACGTCGACGACCAATCAAACCTAGGGATTGGAACAACAAATGGACAAGCCAACAGAAACTTTGCTCACCAGGGGGAACATGAAAATCGCAATGGACAATTATCAAATAATGAAGGTGAAGTCACTTGTTGTGCTTCTTGCGAATCTCGTTGCAACCATCACTTACCGGGCTGGATTGAACCCGCCCGGTGACTTCTCGCCTGATTCCCGTGACGGGCATAAGGCCGGCGACTTGATACTCATGTGGATGCAGCCCATGCGCTACAAGGTATTCTCCTACTGCAAATCAATCTCATTTGTGGCATCTTTGGTTGCCATCCTCTTGGTTCAGAACGTGAAGCTGGTTAAGAGCCGCACCATGCTGTTGGCCATGATGTTGGACATGCTTGTCCTTGTTGGTGCATACGCTACAGGAAGCTGTCGTGATGTGCAGACCTCCGTTCTTGTCGTGGGCCTTGCAGATGCCGTTTTGGTCTACATGGAGTTACACGTCCTATTCTCTATGTTGTTAGAATATTTGGAAATGTTCCAAATAACATTTCATAAATCCCAAAGACCCTCCATTCGTAAAGACAATGAACTGTTAGAGAAGAAGCACAAGCGGCTCCTGCTGCTAGCGATCTTAGTCGCCACAATCACATACCAGGTCGGGCTGAATCCACCCGGTGGTTTCTGGATTGAGGACAGAAAGAGCCTCCTGCACTACGCAGGCAATATGGTCCTCGTTGACGGTTATCCATGACGCTACAAGGCATTCTTCTACTGCAACACGGTTAGCTTCATGGCGTCAATTGAAATCATTCTGCTGCTCGCCAACCCAAATCTGTCCCATCTCGCCATACGATACTACGCACTCTACGTTCTCCAGGTCGCTAGTATGTGTGGCATCTTGGGTGCCTATGCTGCAGGGAGCGCACGGAGTGGGCGGACATCCGTATTTGTCTTCCTACTCGTAGCTGCAGTGACGTCTTCATTTTTTTCCACATTATCGTGTTGAGGGAAAGAAGGAAATCAGATGAAGCCTTGGCACCAGCCGTGCCCGAAGGACAGCCCAGAGATGCCAGTGAGGCAGAGTACCGCGATCAAAAGTATGGCAAGAGAAAGTACCTTATGCTACTTGGAATCCTGGCCGCGAGCGTCACCTACGAAGCTGGCCTGGCTCCGCCAGGAGACGTGGCAGAACGACGACCCAGACTTCCGACGCGAGGCGGGCAATCCGGTGCTGCAAGACAGAGACCCACACCGCTACCGCTTCTGCTACTACAGCAACTCCACATCTTCGTCGCGTCGACGATCATAATTGTCCTGCTGCTACAGCAGATACTCTGGAAGCACCGTCGTGCCAATCAGGATTCGCTGCTACATGGCCGTGGCCCTGGACGTGTTGGGGCTCCTGGTGGCCTACGCACTGGGCAGCACAAGGGAATGGGGCAACGTCATTGAGCTTTCCTTGCTTGTTGCGCTCCTGATGGCTGTGCACCTTGGGATCTGGACGTCCGACAGGGGACGACGTTGTAGTGGCGGAGCGAACCATACGAACGAGCCGGAGGCTCCGGTGGAAGAACAAATAGAAAATGGTCAAGGGGTTTAACTAATTAATTAGTACCCCAGTTGTATCGTTGTCATGTCTACTAGTGGTGTGTTCCTGTATTCACTAGGTTACCTGACAGTTTTCAGAGGGACCCACTTCAAAATTGTAAGATTTCTAAGATTTTCCAGCAATTGTCTTGTGAGCAAAGGGGTAACTTCAGAATATATGTATATATATATATATATGTATGTATATGTCGGTGTTCTGACCACCGGCACAGTAAAATTTACGTAATCGGAAAAAGTATTCGTGCGCTTTTTGTATTTGAATGACCTAGTTTACGGAAGAGACTCAAAGGTTAACCTGGTTCAGACGGCCAAGAGGCGTAATATTCTACGTCAGGGGTGAGAAAGAGATCAAATCGTATGAACTCAAAAACACGAGTACAATGCAGAAGAGCATTGGCTCGATCCAAGAACCCTAACTCGCGTGTGTAGATGTGGTTATAACGGAATGGCTAACTTCACTCGATTTCTGCTTGCGTGTAACACCCCATGGTACCCCTTTTATAGTGGTCGAACCGGAAGCACCAACTTGACGACTATGGAATCTGTTGGCCCTCTGTCAGGTGGGGCCTTGTCGTCTCTTGAATTGATCACCTGGCGCCAGCGGGCGCCGGTGCACTTCGCCGGTGGTCTTCGTATGTCCTTTGCTCAGTCGCGAGGGACAAAGGACACTTTTTCGTCTTGCTTTGCCGATCGTCTGGCTGCTTTACCAACTTTTGAAATGCTTTACCTCCTGCTGTACGTTGTCAAGAATCTCTGCGATCGTCAGTGGTTGGTTGCTAAGGAGTTGCCCGACCCTCGGGGGTCGAGCCAGAGCGTTGGCTTCCAGTTGTTGGCGGGTTGAATCTTGTTGTCGTGTAGCTTCAGCCTTTCGTCGGTCGGGCTTGACCCTTGCGTAGATCCAACCCCTGGGGTCGGGATGTTGTTGGCGGCATGTGATCCTTCGTGGGCTGTAGACGGACCGTGGGCCGGAGTTTACAGATGGGCCTTTGTGTAGAGGCCGGGTCCGTAAGTACCCGGGGTATACTATCTCGACAGTAGCTCTCAAGCCCTGCGTCGTTTGCAATCTTCATTGAGGGCTGGGCTGATCCTTGCTGAAGTTTGATTTTTGATCCTACCGACGCGCCCGACGTAGTCCCCGAGCCCTGAGCGATCCGAAGGGTCGATCGTGGGCTAAGTCTTCGATAGTTCCCGACCCTTGAAGCCGGTTTGAGGCTGATTTTCATTATCAGCTGAGTGTTGGGACAGATGCCTAGATTGGACCGGTCGAGCCGGTCGCGTCTCATGATCAGCATCGCGCCTAGGTTAGACTGGGCGGTCTAGTTGTTTTCCATGATGAGCGCCCCGAGCGAGTATCGGGCCGGTCGGTTTATCGCTTGACCTATCGTTTGTCCCGATCCATGAGATGACTCACGACATTAGTAACAGGCGTCGGCAACAGTTCCGACGTTCACACGATCCCGCTGCCTCCACATGGACGGCGGATATGGCATCTGAGAATTGTAACTGTCGGTCGATCCGATCGGTTGGGTGACGCCGATCGGACGGCTGTGGGGGCGCGGTGCTTTGAGCGGTCGCGTCCCATCAACTGGCGCCAGTCAGCCATTGGCTGGCATGTCAGACTGGCTCACATCACCTCCATCTTAGTGGAGGTGGTGAGGCGGCGTCCGACCCCACCCATCGCTTAGTGGGGGGTGAGTAACGTTCACCCCCTCTCCCCGGTAGTCTTTAAATAGGGGGGCGCGGTGATTTTGAAATTCACCGGAATCTTGTTGTCTTCGTCTTCAAGCCTCCTTGTGCCAACTCTCCTTCCAGAGCTCATTGCCTTTGTCTTCATCGCCATTGTTGCGCCCATCCCGGCAGCCACTGCATCCGTCCCCGTCTTCGTCTTCTTCGTCGTTTCTTTCGTCGCCGCTGAGAGGGAGGGTGCGTGGAAACCCTCCGCCGTTTCGGAGGAAGTGCTCGAGTCATTCTATGGCGCCGGGCTGTTGCCGTCGAAGGAGGACGACGAGTGGGAGGGGGCAGAGCACAAGGAGGTGCCGGCGCCGCCGGAGGGAAAGATCGTGAGCTTCCTCTCCTTCCACGAGCGCGGGCTGGCGCTCCCTGGCGACTTTTTCTTCCGCACACTGTTGCTCCACTATGGCATGTGCCTCCACCACCTCAACCCCAACGACATCCTTTAGATCGCCATCTTCATTACGCTCTGCGAAGCGTATTTGAGGGTGGCTTCGAGTCTGTGATTGCCATCTTCATTACGCCCTACGAAGTGTATTTGGGGTGGCTCCGGGTCTGCGGCTGTGGCGATACTTCTTCCAGACCAGCCAGATACTAGAGGCGTCCGACGCTGCTAGGCAGGTCGGCGGCGCCGCGATCATGCTCCAGAGCGTTGAGGAGAAGGAGTACATCAAGGTGTCTCTAAAGAAGTCCATGAAGGGATGGCATGACGGGTTGTTCTACATCAAGAACACCACCCCCAGCCTCTCGGCCTTTCACAACGCATTGATCGAGGCGTCTGACATATGGAAAGCGAAGGTGACAGCCGAGGAGAAGGATGTGTTGAGGCTGCAGAAGATCTGACGGTTGAGGGATGAAGGACTGAACGGCGCCGCTGTCATTGCTACTTTCGTGAGGCGTCGGCTCCAGCCGCTGCGGCTCATAGCCTTCCCCATGAACAGCTATGAGGGGAAGGAGGACACCACCCGGGAGGTGGTCGTGGTCGAGTAGAGCGACCTGGAGGTAGCCCAGCGGGTTGGCAGGCTGCTGGAGGGGGACGTCGCTGACAAGATGTTCAAGGGACCACAACCCCTTCACAAGGATCACCCGACCCTGGTGATTGGCTTCTTCTTGCTTGTGTTATTCGAGTTCATAGAGTAGATCAGGTCGGATCGTGGATAGTAGTCGAGCTTAGTCGATGTCGTCGCTGTAGGTCCTGTCAAGGGCCGCGCTCGGGTCGAGGGACGTTGTCGGGACAAGCGCGGTAGGTATGTCCCTGGCCAAGAAGAAGAAGGCCGTCAAGAGACGGCGTCACGCTGGCTTGAGGTCGTTCTCGGCCAGTAGTCCGACTGTTCCTGCGCCGACTCCGCGACCAGCTTAGAGGTCGGTTAGGGCTCCACCGGCTTCAAGAACAAGTGCAAAGTCGAGGGTTTCGACCCCGAGCACTGGGACTGTTGCGTTGCAGGCGGTGGCTCTGGTTGATGTCAGAGGGTCGGTGTCGTCTGAGGACATGATCCTGCCATCGCCGAAGAGGACGAGGACCGAAGGATCAGCGAGCGCAGAGGTCGACTCCGAGACTGCGGCAGCGGCCGCCACGGTTCGGGTGGCAGGAACTGGGGTGGCTCAACCCCTGGGCGCAGGCCAACTGGCCCTCCCTCGGGTCTAGAGGATCCCGACGCGCCAGTCGAGGGTGTAAGTTCGTACATCCTTAGTTTAGATGTAGATTTCATTTGGGTTAGTTTGTCTCTAACCTGTTTGGCGGTGTGCAGACCTCCGTTGTCGGTCGCCGCAATGCTTTTGGCTGCGGCCGTTTCGACGTCGGCGTCTGACTGCGTTGGCGGTGAAGCTCACGTTGGCACTGGCGCGGCGGCGCGTGCGGTGAAGTCGCCCTAGCTGTCTGAAGTCCAGAACCCATCAACCCTAGTGGTCAGCGATGCACTGCCGCAGCCGCCTTCCTAGACGGCCCAGGAAGAAGCGGTCGCCGAAGCCCGAGAGGAGGAAGCTGCCAAGGTCCAGGAGGAGGTGGCCCCTGGGCTCCAAGATGGAGCTGTCACCGCAGAGGAGAGGGAAGACTCCTCTCCGGCTCCTGACATCAGAGGGGAGGTTGAAATGATGGAGGCCGAGGGTCCGAGGGGATCTCCCCTGCCCTCGGCCCACGAAGAATCGACTGGCCAAGTCTCGCCCGTCGCCCCCAAAATCGCACAGGAACTGAGCGAGATAGCCGCCGAGAAGCAGCCCAAAGTCCCCCTAGTAGACCTCTCCGAGGGTTTGCAAGGGACTACCGTGAGGGAGGTCGGCGAGCCGTCGACGAGCGCGGCCCTGGCCAGTTCAAGCAGAGTCGACTTAGAGGCGCAGGAGGGAGGAGGGGCCGGACGGCCACGGCGCTAACGATGCCGTCAGCTGCCACGAGGGCGCCCGACTCTTCGTTCTCCGACTTGCTGAGGATCGGTAGGAGGGGCGATCTCACACCTGAGGCCGTGGCTGAGGCATATAACTTCTACGACGACCGGATGGCCGGGGTTCATCGCTTCAGCCTTGCGATGGCTTCCGGCCTTCGTCATCTACTTGGCATAACAGATGAGTGCCAGACCCTCTTCGACGATCCGTACCTGATGGAATGTCGGGTAAGTCTAAATATTTTAAGTTTTTTAGTTGAACCTATTCGTTGCGATGTTTGAACGTCATCGTTTGCAGGCGAATCTTGTTGCGGCCATGGGTCAACCTCCTCGAGGCTATGCTTTGCAAGCCAAGGTCGACACCCTTCAGGCAGAGCTGGAGAGGACCCGGGCCGGTTGGGACGCCTCGAGAGACTCCGCGATCCAGCTGCACCACCAGCTCAATGTCACGCAGGAAGCAAGCCGCATCTTGCTCGACGAGGCCAACCAGGCGCTTATGGACACTGTATCGGTGTGGTCAGAAAACCATAAGCTCTCCTCCGAACTCTCCTCGGCGCGGTAGATGGTCACAAGTAAGTTAGTTAAACAAGTTTTAAACTTTATCGTATTAAAGGCCGGGGTCGGATCTCTATTGTAGATTTGGTCTTTTTGCAGAGCTTCGGAGGCAAACTGATCAACACGATGCGAAGGTGCGGCGTCTCAAAGACCTCCTAGCCCACGTCGATGGGGCCCGCTAGAGTGCCTTAGGCCTCCACCAAGAGGGCCTTGGAGGAGCGACAGCGAGCCTTCGAGCAGCGGGACCTGCTTGACTCGGAGCAGGCTGTCGCAGAGGCTGAGGTCGGACGATTGTAAGACCCCTTTCAGGAAGGAGCGTTTATGTGCCACGAGTACCATTCTCTGGACCGATAGCTGGTACGCACATTAAGAACCAAGTGATATTTATTACACGTATTGGTACATCGTACTACAAACCCTAGCGTGGTCTGCCAAACACGTCTATTTTACAAACACAAGTCGACGCAGCGACTTTATTCAAACAGCATACTCCAAGGAGACTAACTACACACCACAGGCAAGCTTGACCATAGGGCGAGACTTCTACTCTTCATAGTCAGCATCATCCTCATCCTCTTCATCTTTTGAGCAAAACAACAGCAAGGGAGGGGTGAGTACAAAGGTACTCAGCAAGTCCTAACTGTAGATAGGAGGGGATTCGCAATAGCGAAGCAAGGAAGAGCTCATGGTTCATATTTTGCGGAAAGCAAGTTTTTATGCTAGGCTTCCTAACAGAATGAGAGTTTAAATTAGGAGAGGAAAACATTTTAGTTATGTTTTAGTAGGGTGGACCTGAGGAAAGGTTTTCACTCCTTCCCACAAATCCCCAAGTTTTAAACCGGGCACTAGTACGCTTCCATACCGGCCCTAGGCACACAACCAACACATTTCGAAAACACAGGTAGCTACACCCACTCACACATCAAGGCAGTATTGAAAATCTAATCGTAGGGTACCCGGACTATAGCATGCCAATACCGTGATAACGGCCTATCCGGAAGGATTTTTTACACTCTGCAGAGGTTGTACACTGTACCCACAGGCTACACTACTCCTGATCAACAGAGTTGCGTAACGCCTATCCCACAACTATATAGGTTTCCACGGATTTCACCCAAGACGCATCCAGGGGCTATCCGTCAGGGTTTCACTCCTGATGACACGATGGTACATTCTCGGAGCCGGATCATGAAGATTTACCACAGTCACGTCTTTTCCTGGTCCCCTACTACGTTGGGTATTACCAAACCAGGGGCTATATCCGTGGGCTTACGGTCCCATGACGCGGGCAATTACATGGTCGAAAGCTGGGCAGTGAGTTATCTCACACCCTGCTCCTGGCCTCTTGTGTCAATTCGACCTCCTAGTGGCTCGATGTGGAAAACCTACCCAGCGGGAATAAGTCCTGCCCAAAATGTATAGGTTCTGTGGTTGCACGGAAATTACTAAGTCGAGTGCTAACGAACCGGTCCTTATATGGTAGGGGTGGCGGTCTCGTCCACGGCAGGTGTACCACAGCGAAGCCTACACACCTATCACCATCACCTCAAGTGAGCCCCACCCCACGACCAAAATCATCCCTTCTTCACCTAGCACCAGTTGCACTAGTCCCACCCCATTTTATTTACACACACCATCAAACATAGCTTAACGCATTTTGTAAATACATGGTGTATAGTGTGGCGGTGCGAGGCACCGCAGATGGGGTCCTAAGCATTTCTACTAACAAGGCACCTTTCCCTTCTTTAAAAGTACTCTAAGGACGGAAATCCTATAGCTAACAAGGGTGAGCCATCAATTGGCCTTCAAGGGGGTATTCATATTAGCCATAGCAAGTTACTGACATAAATATAAATACTTAGAATTCAAGTAGGTACTAATCTACACAATGTTTAACACATTTCAAACATGGGCAAGCATTCAGATCTATAGGTGCATAAACATGGGTTCAAAGTGGTTCGGGAGGGTGTTAGGACTTGCCTTCAGCGGCGTCCTCAGGTTCTTCCTCGTACTCGGGTTCTTCGGGCTCCTCTTCGTACTCGGGCTCTTCTTTGGCTACAACCAATAATCATAAAATAAGCCTACCAAAAGAGAAGCTACTAAAACTCGAATAAAAACAAGCACCAAACGGAACATGCAGTTTGGATAGGCTAGGATGGTAGGGCTCGTGATACAGATTCCAGTGGTATATTGGTCGTGATGATCGGAGCTAGGATGTGGCGGCAAAGTTGCCGGCAAGATGCTGTGATGGACTGCGGAAAAATCTGTGTGGACACAGGGTTCGGCCTGTGTCCACGCCCTCTGGACACACAGGTGTCTAGAATCGGGGATTTTCCCGTGGACCCGTGGGTTGTGAGGAGATCGGGGTTTTTGTGGACACGTGGAAGTTCGGGGTTTTCGTGGACATGTGGAAGGTCGGGGTTTTCGTGGACACGTGGAAGGTCGGGGTTTTCATGGACACGTGGAAGGTCGGGGTTTTCGTGGACACATGGAAGTTCGGGGTTTTCATGGACACTTGGAAGTTCGGGGTTTTCGTGGGCACGTGAAAGTTCGGGTTTTCGTGGGCACGTGACAGTTCGGGGTTTTCGTGGACACATGGAAGTTCGGGGTTTTCGTGGGCACGTGAAAGTTTAGGGTTTTCATGGACACGTGAATTCGTGACCGTGTCCGTGGACACGTGGACACGTGGATTCGTGACCGTGTCCATGGACACTTGAACACAGGAAAACGGGGACGTGTCCGTGGACATGTGGGCACAGAAAATCGTGATCATGTCCGTGGGTACGTGGACACGTAGACACGGGGAAATCGGGGACGTGTCCGTGATCGTGGACACGGTGTCGTGGCCATGCCCAACGTGAACACGTTGTCGTGTCCACATCTGGGGACATAAGACCAAGCACAATATCTTGGCGTGAATGTGAGCGCACGTGTGCGGGCTTGGGCGCGCTCTGGGCGCGTTTTAGACGCGTTCTGCGCGCATCTCGGGGTTCTGGACGTGTTCCGGGCATGCACTGGCGCGTTCCAGCATGTTCCAGACCCACGTCCGTGTGTCTAGACCAGCGTGTGGGTGTGGAGGCTTCTCCTTTGTGTGCTTGACGTTGTGGTGGTGTGGTGGCCGTTGGAGCTGTAGTGTGACCGGAACGGCGACGTTATGCAATGTGTGCTGGACGCGCCCTGGGCGCGCCCAGCGCGCTCTAGCACGTGCCAGTGCGCCTTGGCGCGGCGGCGCTGTCCCCGGCGTGGAGGGGCGAGGGCCTCAAGGGGAGGTTTCTCCTCCGGTCCGGCAGCTCTCCTGGGACCTCGGGAGTACTGTGACGTGCGCGGTTTGGCCTGACGCGATGCCACTGCGGCTGGCGACGCGAAGGGCGCGCCACTCGGCGACGGCTCCCGTGGAGGGGTTTCTTGGGATGTCTCTAAGTGACGCGGTTAGCACAGCGAGGTGGGGCTTGGTGAGGAGCTGCTGTGTGCAAAAGGAATTGACTGGTGGTCGTCGGAATCGCGAGAACGCCGGTGACGGCGCGCGGTGGCTGGCGGTGAGGAAGAAGCGAAATTGGCGAAATTGAGGCGGGGATTCCGATGAGGAGAGGCGGCTCGAACCTGGGTAGGTGCGTGGCGAAGCTTGGGGTTGCGTGGGTGCGGCAATGGGTCCTTATATCGCGGCGCGGCAGAGGGAGCTCCGTCCGGCGCGGTGTGAGGAATTAAGGCGAGGCTTCGCAGCGGTGTCCAGTTAGGGGTTTCGGTGGGCAGCTGGCCACTTCGTGGCACGCCAGGGGGCTCGGTGCTGCGCTGGCGCGGCCGGCTCAGAGCCACGGCGCCGAGGCGCTCTCCGTCCGGTGGTGAGGTGAATTTAGTGCTTGAGGTGACGAGTTAGCGGTGTTGCTCGGGTGCTTAACGGCCGTTGGTTGAGCTCCGAGCTCTTGAGGAGTAATGGCGACCGGTGAGCTGGACGGCCGGCCGGCGCAGCGACAGGACGTTTCGACGGTGCGGCGACCGCGCTGAGCGACCAAGCGGCCTCGTTCGGAATGCGTCACGGGCACGGCGGGGTGCGGAGGCAGTTTCGAGGGGCGGCGAGACGGCGTTAGATGGAAGGCGTCGACCACGTCCTGCGCCTGTGTACGGTGCGGCGTGACCGGCGACGCACGAGCCAGGTGGCAGCCAGGTTCTGCCCTGTGGGGCGCGCCGCGGAGGGGAGAGGCAGAGGGAGAGAGGCTGGAGCTCGGGTTGGGCCGGAGAGGGGCAGGCCGGCCCAGTAGGGGTTCAGCCCACTCGAGTGTTTGAAAATTTCCCTCTCTTTTTCTTTATTTCTAAGCATGGTTTAAGGCTGGGATTTTTGAGAGATTTTCAAACTCCAAAGCAAGCAATTGATCCCAAGTAAGCAAATCGAAACGAAACAAAAAGCCAACACTTGATAAGTTTATAATTTTAAACTTTGAAATTTTCCTGTTTATTGCGTTGTTTCTAATTTAGGTTCTCAAAATTAAACAAAATTTTAAAAAAAGACTCTTTTTAGTTAATCTCGAAATTTGGGATGTGACAACGATTGTCGAAGGAGCTGCAGGAGATGCAGCAAGCCGCCTCCGACGTCCAGGAAGCCTGCCTTGTTGCTGACGCTGAGGTTGAGCGGAGCTGAGCGAGGCCAAGGGCCTTATCGAAGCTGTGGCGAAGGAGCAGGACGGTAGGTGTCGCACCTTTTGTTTGTTGATTGGCCTTGGGGGTTGGCCGTTTGACGATGCATTTGCTGCAGCTCTGGTCGGTGAGCTCCGACCCTTGAGATCCGCAGGCCGACGTCTGCTGCACCGGATCTTTGCCGGCGTGCACGAGAACTACCTCTCGACGGAGTTTGTGACGCACTTGTTGTAGCTACTCCCAGGCATCATCGCCACTGAGGTGATGAGGGCGCTTGAGGACAAGGCCTCGCTGACCCTGGCGCTAACCCACTCCCACTACTCGTATGTAGACTCCGGCCGGATTGTCGAGGGGTTCGCTTCCGGGTTGTCGGAGGAGGAGATGATGGCGCTTGAGGCCGAGATGCAACCGTCGGTACGGGCTATCGTCACCAACTTTAACGGACCGAACTCCTTCGGGAGCGGTTCGGCCATCTCCCCCACGTGCAGCAGCGACGCCCTTAGCTATTTGTAGGAAGTAGTAGCATTTTGTATCTGATTGTGTGATGAACACCTTTGGACGATGTGTGAATGCACGAGTTTTCGACCCTCTTCTATGTTTCAGTTTTTCGCACTTGGCGTTTCTTGAGTTCCGTTGGGCGTTGATCAAGCGACTGGGTCAAATATAGCTCGTAGGGTCGAGTGTCGGGCTCGGTACAGCCGTAGAGCGTCACTAACACCGGGTCGAATCGTTAGCCGCGAGAAAAACTTAAACGAAAGCGCTTTCGTAACTTGACACGTCTGAGGGTCACCCGCGAAACTTGGCGCAGGTCGGGGGTCAGGCCCCGAGGAAACAGAGAGAGGCACATAGCCTTTCGCGAGACTAAGGCGTGGAGCCTTAGAGTGTAGGAACAAGGCGCGGAGCCTTGTTGAGGCTAGGGCACGGAGCCTTAGAACATAGGAATGAGGCACAGATCCTTGTTGAGGCTAAGGCATGGAGCCTTAGAATGTAGGAACGAGGCACAGAGCCTTGTTGAGGCTAAGACACGAAGCCTTAGATCGAGGCTCTAGGCCTGAAAGGTCGAATGCGAAGGGGTCGATCGTTCCGACACTCAAGTGGGGACTCTGTGACTAGCCCCCTGGTAGTGAAGGGTAGACGAGTCGGCTGCGCTTCACTGCCAAAAATAGTTAGTGAGACAAGAGAATGCATAGAAAGTAGATTTTATTATGCGTAGAAGCGACGCAAGTTATCAATGTTCCAGGCATGGGCTAGCTCCCTGCCGCCCTCGGTCGCTAGCTTGTACGTGCCGGGCCTTAACACCCGCTTGATTACGTAAAGACCCTCCCATAGAGGTGATAGCTTGTGGTGGTCGGCCTTGTCTTGCTCTCTTTTGAGCACAAGGTCGCCAACATTGAAGGCCCAACCCTTGATGCGTCGAGTGTGTAGTCGTCGCAGACTCTGCTGGTACTTGGCCGATCGTAGGATGGCGACGTTGCGCGCTTCGTCCAGCTGATCCAGGGCGTCCTGCCGCTTTGCTTCCGCCCTTTCTTCCTCGTAGGCTCGGACCCTCGGGGAGTCGTAGTTGAGGTCAGTTGGTAGCACAGCTTCCGCTCCGAAGGTCATGAAGAAAGAGGTGAACCTCGTAGTTCTGTTGGGGGTCATTCGTAAGCCTCACAACACAGACGGGAGTTCTTTGACCCACCACTTGGCTGCTTGCCTAATGGAGTCGTAGATCTGAGGCTTCAATCCTTGCAGCACCATCCCATTGGCATGCTCAACCTGACCGTTGGTCCTCAGATGGGCGACAGAGGTGAAGTCGAGCCGAACGTGGTACTCCTCGCAAAATTCCTGGAAGACGTGACTGGTAAACTACGTGCCATTGTCGGTGATGGAGTGTGGCACTCCAAAGCGGCAAATGATGTCGCAGATGAACTCGACAGCTCGGGCAGAGTTGATGCAGGGGGTCGGCTTTGCCTCAATCCACTTGGTGAACTTGTCGATGGTGACAAAGAGGCGAGTGAAGCCTTTGGGTGCTGGTCAGAAAGGCTGGAGGACGTCGAGCCCCCAGACCGCGAAGGGCCATGTGATCGGAATCGTCTGGAGCTCCTGGGCTGGTAGATGAGTTTGTCGAGCATAGAACTAACAGTCTCTGCACGAGCGAACGAGTTTCTCAGCGTCGAAGACTGTCGTGGGCCAGTAAAACCCTTGGCAGGAAACTTTCTCGACTAAGGTCCTTGGAGCGGCGTGGTGACCGCAAATGCGTGAGTGGATGTCGTCGAGGAGATGGAGGCCCTCCGCCTGAGGGATGCAGCGCTAGATAATGCCACTGGGACTCTGCGTGTAGAGTTCATCATCGACGATGACGTAGGCCTTGGCTCGCCGCGAGATCCCTCAGGCCTCGTTGAGGTCTGCTGGAAGCATGCTGTCCTGTAGGAAGGCGTAGATGTCCTGGGACCAGTCGAGGATGATGGCCATAATCTCTGCCCTCGAGGTCGGGGTCTGCTCGTCGACTGCCGCCTCCACCTGGGGGTCGATGGCATCATCTTTGAGTTTGATCGTTGGCTTGGAGAGGATTTCGAGGAAGACGTCGTCGAGGACCTGATCTCACCCCGAGGCCATCCGGGCGAGGGTGTCGGCCGCTTCGTTGTCGCGGCGTAGAACGTGGTGGAGCTCGAGCCTGTCGAACTTGTCTTCGAGTTTGCGAACTTCCTGGCAATAAGCCTCCATCTTGGGGTCTCGACAGCTTGAGACCTTCATGACTTGGTTGACAACGAGCTTGTAGTCGCCCTTGACGTAGAGCCGTCAGACGTCGAGGGTGATGGCCATTCGGAGGCCATGCAACAACACCTCATACTCTGCAGCATTGTTGGAGGCAGGGAAGTGGATCTGTAGTACGTACCGAAACTTGTCTCCCTTGGGAGAGACGAGAACAACGCTAGCCCCGAGCCTTTCAGTCGGCAAGAACCGTTGAAGAGCATAGTCCAGTGCTCGAGGTCGGTAGGATCTGACGGTTTTTGTGCCTCGGTCCACTCGGCAATGAAGTCGGTAAGGGTCTGAGACTTGATGGCTTGCTGAGACACATAGGTGATGTCATGGCCCATGAACTCCATAGCCCATGTGGCGATGCGCCCAACCATGTCTTTGTTGTTGATGATCTCCCCTAGAGGGAAACTCGTCACCACTCGGATAGAGTGGTTATCGAAGTAGTGGCGAAGATTCCGATTGGTGATGAGGATCGCGTAGAGCAGCTTCTCCACTTGGGTATACCAGGTCTTGGCATCGGCGAGCACCTCGCTAATGAAGTAAACGGGCTGCTGGACCTTCAAGGCTCGACCCTCCTCCGGTCGCTGGACGACGAGGACAGTGCTGACGACCTTAGCGGTTGCAAAAATGTAGAGGAGCAGTGGCTCACCAGGGGTTCGCGAGGTTAAGACCGGCGGGGAAGATAGCATAGCCTTCAGTTGCTTAAAGGCTTCCTGGGCCTCGGCGGTCCAGGTGAAACGGTCAGATTTTTGAAGGAGTCGGTAAATAGGTATGGCCTTCTCACCCAGTCGGGTGATGAAACGGCTGAGGGCCGCCAAGCACCTAGTAAGCTTCTGGACACCTTTGACGTTGTTGATGGGCCCGAGGTTGCGGATGGCGGCGATCTTCTCGAGATTGGCTTCGATACCGCGCTCGGAGATGACGACCCGAGAAGCTTGCCGGTGGGGACGCCAAAGACGCACTTCTCGGGGTCGAGCTTCATGCGGAACTTCTGGAGGTTGGCGAAGGTTTCCTCTAGGTCTTCAATGAGGCCGGCCGCCTGCCGAGTTTTGATGATGATGTCGTCGACGTAGACCTCCAGACTCCGACCCAGCTGGTTGTTGAAGCACATCTGCATGCAGCGCTGATATGTGGCGCCGACATTCTTGATGCCGAAGGGCATGGTGACGTAGCAGAACGAGCCGAAGGGCATAATGAACGATGTAGCCGTCTGGTCGGAGCCGCGCATGGATATCTGATAGTACTCGGAGTACTCATCAAGGAAGCTAAGGGTTTCGCAGCCGCGATGAAATCGACCACCTGACTTATGCGCGGCAAAGGAAACGGATCCTTTGAGCATGCTTTGTTGAGATTCATGTAGTCAACGCACATCCTCTATTTTCCATTCTTCTTTTAACCATTACAGGGTTGGCCAGCTACTCTGGGTGGTAGACCTCTTTGATGAACTTAGCATCAAGCAGCTTGGCGATCTCTTCCCCAATGGCGCGGCGCTTCTCGTCGTCGAAGCGTCGGAGTCGTTGCTTCATCGGTCAGGAGTCGAGAATGATGTTCAGAGAGTGCTCGGTGACCTCCTTTGGGATGCCTGGCATATCAGACGGTGCCCAGGCAAAGACATTCCGGTTTTGGACGAGGAAGTCAACGAGCGTGCTTTTCTATTCGCTGAAAAGCGCTGTCTCAATCCTGGCTTTCTTGGTTGGGTCGGTGCTGTCGAAGTGGATCTCCTTGAAGTCATCGGCTGGCTCGCTCGAAGGACGTAGAGGTTGAA
Organism: Zoysia matrella; assembly: GCA_001602295.1. Classification (NCBI taxonomy): domain Eukaryota; kingdom Viridiplantae; phylum Streptophyta; class Magnoliopsida; order Poales; family Poaceae; genus Zoysia; species Zoysia matrella. Next base: position 317,534 of record BCLG01000027.1, on the reverse strand, counting down.
GGCTTGGAGTCAAGGGTTGTAGTCAGCACTTGGGACTTGCGGATCTCTTCTAGTTGAGCGGCCAGCTCGTAGCTTTCCTGCTCGCATGTGAGAGTGTGCTTGAAGCGAGACGTCACGGTGATGACGCCTTTGGGCCCGGCATCTTGAGCTTGAGGTAGACGTAGTTGGTGACGGCCATGAACTTGGCGTAGGCGGGTCGGCCGAGGATGGCGTGGTAGACGCCGAAGAAGTCGACCACTTCGAATGCGAGCTTCACCGTCCTAAAGTTGTCGCGGTCACCGAAAGTGACCGGCAAAGTGATCCGACCCAGGGGCACCGCGCTACCCCCGGGGATGACGCCATGAAATGAAACGCTACTCGGACGGAGGTTGGACTTCGAGAGCTTCAAGGCCTTGAAGGTGTCGATGTAGAGGATGTTGAGGGCGCTGCCTTTGTCCATGAAGACCTTGGTCAGACGCGTGGTGTCGATTATCGGATCGAGCACCAGAGGCAGGCGCCCCGGCTGAGGCACGTAGTCGAGGTGATCGGATCTGACGAAGGTGATCGGGGCCTCCGACCACTTGAGGTAAGTGGGCACAGCGGGGTCGGTGAGATTGATGTCCCGCCACTTCTGCTTCTGATGACACCGTGACTCGTAAGCCACTGGCCCGCCCAAGATCATCAGGCAGTCCTCTGGCTCGGGAAAGGTGTCGTCGGCGTTACCCTCGACCTCCTTCGCAGGAGGATCGGGCTTTTGAGGCTGACGGGAGTCGGGTCGAAAGTAGTCCCTTTCGAAGGCTCGCATGAGATGGCAATCCCGCAAGGTGTGCTTGACAAGGGTCGTGTGGTTGGTGCAGATCTTGTCGAGCATCTTTTCAAAGTGGTTGTTGTGGTCGACCGGCTTTTTCGCTTGGGGTCAAGGCGGCCGCTCGGTGACGCCCACGAACTCCTCATCGTGCCGGCGGTTCTTCTGCTTCTTGCTGCTCGAGCCGCCCCCATCTCGACCGTCTTTACTGTTGGAGCATCGATTGAAACGGTTGTCGTTCTTGTGGTCGGCCTTGAACTTCTCCTTGCCCTTGGTCCGATCTCTGTCGAAGTTGGCTTGGACAGCCTCCTCCCCGGTGGCGAAGGTGGTGGCGATGTCGAGAAGGTCGCGCGTCGTCCGAGGGTTTTTACACCTAGCTTGTGGATGAGCGCCTTGGATGTCGTGCCGCAGGTGATGGCGTTGATGATGTTGGCGTCGCTTACGTCAGCCAGCTCGTTTTGCTTGCGCGAAAAGCGCTAGATGTAGTCACGGAGCCATTCGCTGGGGTTCTGCTTGCAGTTCTTCGGATCCCAGGAGTTACCCGGGCGGGTGTAGGTCCCCTGAAAGTTGCCGACGAAGGCGTGACGAAGATTGGACCAGTCGCGGATGCTGTCCCTCAAAAGATGCTCCAGCCACCCTCTGGCCGAATCAGACAGAAAGAGTGGCAGGTACTGGATGGTATATAGGTCATCGGCGCCACTAGCTCTGCATGCAAGACGATAATCTTTGAGGAAAAGGTGCTCTCCGCATGTGAGACCCGAATGCTCGGGGCCCGACCTCATCAGGGCTGAGGCTTCGGACGTGATCGTAGCTGCGCTGACGGCGGCGGTGGTCGGGAGACCGCTCCCGCCTGGACTCGGCAAACTTGCTCAACAGAGCCACACTCGAATCGGTCCTTAATCTAGAGTTAATTAAATTAATTTTTCTAATTTATTTTAATTAACCAGCCTTGCTGATGTCATGCTGACACAATTAAGATTTGATTTATTTTTATTCAGAAAACTTGGTTTAATCTAGGTCCTTGATTTCAAATTGAATGGATCGGATAATTTAGACGACGTGCCTAAATCTGGTGCGTCGGATTTATATTTGATGGATGGGATTATTCGGGCGACGTGGCACATTGTGGACGCTTGGATTTGGATCGGGCGGCCAAGAATTGATGGATCTATTTAAAAAAAAGTGGGGCCGATCTGATCCGTCCGATTTGAATCGGACGGCCGAGGTTGATCGTGCCCGGGGCGGCTGCTGGCCGGCTCGGCCCGAGGGTCAGCGACCTCCGATGAGCTCGCCCGGGCTCACCGGGGCACGGATCTCGGCGGGGAGCGGCTCAAAACGACGAGGAGAGAGAGGGGAAGCTCACCGTGGGGTCGGACAGGGTCGGGAGTGGCCGAACGG
>BCLG01000027.1:240303-306091 GCA_001602295.1 Zoysia matrella | reverse complement strand
AAGAAAGGATGGAGAGAGGAGGGAAGAGGAGAGGGAGGGAGAGAGCTCGGGCAGGTTTGGGATTTTTTTTTGTTCTATTTCCTTTAATTCTTATCTTTATTCCAAAAATTCTTGATTAATTGTTTGCGCACTCAATAATTATTTAAATGATATGCAATGTCGAAATGAGATGTATGCAACCTTAGTATTTTATTTGAAAAAAAAATTTATTCTAATCTAAATTGTGAAATGCATTTAAAATTTCAAAATTTTACTATTTGAAAATGTGGAAAGATATTTCAGACCCAAACGCGGAGATCCGGATTTTTATTTTCAGAGGATAATTTAGGTGGGTTGTGTTTTAACTTTTCGTGCAAATGAATGCGATGCAATGACAATATATCGGTCCTACGTCCTCACCGCAACTAAAACGAATTGGTCTAGTATAGTGACCATACGAGACTTCGATGGCGAACTCGAACTCTCAAGACTCAGTTAGTCGCTTTCTAAATGAACTAATTCGAAGTTAGCGTACCTATAAAAAACGGATCAAACAACCTCAGGCAGGCAAATACAAAAAGAAAACTTACGTCCCATATCATTGCCATATGGGGCGTCCTCAAGTAAGCCACGCCTTGAGGGACATGACCATGATTCGCATCACACGGTAAGAAGTCCACGCTTACCATTAGGTGACGAATGGCCGCACTCTCCATTAGGCGGCAAATGTTTCATATGTTCCGAAGAACATATTCACTTCATGTACTGATCGCTGTACGGGACACTCCATACCTTTGAACCTCGTATGGATGAGCCCTCGACTTTTCACCGCATTTGAGTGCGTACCTTACCTTCTTACCTAGGCGTAGCTATCATTGCAAGAAAATTAAACAATGGAAAGCTAAAAGCAGGGTTAGCATTGCCACCTGACGACTCGACTAACATAGTCCTTATATGGTTAGTCCTTATATGGGCTGGCCATCTAGCACTATACTGTCGTGAAATTTTAAAAATAACTCATTTTTTAGTTGTACTAACCCCGATCTAGCTCTTATACCAATCTGTGGCAGAACCACCCCAAAACACTGGACGGCTCACCTAGGATCGATCTTGGGTGATATTGAACAACAATACTCAAATTGTACAACACGAGTGATAATATAAAATAGGAAACCGATTAAAGTCTTACAATAGAGTTCAAGTAGTCTTAGGAGAGATAAGTTTAAAACAGAGTTTAAAACATAGCGGAAGTGATACGACGGTTTCCTATTACGAAACATATCTTGCCCTAAGACATGCTTCACTCCTCGCGACCAGAGTTCGATGAGGAGGGAACCGGTTCACGTGACCAGTTCGCAGGAGTGTCACCTTCTCACACTCCTTGGCCGCAACTGCAACACCAGCTATCTGAAGGAGAAACTACACCACAACAAAAAGGAGAAACAACAAATCGTGAGTACTAATTACTCAGCAAGTCTTACCTGTCAAAATGGCCAACTACAGCCGACTCCTAGGCATGAGAGGCTGACTCACAGGGATGGCCATTTGCAAAAAACATAGCGCTAACAGTGGATCCTTACTTTCAACTTTTAGCGGTAAGTAAATTTTTATGGAATGAAAATTTAATTTGCACTAGAAACTATAGCAGACATGGTTATCAAGCAATTGCCTATAAACTAAGAAACAATTCATATTATTAATTAAGTTCAGTCATTATACGACACTTCTTTTTAACCATTACAGGGTTGGCCAGCTACTCTGGGTGGTAGACCTCTTTGATGAACTTAGAATCAAGCAGCTTGGCGATCTCTTCCCCAATGGCGCGGCGCTTCTCGTCATCGAAGCGTCGGAGTCGTTGCTTCATCGGTCAGGAGTCGAGAATGATGTTCAGAGAGTGCTCGGTGACCTCCTTTGGGATGCCTGGCATATCAGACGGTGCCCAGACAAAGACATTCCGGTTTTGGACGAGGAAGTCAACGAGCGTGCTTTTCTATTCGCTGAAAAGCACTGTCTCAATCCTGGCTTTCTTGGTTGGGTCGGTGCTGTCGAGGTGGATCTCCTTGAAGTCATCGGCTGGCTCGCTCGAAGGACGTAGAGGTTGAAGGCTTGGAGTCAAGGGTTGTAGTCAGCACTTGGGACTTGCGGATCTCTTCTAGTTGAGCGGCCAGCTCGTAGCTTTCCTGCTCGCATGTGAGAGTGTGCTTGAAGCGAGACGTCACGGTGATGACGCCTTTGGGCTCGGCATCTTGAGCTTGAGGTAGACGTAGTTGGTGACGGCCATGAACTTGGCGTAGGCGGGTCGGCCGAGGATGGCGTGGTAGACGCCGAAGAAGTCGACCACTTTGAATGTGAACTTCACCGTCCTGAAGTTGTCGCGGTCGCCGAAAGTGACCGGCAAAGTGATCCGACCCAGGGGCACCGCGTTACCCCCGGGGATGACGCCATGAAATGAAACGCTACTCGGACGGAGGTTGGACTTCGAGAGCTTCAAGGCCTTGAAGGTGTCGATGTAGAGGATGTTGAGGGCGCTGCCTTTGTCCATGAAGACCTTGGTCAGACGCGTGGTGTCGATTATCGGATCGAGCACCAGAGGCAGGCGCCCCGGCTGAGGCACGTAGTCGAGGTGATCGGATCTGACGAAGGTGATCGGGGCCTCCGACCACTTGAGGTAAGTGGGCACAGCGGGGTCGGTGAGATTGATGTCCCGCCACTTCTGCTTCTGATGACACCGTGACTCGTAAGCCACTGGCCCGCCCAAGATCATCAGGCAGTCCTCTGGCTCGGGAAAGGTGTCGTCGGCGTTACCCTCGACCTCCTTCGCAGGAGGATCGGGCTTTTGAGGCTGACGGGAGTCGGGTCGAAAGTAGTCCCTTTCGAAGGCTCGCATGAGATGGCAATCCCGCAAGGTGTGCTTGACAAGGGTCGTGTGGTTGGTGCAGATCTTGTCGAGCATCTTTTCAAAGTGGTTGTTGTGGTCGACCGGCTTTTTCGCTTGGGGTCAAGGCGGCCGCTCGGTGACGCCCACGAACTCTTCATCGTGCCGGCGGTTCTTCTGCTTCTTGCTGCTCGAGCCGCCCCCATCTCGACCGTCTTTACTGTTGGAGCATCGATTGAAACGGTTGTCGTTCTTGTGGTCGGCCTTGAACTTCTCCTTGCCCTTGGTCCGATCTCTGTCGAAGTTGGCTTGGACAGCCTCCTCCCCGGTGGCGAAGGTGGTGGCGATGTCGAGAAGGTCGCGCGTCGACCGAGGGTTTTTACACCTAGCTTGTGGATGAGCGCCTTGGATGTCGTGCCGCAGGTGATGGCGTTGATGACGTTGGCGTCGCTTACGTCAGCCAGCTCGTTTTGCTTGCGTGAAAAGCGCTAGATGTAGTCACGGAGCCATTCGCTAGGGTTCCCCGGGCAAGTGTAGGTCCCCTGAAAGTTGTCGACGAAGGCGTGACGAAGATTGGACCAGTCGCGGATGCTGTCCCTCGGAAGATCTCGAGCCACCCTCTGGCCGAATCGGACAGAAAGAGTGGCAGGTACTGGATGGTAAATAGGTCATCGGCGCCACTAGCTCTGCATGCAAGACGATAATCTTTGAGGAAAAGGTGCTCTCCACATGTGAGACCCGTACGCTCGAGGCCCGACCTCATCAGGCTCCAGACGTGATCGTAGCTACGCAGACGGCGGCTGTGGTCGAGAGACCGCTCCCGCCTGGACTCGGCGTAGCGATCGCTCCAAGCTTGCTTCCGCGCATCGATCGTGTGATGAACGTCACGGTGCTCCCGGAGGCGCTGGCGAACGTTGCCAGCCGGAGGGTAAGGATCGCACACCTCGATACGACCACGGCGACTGTCGCAGGCCGGAGGTCGACGGTCGGCGCTCAGCCGGTGGGAGCTGTCAGCCTTGGAGTGCTGACGAAGCTAGGGGTCAAGTTGCTGAAGCGCGCCGTCGAGGTAGACATGCAAACGGTCATAGGTTTCCTTGAGCATGGGGTTGTCTGGCGGGGCGGACTCATGGAGATACCTTTAGGTAGACATAATAACCTATTTGGAATTTTACATCCTCCACGAGTAAGGATGATTGGGACCTATTTTTGGCACTAAAGCTTAGGGATTTTTGTGTCAAGAAAACTAATGGAAAGATATTTTAGACCCAAACGCGGAGATTCAGATTTTTATTTTTAGAGGATAATTTAGGTGGGTTGTGTTTTAACTTTTCATGCAAATGCAATGCGATGCAATGACAATATGTCGGTCCTACGTCCTCACTGAAACTAAAAAGAATTGGTCTAATATAGTGACCATACGTGACTTCGGTGGCAAACTCGAACTATCAAGACTAAATAGTCGCCTTCTAAAGGAACTAATTCGAAGTTAGCGTACCTGCAAAAAATAGATCAAACAACCGCAGGCAAATATGGGGCGTCCTCGTGTAAGCCACGCCTTGAGGGACATGACGGTGATTCGCATCACACGGTAAGAGGTCCACGCTTACCATTAGGTGGCGAATGTTCCCACTCCCTATTAGGCGGCAAATGTTTCATCTGTTTCAGAGAACATATTCACTTCCCCTACTGATCGCTGTACGGGACACTCCATACTCCTGAACCTCGTGTGGATGAGCCCTCAACTTTTCACCGCATTCGAGTGCGTACCTTACCTTCTTACCTGGGCGTAGCTGTCGTTGAAAGAAAATTAAACAACGAAAAGCTAAAAGCAGTGTTAGCATTGCCACCTAAGGACTCGACTAACATAGCCCTTATATGGGCTGAGTATCTTGCACTATACCGTGGTGAAATTTTTGAAAATAACTCATTTTTTTAGTTGTTCTAACCCTGATCTAGCTCTAAAACCAATCTATCGCAGAATCACCCCAAAACTCTGGACAGCTTGCCTAGGATCGATCTCGGGTGATACTGAACAACAATACTCAAATAGTACAACACGAGTGATAATATAAAATAAAAAACCGATTAAATTCTTACAATAGAGTTCAAGTGGTCTTAGTGGAGATAAGTTTAAAACATAGCGGAAGTAATGCCGAAGAGATACAACGGTTTCCTACTATGAAACATATTTTGCCCTAAGACATGCTTCCCTCCTCGCGATCGGAGTTCGGTGAGGAGAGAACCGGTTCACAGGAGTCTCACCTTCCCACACTCCTTGGTCGCAACTGCAACACCAGCTACCTGAAGGAGAAACTGCACCACAACAAAAAAGAGAAACAACAAGCCGTGAGTACTAATTACTCAGCAACTCTTGCCCGTCAAAATGGCCAACTACAGTCGACTCTAAGGCATGAGGGGCTGACTCATAGGGATGGCCATTTGCATAAAACATAGCGCTAATAGTGGATCCTTACTTTCAACTTTTAGCGGTAAGTAAATTTTTATGGAATGAAAATTTAATTTGCACTAGAAACTATAGCAGACATGGTTACCAAGCAATTGCCTATAAACTAAGAAAACAATTCATATTATTAATTAAGTTCAGTCATTACTACGACATGACACAATAAACAAGCGGTACTCTTTACTGTGAGGGGCAGCGATTATAATCGATTTACACCAGCTGGGAAAGACTCAAAATACACGACACGTACGCGTTTTCCAGAAGCCGCACGTGGCCACCTTTCATAGAAATACGATAGTGTCGGCCTATGGCCTACCGCTCCCAAGCACATGGTCCTCCATGCGATCACCACGTCGGGTGCATCCATGGTTATATCCAAGGATTTTCTCTACTACCCCGCCGAGAAAGAGCGGTAAGGGATGTCCAACCACTACGGTATTGAGCTACATCAGTTTTCTGGGTCCCATGTCCCCAGTCTGCATCCGGTACTATTCAAACTTGCTCAACAGGGCCACACTCGAATCAGTTCTCAACCGATACAGACAGGGCTACAACACACCGGCCCTGAGTCCACACAGGAAACATGCCTCTATGCCATCCTATTCCCTGTCTGATCTCAGGTTAATAGTGTGGTAATAGAGCGACCAGGGTGACAACCAATAGCTCGCGAGTGAGGTTTTTCATTCACTCGACTTCTACCGTCAAAAGGACTTAGCCTAGCTCTAAATCGAGTTACCTGTACCAATATATACTCAACAAGGGTAATTGGCACTATCATGCAGTCTAAGGTTTTTATACAACTCCTACAACATAATGCGCAGTACATTAACCATACAATACATAGTGATAGAATAAAAAAAAATTTAAAACAGAGTTAATGCATCGGGGCTTGCCTTCGGTTTGCTGAGAGTTAGCACAAACAAGAGGAAGGTCTTCAGCGACGAACGACTCTAGAGCGATCAGTGCTAGATCTTGGTCTTCCGAGACGTTTTCTAAATGCGTGAAATGATATGCCAGTGCAATTAGCTATGCATCTAATGACATCTAATATTTTACTCGTCATCGCATGTGACTTGATGCTCACATGTGGTGATATGCTCATGAATGCAAATGTCAAGGATGAATATGTGATGATGCTATACGGAAATGGGCTTTATTAACTTAACGTGCTATCTGTAATTAGATGGCAAGATTTAAATTTTTACTTAAAGAAATGATTTCTCTATAGTATTCTATTTGGTCCTAATAGGGAAACTATTTCTAAATCTTGTTAATATGGTTCTTAAGACCTAAATTACAATATTAATTGCTCATCATATTAATAGAGCTATAAGCTAATTTCTGGACAAGTTTTTCATTTTATTATCGAACTATGAATTTATAATGGATTAATCTATAGCTAAGAGTTTATAATCATTTATAAATAATCTACAGTCACATAAATTCTAGTAAAGTCTAGGATGAGAGAAGTTAGTTAGTAGAAGCTAAATATAAAATCTTTACTTTTTAATAATGCATGAAAAATGATGATATGCATGTATGTATAATTGAACATTCTTTAATTAATATAATTAATTCTAATGCAGAAAATGCAACTTTGAATGTTCTAAACTATTCTACATGATGAGAGGATTCAACGATGTATTATTTGTAATTGTGGAGCTTAGATGAATTTTCTACGATTTTTGCAAGTTTTTAGAATTTCTGCGCAATTGAAAATTGGATTTCCGAATTTATTGGAATTTGGATGTCACGTGGCGACATCTGGTGCCCGGCCACACAAGGGCGCACTAAAAAGTGGCCGCACAAGGCTCGGGCGGCCCGACCGGCAACGGGGGCCTTGCCAGTGCGCGGCGGCGCGGCTGCCGGAGCGGCGGGGCTCAGGAGACTCAGCCCCAAAATGACCAGCGCCGCGAGGACAACTCAGGGGTGGGGACTTCGGCCGGAGGAACTCACCGTCGCGGGCCAACGACGAGGAGCGGCGCGGGCGGAGCTTCGGCGATGGATCGACGGAGATACAAAGGACGAAGCTCGACGAGACCTCCTCATAGAGCTGCAGGACGGCGAGGAGAAGACCGGCATCGAGGTTCTCGTTGATGAGGAGGTCCGAAACACGGCGGTCACCGGTGAGGTCGAAAGGATACAGTGGCCGGCGACGTTCGACTTCAAAATTCCTGCACAAAGCGAGGGAGTCGGCCAAAAATCTGAGCTTAGGGGTGCACTAGGAGCTGAGGGTGGACTAGCGCCAACGAATCGAGGAGAGACCTACGGCAAAATGGTTCGATTTCACCGGCGACCAGGGGGGCGGCACCGGAGCTTGGTTTTGGGGAAACTTCAAAATGCTCCCTGCTCGGCGAGAGGGGCGGTCGGGGGACCCCTTTGGTGGCTCGACCACGGCGTGGCGCTGCTATTCGCCAAGGGCGCAGGCCGGAGATGGCCGGATGGCGAGTTCCCGGTGGCGAGCAGTGTCCCGGTCATGGAGCTCGCGAGGGAGAGAGTGAAGAGAACGGATGTGGGGCGCCGATTTTTTTTTGCTTGGACACGAGGACGGGTAGGTGTCCCCGCGGGGTTCGGGAGCCGGACACGTCCGGAGCTCTGTGGCGTCCATGCGCGATGAGAGGCCGGGGCGGTCGGCCCCTGGAGGCCGGCGCTGGCACTGCGCGGTTGGAGGAAGGAGAAGAAAGAGAACCGTCCAGCTGACAGGTGGGTCCCGCGGGGATTTTTCTTTTTCCGAATTTTCTCGGAACTTCAGCGCAGCTCTCTGTTTTTGACCCGAAATGCACCCTTTCCAAGCTCCAAAAATTATGAAATTTGGTAGGCTGGTAGATATTTTGAAAAGGAACAATTTGTATTTTGGGCATAAGTCAAAATCGAAATAAATAAAATGATATTTGAGACTTTTAAACCTCAATTAAAATTTTCCAAAAATTTCAAAAATTCAAGTGGTTGCGAGAACTTTCAAGAGAGAGTTTTGTTTCACAATATTTCCTTGAAAAATTTTAACTCACATTTTTAATTTCAAACTTAAATTTGGGACTGTCTTGAAACTGGGTTTAAATTCCTTCGAGCTCGGATTTTCGAGAATTTCGAATTTGAATGGAGCGGCTTATTATTCATAAACACGAAGTGTTACAATCCATCAACAAACGAAATCCTGGGCGATGGTGGCCACTGAAAACTGCCCACCGACTGAGGCAACCCAGGCAGAAATTGACGGCGAGGCCCCTGCCGTGTTACCTCAGGAGATCGGCAAGGTTGTTGCCGGCAACGACAACAATACCGCAAACTTAGGGATACAAATTGAGTACTTATTGGGTAGTTGTGGGTCAACCCTCTAGTATATTGTGTGATTAATTTGTGAAGATGGGATGAATTTCTAGTTCATTTGAGATAATTTTTGGAACACGGGCCGACCCTTGAAATGAAAAACCTGCATCCCTATGCACACCATTCGCTATTGCAATCTAATATCGCCAAACACGAGGACACTGCTGCTACCAGGTCCAGGTTGTTGCACGATCTTGACATTGCATGACTACAGCAACCTGCAACGATCATGTGTCGATGAAGACCAGAATGCTGCCGCAATGATGATGCTCCCATACAGTTCATATTTGACCTCTCCTGTTCCGATGACCACGCCAGTTCACTATGATTTACATCACTTTCTGACGGTTTCTTTTCAGTAATTAAATTGAGTTGCATATGTTTTGAACAATTTCCTCTTTTTTCCCCAGTGACACCTTTTGATGCTAGTATATATTGGCTCTAAAATGATAGCACAAAACATTGCAAGCAATAATATGTTTTCAGATGTTCTGCCGTGGGTGCTGCAACGGTGCAAGGAGGGTATACAAGGCCTTTACTGGGCATTGATCAAGATAAATCTACAGCTTGAAAGTTAGATTTTGATCAATAGGAATAGGCAATATTGATATATTTTGGTGGAATCTGGAACTGTAATATTCTATTTCCTTGTTTCGATATGAAATGCTTTATCGGTTATGTGCTTATTATGTTCTAAAGTAGCAATCCTTTCTGACGGAGCTGCTCGCGTCAAACATGGTCGTGGTGCTGGACGTGTTGGGGCTCCTGGTGGCCTACACAGTGGGCAGCACAAGGGAATGGGGCAACACATTGCGCTGTCCTTGCTTTTTGTGCTCCTGACGGCGGTGCACCTTGGGATCTGGATGTCCGACAACGGACGACGTTGTAGTGGCGCAGCAGACCATACGGACGAACGGGAGGCTCCTGCAGAAGACCAAGTAGAAAATGGTCAAGGGGCTTAACTAATTAATTAGTAACCAATTGTATCTTTGTTATGTCTACTAGTGGTGTGTTTCCTGTATCTCCTGCACAAGATTATTTGACAATTTTCAGAGGGACTCACTTCAAAATTGTAAGATTTCTAACATTTTCCAGCAATTGTCTTGTGGACGATGGGGTAACCTCAAAATTTTTTTTTCAGCTCAGAAGTCTGTCATTCCGTCTGTACTTTTTATTCGAGTGTTCCCGTGTCTTGTTTAGATGAAAACGACGACGTAATAAAACATATTTAGATGCTACGATAAAACATCTATGTATGTGAGGCCAACCTCTGTTCATTGATCTTCTAGAAGGTGAACCACCAGAGATCAATCTGAGCCGTTGATTTTTTAAGAAAACAAAGAAAAATATAAAATATAATATCCACCTCAACATACATAAAATTGTATCTACCACCGGCTATCGGTTTCTTTCCTCTACTCGGTGCAATCTCCAGAGATGGGGAAATGGCACATACGTAAGGCACCTAGAAAAACATGATTATGTTCAATCCACTGAGTGTACATACGTAAAACACACAGTACGTAAAGTACATAAATATACGTAATGCTACACGTATGTGACCATGTTTTTTAAACTTATTACGTAGCTATAGCATTTCTGTAAAAAAAAACGTGATCTTGTTTAATCCACCGGTTGTACCATCACCTTAACAAAACATGCAATTTTTCAAACCTGTCAAATGGGTTTATTTCCAAAACCAAAGAATTTAGATTCTAAAACTATCGCATGCATTGCTTTTCATAACTGGTTGATTTCTTTTCAAATTAAATATTATAATAAATAATAATTATGAAAAAGCGTTTACATGCTAGAAGATAAAAGAACATTTACTCATTGAGATTCGTGCAAATGGACTGCCATATATGTACTGGACAATTTCTGATAAGCCATTGCAAATGTTTGTAATCCTGATTCACCGTCGCAAGTGTTTATCCCGTATATATGCCATCAGGATGGAATTTTTTACCCTTCCATGCCATGATTGACTATTCCGTTAGCATCCATGTTCGTAATGGATGGGTGAAAAGACCAGTTCACCGCGGTTTGGATTGTAGCCATAAGTTGTAATCCCTTTCATGGCGCAGAATTTGTAATTTCTTACGTGCCATGGTAATGAGTGTAGTTGTCAGTGATTCATTGAGCATATTTCGCATACTCTGACAAGATTTGTTCTTATAAATGATGCATCATTTTTATTTTTTGGTGATTAATGATACAACATATACTATTTTCTGAAATAATATTATCGAATCAATAACTATAGAAGCAATAAGTCGATTACAACACACAAAAAAAATTTGACATATGTTCGTGTTTTAAATTTTTTTTTTTAATCCTCGTTTCTAAAGATATTTTTTTCCACATAACCACTACATGACTTAGACCCGTTTGTGCTCAAGCTTTTGAGCTTTTAGAAAACTGGCTGTTTAGAGTAGTGATTGTTGGCTTTTGCAATATATTAGAAAAATACTCAATTTGGTCCCTAAACTATGCATGAAATCTTAATTTGTTCTTCAATTTTCAAAATATCCAATTTAGTCCATGAACTTTGATTAGAGTCTCATTTTCATCCTTAGGCTGACGTGGCTACCATGTGACACATCACGGAAGCATACGGAATGCCACATCAGCTTTAAATTTAGATTTTAAATTTCAAATTAATTTTTCTCTCAAACAGTAACTCTTTTGAATCTGTTTGAACCATCATGCTTCTTACAATTAATACAATAAGAACAAATTCATGTATGAATATATTTTCCATGTTAAGAATCAGGCGTGACAGCTATAACAAAATGATATGTAAAAAAATATTGAAATTTTACAATACTTCTAGTGTGTTAACAAATTATCATTTGAAACTTTTGGATTACTTGAAGAGTTACTTTGTCGCACCTCATTTTTACCATACCAATCGCTGCATCAGTAGTGGTTGGTACATACGTCAACAGAATGTACATTGCACATACAAGTAAAATATAATGGAAATTATTAGATACATACATGTCACATCCCGAATTTTCACTCTAAATTAAAACTCACAAATTTAACTTGCAGCTAAATAATCGTCGCAAATTTTCTTAAATAAAACCATGACAATTTTCCTTCTCCTTCCCATCTTTTCTTTCTTTCCTACTTCAAAGGACTAAAATCTCACTTAATCTAAACGTAGCTAAATTGAAATTTCCTAAAACATTAAAATTGAAAGTGTGACAAGTGTTTGTTTTTATTTTCTTTTTTGCTGTTTAACATTCTCGAGTTTTTGCTTGATTTTGAAATCCATTCAAAATTCCTTGAATTCAATTCAACTCAAATTTCAAATCTGAATTTCAGCCATGGACCGCTCCTTCCATTCCCTCGGCCCCGGCCTGTGTCCCCTCTTCGCCTTTTCTTTTCTTCCGCGTGGCCCAGCTCCTTTCTTCTTCAAGTGGCCCAACTCCAGCCGGGCCAGCCTCCTCCTCCCTCCCCAATCTCCTTCCTCCCTGTGCTGCACACATGCACCTGCTCCCTGCCCCCGCTTGCCGCACGCTTGCCCGCCCGCTGCCACCTGCCCCTGCCTCGCTGGCCGCTGCATTTGCCCTGTGCCACGTCCGCCCACCGCCCATCGCCACCTGCCCTTGCGCTGATGGCCACCGCGCGTCGGCCGCAGAGACCACACGCGGCGGCAGGCGAGTGGTGGCACCGGCACCGGCAACGAGGAAGACGAGGGCATTTCGGTCGAAAAATTACTCCGTGGGCATTCCGAGCGACGTCGCATGTCTCCATGTGCATTTTGGCGACGTCCGCGGACATTCCAGCGAGTGGCACACTAAGCTTGTGCATAACTGCAAAAAGCTCCATGCACAGCACCGCCTTGACAGATCCTGACATGTACCTGTGGTCATGCCGCACCTGCAGCCCCGAGCCGTAATGATAGGACTTGAGTTCCCGATCTTAGGCGATAACTATCGATTTGGTGGAGTCGACCCTCATGATCTGACTACTAACGAACAGGTCCTGTGCATCTTAGCAATCACAGAACCAACTCCAAATATTTATTGGCCGTGCTGGACAACAAGCTCAACCTGAACACAAGGTTTGATTCCTGCAAGCAATCGCAATCAAACAACAAGCAAGAACAAGATGTGGCAAATAAAAAATCTCTCAAATGTGGAGTTCTCAAAAGCTGTCTAACAGGTGGTCGTTGTATACAACTGAAGATCAAAGGTCGTTGTATACAACTGAAGATCAAAAAGTTTGTACAAAAGCTAAACTATAACAAAAGAAAACCCAAGTGTTTTTGGTAGCGGCTAGACCTTTAAATAGGGTGGAGGATGACCAAGGGAGCTGGGTCGTACTAAAACCCTAGGATGCACCCCTAGTGGGCTCAACTTGATGCACGGGCCAACGACTCAAGTTGGAGTGACGCAGTACCTTCTGTATTAAAGCGGCGATTGGCGCTGACTCCGATATGATATAAAAGTGAGGCTGGATCATTCGAAAATAGAATTTATGAGCTTTTCAGAATGTACTTAAACACTCAAATTGGTTTCTATATGAAATCGTGGCTTTCGTTGCAAGTTTGTATTGTTCTGCAGTCTGAATCCACCATGTGAAAATATTTTTATTGAAGTCCTCATCAGAAAGTATGATGTTCACATCATCCTCTCCTACTTGAATTAGAGTCATCCTCGACTCAAGATCAGATTAATAAAACCACTAGTCCACCATGCCCTTGTGAAATCTTGAAGGATGGCAGCCACGAGGGTATGTATGTAATCTCATCATTCTCCTACACTTGATTTAGAGTCGTCCTCGATTCAAGTTCAGATTGCAAAACCGCTACTTCACCATGCCCTCCAAAAATTATAAAAGATGGCGACCACAGAGGTGTTCTGATGCAGTCAAACGGCGCAGCAAGCACCTATAAGATCTCATCACGTAACCAGCAGCACCCACAGGCATCGCCTCTCCACCTCAGTTCACCGAGCGTTGCCGCGATTTCCCTTTCCGACGAGCCGTTTCACTTCCGGCGTCACGCACACTATCTCCACCCTCCTCCCTACCTCCCCTGCGATCTTCCCCACACCGAATCAGGCCCCAATTTCATCATTTCCTTTTGGCTGCTCGTGTTCACTGCCGGAGGCCGCTGCTGTAATTTCCTTTCTCCGGCGAGCTTCCTTCACTCCAGACCACACCTACACCACCACCCCTACCTGCTCTCTCGATTGGTCTAGAAAACCCGGCCGAAAATTGGCCGGAGCTGCGCCGCCGCCGTTCATCGCCACCGCGCGCCGCACCTACCGGTCGCCGGTGCTTCCTGGCCCTTCCCCAGTGCACCTGAACCCAAGAAGAGGCTCAGCGTGCCACCTCCTGGATTCTTCACCTGAGCCCTGAGGCTCCCAGGCCGTCCTGTTGCCTGACGCAGGGCGTCGCCGAGGCGCGCCGCCCCTCTTCGTTGGCAGCACTGCACAGCGCCTCCCTGGCCCCTCCGCCCCCGGGGACAGCTCCACTGCACCGCCCTCTCTCTCTCCAACCTGGTCCCGAGCTCCAGCGACCGCTCTACAGCCCTCGCCACCGTTGTGGTCCATGGCAAAATCATGGACCGGTCCCATGGCTGCGGTCCACAGAGCTGCGGACCTGGACTACAACTCCTCCACTGAGAAAGAAGATGTGGGCTGCGTGGTAAAAATATTTTACAGAAAAGCTCTCCAACTTCTTCATAGAAAACTCCTAGCTCAATGCGTTTAGAGAAAACTCCCTTGACTTCTGTATTGTAATAAAATCAGTTCAGACCTGTTCACACCTAGGTCCCTGTACTTTCCAGATTAACCTATTTGTCCCTTTATTTCTTATATTTACAAACAAATCCCTGATGACTTTCTGTTTATTTTCATATAGGGCCCTGTGGCTCTTCTGTTAATTACATTGAGACCTCTACAATATTCATACACATTCAAAATGCCATAACTTCTTAATCCTAACTTCGTTTTCAATGATTTTTGAACCACTGGAATCGTTGTCTGGAGCCCGACCACATGAAACCATTCAATCCTCAGATAATTTCCGTTCATTCTAGTATTTATTAATAGTAAGATTTATTAGAGTTTAAGTTGTTTCCTTTTATTAATTTTTATTGATTTTATTGCAAGTACTTAATTGTAGTTTAGTCTTAAGCGCATCTTCATATCAGTTAGTGCAACTCACTCTATTAACATGATTTATACCATCACTAGCATGCATCAATACGCATGCTCGTAGTAGCTCTATGTGATCTAGTTAAAATTAGAATTGAAGTAAGTACATATTAATTAGCATATATATGTGTTGATGCCGAAAAGATCCGGATCAGCACACCACATGCATGTCCGTGTGCAAAATGACGGGATTGTCTGACCACGATCACAGCTGCACCTGAAAGATCAAGCTCGGGAGAGATCCCGTCGTAGTAAGATCTTTCTAGGGTTGATCCGGGCTCGGTAGGCTAGCCAGATCGCCTTCATTCGCCGCCGGGGCAAAAGAAGAATAGAAATTAGGGTTTAGAAGAGAGATACAGTAAAAGAGATAAAAGTAAAGACATATTTGACTGACGATTGGAGGGAGCTTCTCTCAATCAGCCTTGGGTCTCTTTATTATAGAGGTGGAATGGTCTTATCCCGTGCAACCACAGATCCTATTAATTAGGAGACATATTAGATCGGATCTCCGATTAAAACTACCAAAACCGACTTCACCGGAGTGTCCAGTAACATGCCGGACACTCTGGTAATGTGCCGGATACTCCGGTGGGCAAAATTCCGAGTACATTACTTGAGTGTCCAGTACCTGATACTCCGGCACATTACCGGACACTCCAATGACGACTTGGACATTTATTTGCTAAAGCTATAATTTCCTCGTCCGATCTTGGAATTAGGTGATCCATATATCCGTTTCGATCGTCTCGACAAGGGCTACATCTTGGATCCTTCAAATCACAAATTTGGCTTCATCTTTAGGACTTTTCAAGAACTTATTTCATTCTTTGGTAGAATTTTAGCCAAACTCTAGGAAAATATCTTCCGCATCCTGAAAAATATGTTGAAAAATAATTGTTGCAAAATAACTCTTATCGAACGGAACCCGAATATTTTTGGCCATATTCAGTCTACCAATTCAGTATTTCCGACTTGGGAAACCGGAACTCTTGGTCTTCCTAGAATGCAAATTTTGAGTGTCAACACATGCCCCCGGTTTTTTGGTAAAGCTAGAATGCCAAAAAATATTCTGATGCCCGAACTTGCCTGGAGGGCGATGAAACTCACCGGCCTTTTTGTTCTAAGGGTGATAATACTATATTGGCCATAAACTCCTAGTATCGCTTAACTAGAAGCCAAACTTACTTGTTTAGGTCTCCATTCTTTTTTGATATTTGAAGGAGATCGTGGGGACACTATTTTGTAAAATAGATAACTTATTTGGCTATACCCTTGATCTTTGCTCTCCTGATTGCGCAATCTTTGCAATCTCCTCTTTTGCGTTCTAGTTAAGCCAGAGGGACACCACCTCGACTGAAAACACTTGTGAGAACAACAATTACTGTCTTTAGAACTCATAGGATCTAGAGTGGGTTTGGAATTTATCCGATCATTTACAATAATCGGCCCTTTTGGTGGTTCATTAATGACCATATCTATGCTTCCAATTCTAACCACATTGTTGACCGGATCCAATCGATGAAAATTTGATGGGTTATTATCTAGAGGTGGCTTTATATTACCTTTTGCTGACCGATTCTTCAAAACAGCCTTTCGATTCATATATTTCGATAAAAGGTAGCCAAATGTGGGTTTGAAGCTTATCTTTCTATTTTTCACCTTTGGCTCATTTATTTTCCAGCTTTCGACCTCAGAATTCTTTGGTTTGAAGCATCCTTTGTTTTCTACTAAACTGATTTGGTAAGCCGGAACCTTCAGGTTTTCCTGGGCAGCAGGATCAACCGAATTTTGAGTCTTCTTGGCTTGCCCCCCCCCCCCCCCGAGTCCAGAGGCTTAAATAGTGATTTTTGAAGACTCTTTACCATCCGAAGATTTTTCTAAAACCACTTCCCTTGAAGGATTTGTGTTTTCTCTCTCTTTCTTCACCGATGATCACATTCTTGCCTTTAGTTGTATCAGCTTGTTTGGGCCGAACCAACACTTTTACATTTTGTATATCAACGGTGTTAATGGGAAAAGGATGTCTATCTAATTGCATCTCTCTAAAAGATAATCGTCCTTCATTTATGGCCGATTGAATTTGCCTTTAGAATACATTAGAATCATTGATGGCATGAGAGAAAGAATGATGCCACTTACAATAAGCACGTCGCTTTAACTCATCAAGCGGTGGAATAACGTGTGTCGTCTTGATCTAGTCTCCTTTATGCAATTCATCAAATATTTTATCACATTTAGCTATATCAAAAGTAAATTTCACCTCCTCTTGTTGATTTTTATTAATCGGCTTGAGATAAGCACAAGGATGAGAATTAGCTTTAAATGGCCATGAAAATTCAGCAGTATAAATATCTCTACTATCATTGTCCGAATCAGAATTACATTCAAGTAAATGCACACTAGGACGATGTGACTCATGCTGTTCTTTAAATTCTGTACTTTGGTTTTCTTGTACCGATGCTCTTTGTTGGAGTTGTGTAAGAGTAAGAAAATTAGGCCCATCCAACTTCTCTCTAAGGTGTGACCACAAACCATTAAAAGCCAACTCAGCTAAGTCTTTTTAAGAATCTGTCAAATTAAAACATTGGTTCTTGATATCTCTAAATCTATGAATAAAATCAGCAACGGTTTCATCTTTCCCTTGTCTAGCCCATGTTAATTGTGACCATTTTAATTCATTGTCTCCGGAGTAAAAATGATCATGAAACTTGCGTTCCGAAAATTCCCGTGTACAAATAGAATCCGGAGGCAATGAAGAAGATCAAGAGAAAGCAGTTTCGGTTAAAGACAAAGGGAATAACCAAATCTTTAAAGCATCACTAAAACTCGCTTCTGCTAGTTGTGTTGTGTATTGGCTAATATGCTCCCAAGTGGTTTTATTATCTTCACCATTAAAATTTACAAAATCAGGAACATGCCATCCATTAGGATATGGGACTGAATCAAAATATGCGGGGTATAGTTTTTGGTAGATTCGGTCTCTGCCTTTAATATCCACTCCTAGTGTATCACGGAATTGCTTATTTAAATCTTCTTTGATATATGCAAGGCATTCCTCTACGCCAGTGATTGGTGTTCTAGGAGAGGTTGTTTGTGTGCTAGCTCCCATGGTATTAAATTGTTCATTAGGGATGGGGTCATGTGGTATCCCCAGACCGCTAGATGGAATAGTTGGGGTACTATATGCAATAGTGCGGTATGGAGGAACAAAATTAGACACTTCATTCAAGCGGCTAGTAGCTGGATTGGGGACAGTACTAGCAATTGGTTCTGCACTAATAGGAGGCACTACCAAAGCATTAGTTTGCATATCGGTTCAAAAACCAGATTGCCCACTAAAAGAATTCAATGGCATTCCATATCATGGTTTTTCCATATTAGATATATTAGATACCGATGAATTAACATGAGGTGCCCCTATTTATGTAGCATGACTAGTAGATGCAATACCAACACTTTTCAAAGATTTTGATATATTTTCTTGTATCATGTATTGCATATCATCTTTCAAGACTTTTTTCATATCGGCAAATAAGGATGAAAGATCTTCAAAGCTAAATGCGGGTTGAGAAGATGAACCAATAGTAGTAGCGCCCACGGTCTTCTCATTGGGGATGGGAGGAAGAATGGTCTTCTTAACTTGAGAGATCGCACCTTGACGGTGATAAGAACTCTTGGAGCTCTTGATCTTCTCGCGCCTTGTTGTTCCTCTATTACCCTTCGATGTTCTATGAACGGCTTTCGGGCCTCTTCAAAAACCTCCTCCAATGATGGCATCACGATATTCTTTGGCGAGATTTCGAAAGATATAATGCGGAAAAGATGATTCGGTTTGTGCAACCGAAACCTATCTTCCTCAGTTGGCATCACGTCCGTGTGCGGAACGACGGGATCATCTAACACGATCACAGTAGCACCTAAAAGATCAAGCTCGGGAGGGACCCCGTCAGAGCAAGATCTTCCTAGGGTTGATTCGGGCTCAGCAGGCTAGCCGGATCACCTTCATTCACCACCAGGACGAAGGAAGAATAGAAATTAGGATTTGAAGGAGAGATAGGGTAAAAGGGATAAAAGTAAAGACATATTTGATTGACGATTGGAGGGGGGCTTCTCTCAATCGGCCTTGGGGCTCTTTGTATAAAGGTCGGATGGTCTTATCCCATGGGACCACGGATCTTATTAATTAGAGGACATATTAGATCGGATCTCCTATTAAAACTACCAAAACCAACTTCACCGGAGTGTCCGCTAACGTGCCGGACAGTCTGATAATGTGCCGGATACTCCGATGAGCAAAATTTCAGGTTCAGAGAGGGTTTGCCGGACACTTTGGTACCGAATACTCTAGCACATAGTCAGACACTCTGGTAATGACATGGATGTTTTTTGCTAAGGCCATAATTTCCTCGTCCGATCTCCGAATTTGGTCCATATATCCGTCTCGATCGTCTTGACGAGGGCTAAGTCTTGGATCCTTCAAATCACGAATTTGGCTTCATCTTTTGGATTTTTCAAGAACTTCTTTCATTCTTTAGTAGAATTTTAGCCAAACTCTATGAAACTATCTTCCACATCCTGAAAAACATGTTGAAAAACAATCCTTGCAAAATAACTCTCATCAAACGGAACCTGAATATTTTTGGCCATATTCAGTCTACCAATTCAGTATTTCCAACTTGGGAAACTGGAACTCTTGGTCTTTCTAGAATGCAAATTTTGGGTATCAACAATATGCATCTCGTCCTGCATTCAGGTGCATTAGTACATGAACCCCCCGTTAGCTTAAGTGATATAATTACAAAGATATAATAGAGGAGATGATCCTTAATTTCTCCAGCACAATATTAGAAAGTTAAATAATTACTTGCTAGTTACTAGTAACGCATGAATAAATATAAAGTTAAATAAGTATGACACAACATGCTCTGTGCACCCCCAACGTTAACATGGTTTTCATTGTGCATTAGTATGTACTAAGTATATGTGGGCAACGGGTCGTGCCGGGGCAGCACGGCCTGACCCAGGCTGGTGCCTTCCTTGTGGCCAACGTTAATAAGCACGTGCCGGGCTGGCCCGAGGTCCAGAAGATATACAAATTTTATTTTTCCCTTAGAAATTCCAAAAAACTCATTATATAGTATTTAAAATACTAAATTTTAAACATAAATGGGTCAAATGACATATATTTAACGTTAAAATTCAAATGAAAGTCATACAGACCTAACGAGTCGTGTCGTGCCACGCCGGGCCTGACTGGATATGCGGGCCGGACATCGTGCCTAGTCGGGCCGGCTTAATCAGGCCATGCTTGTGCCGGGCTAGTGGGCCTACGGCCAGGCCAGGCACAGCCCATGTCATGGGCCATGCCTCGAGCCAACCCAGTCGGCTTGGCCACCATGCCGGCCCAGGCCTTGTGCCGGCCCATTTGGCCCGGCCCGGATGGTCAGCTATAGTACTAGGTACATGTGCCATTTGTTGACTTTAATTAATAGTTTAATAATGTAGCTTAAATTAAGTAGTTAATTGCTAATATCTTAGAATGTCGAGTTACATATATATTGAAAAATTAAGTATCTATTATGACATGTTATACCATTCACTCACACACACGCAGTTGATGCCATCTGCTAGGTATAGTAGTTTAGTTATAAATGAAAAATCAAGTAATTGGTTACTAATCGTTAGGGAGCAACTGCATATTAGGACATAAGGTAATTAATCTCTAGGATAAAGTCCAATTTACTCCCCTCAAGTATAGTCAAAGTCTAAATAACCCCTAAACTATGTTTTAGTTTATTTTACCCAGCTAAAATGTTATTTTGGGTCAATTTACCTCCTCATGTAATATGTCTTTTTTAATTCTCCATACACAAGTGTAATCACTCAAGGTTCATGTATATTATAATTGGCACATGCTTGAATCGCACCCTAAATTAGCGTGCATTTGTACCATGCCTTGCTAACCTCGATAGGTTAATTACAAAGACAAAATCAAGTAATTAGTTAATCACTAATCACTAGGATCACCTATATTTTAGGAAGTAGATATTAAATAGCCCACACATATATCATACCTCGCATTAGAATACAACAGTGCAGGGTCACGAGTTAGCCTTAATGATATATGTATAAAAATGAAATCAAGTAATTAGTCATTAGAAAGCAACACATATTATGAAATAAAGGAGTTAATCTCTATCACAATAGGTTTCATGTATATTATAATAAAGTATTAAGTAGCACGCATATACACCCCATCCTACGTTAGCATGCACCAGCACTCATGCCACCTGTTAACTTTAATAGATTAGCTTTAAAGAGAAAATAAATAGTTAAACTTTAATCACTAGGAAATCCTTGCATATAGAAATTGTATAAATAACTAGTAACCACACTGATACCCTGCGACACCTAGATCCTGTTGAATACAATGAGTACTAAGCATACACAGATGATCATTCACAAATCCGTATTATGGCCGCATGGCTCACCCCACGTGATCACTTGGGCACTAACTAAATGTAGCTTAAAATGAACCTAGAAGTTAAACACTTGCTGTCAATATTAGGTGTTAAGCTCAGATTACACGTAAAATGACAAATTCAGCACATTTTTGCTGTCAGCACATTGCCTCGTGTGAGTTGATAACCATATGAAGGCAATGGTGCTGCTGCACCATGACACGTGCACACATGCCACATCCCCGTTCTTGCTCACGAGTATACACTCATTTTAATGTAGCCCACCTTGCATCGAACCTAGTATACCTTTTACCTAGCTGCACCTTAACATACTAACATTGTGCATGCTCTTCACTTATCCAGGGGTTCATTTGATTCTTATTGGGAGCTTATTCGGGTCTTACTGGTCCTTCTTGAATTTCATTTCTTTTGCGGTAGTTTTATTAGGTGTATTTTATCGCGTAGATAACATTGAGGTTGAGGAATAGTCAAGCTTCAAAAGGAGCCGGAAGAACTGCATGTGAAAAGAAGCACAAAGACCTGGATACTAAGCTAGAGATTGAAGACTCGAACTCTGAAGAAGAGCCTGAAAACTCAAACCTTGAAGATTAAGAGTTGCACGCTTGCGCACCCATATGACCAAATGCTTGCATATATATTTTACCATATGTTGAAATGTTGTGCAGATAATGATCCTACTTGATATCACGTATTTTATTTTAATGTCAGTTACTTGCTATAATTAATATGGAATACTACCTTGATACCCCGTTAACGCCACTACCTTGTTAACTATAGAAATTATGTCAATAAATTATTTTAATGCACGAAAAGTTGCCTTGATACTAGAATGGTTAGGAATCCTCTCGCGATGCTAAGCATTGCCACACCGTATACCATTTATATCATTTACAAAAATGTGTTAAAATAAGTTTGGTAGTGTGAGTAAAATAAATTAGGATAGGAATTAGTACAACATGTGCTTCGTGAAGATGGGTGATTCTGGTTGTGGGGCGGGGCTCACAAAAGGTAATGGTGTTAGGTGTTTAAGCTTCGGTCTGATCCACGTGCCATGGATGAGCACGCCACCCATGCTATATAAGAAACGGTTCGTTAGTGCTCAACTTAGTTATTACATGCAACCACATAACTTAATATGGGCAGGACTTACTCCTCCTACTTAGGTAATCTACATCGAACCATTAGGAGGTCAGTAGGACATAAGAGGCTAGGAGAAGACGCGAGATACTCACAGTTCGGCTTTCAACAAAGTAGCCTGTGTCATGGGACCGTATGACCACGGATATAGCCCTTGGTTTGTGTAAGTATCCAGTATAAAGGGGACCAGGAGAAGATGTGGATGCGTTTCCCACTATTTGGCTTCGAGAATGTACACAGTCGCGTTGTGAGGACATGGAAAATCTTGACAGATAGCCCCTATATGCGTCTTGGATGGAATCTATGAGAACCTCAGTGGATGTTAGAGTAAACGTTATGTGAGTCTGTTTATCAGGAGGACCATAGCCTGTGGGTACAATGTACAACCTCTACAGAGTGTAAAATCCTTTTGGAATGGCTGTTGTTGTGGTATTGGCACACTAATGTCTGGGTTCATAATGATCAGTCTCTATGATGTCTTTTGGAGTGTGAGTGGGTATAGCTACCCGTGTTTTAAAAAGTGTAGACTGTGTGTCTGGACTGTTATGGCTTTCTGCCGGAAGGTCTGATTATAACTTGGACACTAGTGGGATTGATCATCTCCCCAAGACTAACCTACTAAAATATAGATAACAAATATTTTGTTTTCCCTCTAGTTTTAAAGCTTCTGTAGCGAACCTGCATAAAACTGGATTTTCGCAAAGTAACCGCTAAGCCTTAACTTTGTTACGGCCAAATATGCATCTATGTAAAACCTTGCTTAGTGTTAGGCCTTGCTCAGTACCTTAAGTACTCACCTGTTTGCTATTGTGGTTTTAGACAAAGAAGACTACGTAGAAGACGACGACGTGCTAGATTTTGTTTTACTTCCCAAATTGCTTGTGGCTTTGGGCTTCGTTCTCCACTGTTTGCTTCGCCTTTAGTTGGCCAGCCTGTTTTGGATGATAGAAATCTTTACTGTGACACCGCTGAAGGTTAGTATTCAGGTATATTATTTTAATTCAAAGTATGATTTTGATATACATTCTGTTGTGTTTGTGCGTATCAGCTACTGATCCAGAGATTGATACGTGATGCACAGTGTAACCCAGAAATGGGGTGCGACAATACTGTCAAGAAGTCTGGGTAACAATCCACTAGAGGAGGGTGAAGCTTCCTCAAAACACCTGCAAGGCAGAGGATCTCCACAAGAAATTCTGCAAAGAACTCTACAGGCAAACTCGAGCATAGGGAGAAACATCTACATGTCACCAATGACTCCACGGGTTCTTCACCTTCATCTGATGGTTGAAGCAGCAGATTGAGTGTGAAAGGTACTCGGCAAGCGCTAACACTACTCAAAGGTATATACATGCATAGAGGCTGATCAACGAAACAACTTTCTTGGTTTCTTTGAAAAAGCTAATTTTATGCAGGATTCTCTACAAAAGACTTGCAATCATAGGAAAACAACTTTTATCTATCTATCGTATTTTAGTTGGTTTGTCCTGTGAGAGAGATTTACATCGATCTCATCAGTTCCCACAATTTTATAGAGGTCTTCCAGAGACAAAGATCATAACAGCCTTCGCACAAGTGCCATCACATTTACAGAACACTCACACATTGGAAACAGGTAAAACTAATCATTGAGAGACCAAGCAAAAGGTGTGTCAGAACCAGTGACAACAGACTTTTCGAGAAAAAACATACGCTCTCTAGAGGGTGTGCATATTTCCCCACATGCCATTCACTTTTCTACAATGGAGTGAGATGACAGTCGTCTCACCTTCTCCAAGTATCACCAGGGAGACAGCCTCAAAATGTCCTAGAGGCTATACCATCAGTGAAAGCGGAACCACTAGGACACGATGAAGTACATTCTCAAGGATAGAACTTTCACATCCTTTATATAGAATCTTGAAACCAAATGGACTGAGGCTGCACTACTTATTCGGAAGGCACGTGGCGGATAGCGATCACACTCGATTGATGTGCTTGTGCACCTCACATTTGCCTGACACGTGTAAGGTAGAAACCTCGCATACGTGTCGAAAAGCGACCACATCTACTGAAACACTACTCCATCTGCGCGTTATATCAAACCTACCGTATCGCTTTGACATGTGTCAACCGGTGATCACATCTACAGCAGACCCTACCCATCTGTGCGTTAGCGACCATCAACTTACCAATCCTTTGATCGTTCGTATGACACATGTCAACCGGCGACCACATCGATCTGTAGCGTACCCTACCCCCTCTGAGCGTTAACAACATCGACTTACCAGTCTGTCTTGAATTTTCGCGTGACAGGTGTCGGGTAGTGATCACAATTTCCTGTAGCATGTGGCACATGAATACGTACCTGCACCATTACTAAACTTCAAATGCTAGGAATTCAGATCCGGGAACTCGGAAGACTATTCAATATATGGATTCTTGTCCACTTAGAGTGGTTCATCAACACCTAAAAATCAAAATTGCAAAATAAAATTGTAATAACTTATTTACATGTTTTCCATTGCCAATTTGTCTATTCTTCATTGAGTAAAAAAAATCATATCTAGACCATAACATAAATTCAAATCTTGTATCGTGGTTGTCTGCGCGCAGTCCGTCGATTGCCAAAACTGTCAAAACCTAACAATCAAACAAAAAAAAGTGATACATGTCAGTGAGCAAGGTCGCCAAAAAAAGTAGTCATGCCCGTCAACAAGGATTCTAAAGTGGTTATGTGTACCTTCACCAATACTGCAATTCAAATCAGGTATTTAAAACTTATCCTCAACAACGACTTGCCTACAGATTAAACAAAACAATAATTGAATGCTTATCAAACATAGCAGGATCATCATACACAAAGTTTATTGCAATTTCCTTAACCTTTATCTGGCTCTAGCGGCTTTCCACCACCAATCATCATTGAACCCCTCTTTATTTGCAGCTTAATTCATTCTTGTAACATTTGCTCATCAGTCATCTATCATCTTTTCTCCCGTTTCTGATCTCGATCTCTTTTACGACTCTATTCTCTTCATTGGAAAAGTTTATAATATCGGTGAGCGATGGTCGAGGCAACATTTAGTGTTCACACATAAACAATATGATTTCGTAACCTACAAAGAAACATGTACTACAAAAACAGTTTAGACAGGTACCTGCGCTTAGTAGCACCAATCAAAGTTGATCGACGGGTTGAGAATAAAATTACTACACTTTCTTTGGCATAGAGCTCTATCGATCAAGAAATCGATGGGCAGTCAAAAGGTCGAGGCCAAGGTTTTACATATAAAGATATCAGAAAATGGGAAAGCCATAACCATAAGATGCTTAATCTCTCGAATGAACCCTTTCCTTCCTTTTTAATCTCGTAGGAATACTTATCATAGATCTCTGACATACCCTTTCCTTCCTTTCTATTATCGGGCCGTGCCGTGCTGGCCCGCAGGCCGTCACCCTAGGCCCAAGCACGGCCCGAGTGTTTTTAGACGGACCGTGCTGTGCCGGTGGGCCCGTTGGGCCATGCCATGCCATGCACACCTGAAGCCCAGAAGAAAAATAAAATTCATTTTTATCCCAAAAAATTACTAAAAAATAATTATATTATACTTAAAATATTAAATTTTAAACGTAAATAGGTCAAATTACATGTATTTAACATTAAATTTCAAATAAGTCCCACGGATCTACTGGCTGGGTCGTGCCTAACGGGCTACACAGGCCGGGTGTCGTGCCTAGACAGGCCGTCCTAAATGGGCAGTGCTCTGCCGTGCCGACGGGCCTACGCCTAGGCCAAGCACGGCCTGTGTCGTGCTTCGTGCTGGGCCAAAATTGCCGGGCCTCATGCCGGCCCATTTAGTCCTGCCCACTTGGCTTGGTATACATGTCCTACATCTCAGACGATCCCTTTCAATTCTTTTTATTTGCGTAATAACACGTGTACTTCCTATTTTATCGCGGTCCTTCCTATTTTTTTTGCGGACACCAAATCCTTTGTCGTTTAGCATGAACTCCAAATCTTTTATTATCTTGTGGAACAGCCGATTACCTCATTTTATAATAGTAGAGATTTAGCCCGTGCGGGTACCCACTTGCTTGGAAGGGGATCTATGCTTCAATTTCTCTTTGAACTGCCAGGCTTCAATATTTCTTAGTCCATAGAATTTCACCGGAATTCATTCAATTTCATAAGAACAATGTAGGAAATTAACGGGAAAAATTCCCGTGATACAAAGCGGGCCTAAACATCTAAAGTCAAAGATTAGAGGCGTACAAGGCCCATACTGTGACAGACCGCCCCGCAACGAGACGATCCATCGACTTTCAGGATCTTATCGGGTGTCACTCAACGAAGCGAGGACCAACAGTACAATAAAATATAATACAAACTATTGTTTAAGTTACAAACCAAAGTTTTTAAAAGTGCAGAAGCGATCACCTTATTTGAAACTACTAGGGTCTCCTAGAGACTAAGCATAAGATAGCATTGAGCCCATATGACGCATCTTCTAGCAGCACATAAAGGATCAGCGCGGTGAGCAGGGCTTCCAACGGACAAAGCCACCGTTTGAGGTCGCTTCTGCCAGTTGGTCCAAAGGAGAGAAAGAGAGATCACCTTCAAACAAAAACAATAGGGCAAAGCCCTGAGCATTCTAATGCTCAGCAAGTCTTATCCGTCAAAGTGGTCATCTACAACCGACTCCTAAATATGAGAAGGTTGATACAGAGGGGATGGCTAATTGCAAAAACCAGCACTAATATAATGGATCCTTATTTTCAAATTTTAGCAGCAAATTAAATGTAGGGAAAATATAAATTTAATTAGCACTATAAACTACCATAACCATGGTTGCCAAACAATTTAGTAAATATCTCAAACAAACCATATTCTCTTTCTCAACCACTTCTTCTTTCAGTTCTTACTACGATATGACGCAGCGAACAAGCGGTACTTATTACTATGAGGGGCAGAGATTATAATCGATTTACATCTAGCTGGAGAAACCTAGTTATACGACACGTACGCACTTCTCCGAAGTCGTACGCAGCAACCTTTCACAAGAAATGCAATGTCGGTCCGTGACCACTAACCCAAGCAAAAGGGCCTATACAATATTCGTCTCGAACGCAATATTTGTGAGGTACAACCCCTTTTGCAGATGCTATTTCAATCCGTCAAGAAGGTGGGATACATTCGCACTAAGCTGCAGTTCAAGCTACATCAGTTTCCCGGGTCCAATACCTCCGGTATGTAATCAGTACTATTCAAACTTGCTCAGCAGGGCTGACAATTGTATGGTCCTTAACCGTCACAGACGGGGCTACTACCACGAAGGCTCGGCCTTCTCATCCCATTCTTTACGTCACACCCGTCCAGTCTCCAATTCATTAATTCATGTGATAAACTAAACCAACTTTTTACTTCTTGTAATACTTCCAAACCAAAGGTGATAACCTATAGCTCGCGAGTGAAGTTCCCATTCACTCGACTTCTACCGTTAACTACGACTTATAGCATAGCTCTACATCGAGTTACCTGTACCAAAGACACTAAAAATAAGTAAGGTACCTATCATGCAATCTAAAGTTTTAATCAACTCCTAAAACTTAATGCATAATACAATACTAACTATTCACAGTGATAAAAGAAAAATATTTAAAACAAGGTTAATACAGCGGAGCTTGCTTGGGCCTTGCTCACAGTTAGATTCTTCGGCTGACGGATCATCGCCAAAGTGCTCCTCCGAAGCTTCGGGTCCTAAACATGAATGATATGCATAAGTACTGAAATACGATGGTTTTCAATTTCTAGGATTTGAATTTTAAATCACATGCGATGATAGCTTTTCTTTTTCGAAAGATGGCTAGTAAATTTAGTTATAAAACTTCTGTAAAATGGTTTTTAAAAATATAAAATATAATTTGATTTGTTCATAAAATCAGAAAGATTATAAAGCAATGTTTGACCAATTTTCTGAATTTATCGAAATCAAATATATTTATAATGATTTAAATATCGTTTAAACATAGCAAATCATTTATAAATATATTTTGAAGATAATAAATGTGAAAATTTGCTGAATCATAAATTTTTACTAAAGAAACAGAAAGATAAATTTGAAAATATTTTTGCATGACAAGGAATGATGATAATGAATTAATGAGCCATTATGTGTTCTGAATTATTTAAATTATTCTCATGCACAAACTGAAAATTTGTTAGCTGCAGAAAGTTCTTCTAGTTAAGAGGATCGTAACAGAATTTATTTCACATTCTAAGGGGATAGGATGAGTTTTCTACAAATTTTAAAAGTGAAACTATATTTTGGTATTAAATAATTTGAAAATTAATGGGAAAGTCTCCAGCAGTTGGGGAGGCCACACCAGGGTCCACAGGGTTATCCGCATGGAATCCTGTGCAGCCACACTGGATCCCGGAGGCGAGGTGGGCTGCCGGCCATGGCAGCTCGCCGGAGCACGGCGGCGCCTCGCCGGAGTGGTGCTGTCAGTGGCCCAACGTGCCCATCAAGGGTACCAAAATGATCGCGGCGAGGTGGGGAGTGCTGTGGAGTTGTCGGCCCGAGGTTCTCACCGGAGACGGGGTGGCGACGGCGGCCGGTGATTGACATGGTTCGGCGAGGTGGTGGCGGCGCTACGGTCGACGAAGTTCAACTTGGGAGGTACCTAAGGCTTCACTGGAGCATGGAGAACGCCGGTGCGGGAGCAGCAGTCGTTGAGGGAGGCCGGATGGTTGGGCTCGTCGGTGAGAGGCGAGCTCCCTGAAGAACGGCGTCGAGGAACTCCGATTCCTACACCAAAAAGCGACGGAGTTTCTTGGTTCTCACCTCTAGTCGGTGGGCCAATGAACTGATAACACGGTGACAAAAGGAATTGAGATGAGCTCACCGGAGTCCGCCGGATTTCGCCGGAGAACGGAAACGGGTCCGAAAAATGTGACTTGGGGAAAACTTCAAAATCCAAGGCAATCCGAAGGGGAAATGCGAAGGGGACTTGGGGGTTTGCAAGAGGGTAGGAAGAGGCTTCGATCTGCACGGTTTGGTGGCTCGGGACGCGTCGTGGAGGCGGAGCGCCGAGCTCGAGTTGATGGGCAGCCATGGCACTTCGCTCTGGAACGACACAGGTTGAGAGTGAGAGATGAGAATGAGGGAGGAAGAGAGAAGGGAGGGGCGACGGCCAGGGTTAGAGCTCGCGCTAATTTACTCGGGGACACCTCACCGAGCTCCGTGGCTCGCATGCACGTGAGCTCCAAAGGCGCAGCGGTAGCTGCTTACCTGTGCTGTCCGCTGTAGGTTAGGGAAGAAGGCTGTAGTGGCTGACAGGTGGGTCCCGTGGGGATTTCTAATTTCTTGATTTTTGTTGATTTTCTGCGCTGCTCCCTGTTTTGCTTCTAAATCCATACATTCCGAGCTCTATAAATTTTAAAACTTTGCAGAGTGTGGTAGAATATTTTGAGAGAACAACTTTTATTTTGGGCCCAAGTTCAAAATCGAAATGTATTCTATTTTATAAAAAATTAAAAACAGGCAACCATTTTGAAAGGAATAGTTTATTTGGGTCATTTTAACTTTCAAATAAAATTTGCAAAAATTTCTAAAATTCAAGTCTTTGTAAAACCGTTCAAAAGAAAATTTTATTTCAGAACTTTTCTTCCAAAAATTTGAACTCGCACCTTGAAATTTGAATTTAAATTTGAAAATTTGAAATTGAATGAAATATTTTAACCCTTTTGAGCTCGGTTTTCCATAAATTTTGAATTTCACCCTACCACTTAATTCTTTTGATGTTGTCAAAATACGGGATGTCATACATACGACCAGATCCTCTCTTTGGGCCTAATTTAGTCTTCTTCCTCCTCTGTTAAGCAGCGGATAGAGCACAAAAGCTTCCCAGCCAGCCCAGATAAGGGCTGACCGAGGAGACAGACAACACTGGTGGTACCAGCTAGCCGAGGCCTCGTCACTATAACTCCTGTTCCGAGATATAATTAAACAACTCAGCTAACGGAATGCGCTGCGAGCCTGTGATCCGTGTTTTCCGGGTGACCACTGTGAAACCCTATGCGATCTCAAGGAAGATGCATCTACTTTGCCCACTTTTATTACAATAATAAGCAGCAAATAACGAAAAGGCCGGGGAACTCGAATTGACTAAGGTTGACCTGAAGTTCTCGTCTACACTCAAAACAAAGGAAAAGGTAGCCATGCGAAAGAAAAAACAATTGTGCAGCCCGGTTGCATAACGCGTCGAGTATAGCCCTGCCTCGATTTGCGACATCAGTCCACTGCCTCCATGTTCGAATCTCAAAGCCGTGTCGTCGCTGAGGACTTGCCTCCTTACAACGCCCATGTTGTCACCGATGACAAGCTCAAGGCTTAAAAAACCGAGGTCATCTTCCAAGAAATCCGTTGCTATGTGCTCCCTCGAGTGCCAAAATTCTTTGACGTTTTAGATAAGACTTGGGTCAAATATTCGAAATATAAATTACAAATAACTTTAAAATAGTTAAATTTGAAAATATGAAAACCATATGAATAGATTTATCTCAAAAAACTCTTTCATAAAAGAATACATATGCCACTTTTAAATAAAAGCTTATAGAAAAATAAAAATCAAAGTCGCATTTTGGAGATTATGTTATTTTCCAAAACATCAAAATTATGGGACTTGAGGGAGTACAAAAGAAAAATAACAGACATAATATGGATTTGCATAAACCTCTAACAACTAGATAGACATCACATTCAGGAAACAGAGATCCTGGAATCCATATTTAACATTCAGCCCTGAAAGGAGAGAGAAACTTGGCTAATCACGTTGCCATATCTCTTTTATAATGTCCTGCCCTGTATCAGTATAAAAATTGCCGTGAGTATAAGTGAGCTGCAACCCATATCTTAGGTAACATTATTTTTTTGATTGTGCAGAAACCATGTAGCTACAGCCATTACCATAAAAACCATTTCTCAGCACCCCGTACCGGTTGGATATTATTAACCGTCCGTACATATAGAGATGTACAAATTCATACGATTCTCCTAACAAAGCACCCATATAATAACAGAATTTTATAGGCTACTTGTTAGAAGAACCGCCTGTATAATAGATTTATATGAGTGGTTTGGTAGGAGAACCACCTGCACAATCTGAGAAAGTTTAAGACAGCTGTTTGAATAATATCCATGTCCGGCCACCTGTATAATTCTAACTTCAGCTCAACTACAGTTACGTGGAAACCTAGGCTCCTCCAAACCCTCGCACCCGAGCAGGTTTCAGAAACTGCTACAGTAGTGGTTCGTGGTTTTGGAAAAAAGTTACCCATTTTGCTACAGTACCCAGCTTCAATTTTTACTGCAACCTGATCATCCGATATAATCGGACCGGATGGACTTCACCAATTTTTGTGAAAACCAGCCGATTTTGACCGGTTTTTCAAACCCTGCACCACAGCCGCTGCCACACTGATCCATCTACCTGCGCACGGGTAATCAACCTCTCCTTGTACTATTCTTTCTTGGGCACCAATAAATCCCTCTGCGCTATCTGAGCCATATATCTTCTCTCACAGAAGTGTTTGAGGACAAATAACAAGAAGGACAAGGACATTGAGCCCTCCGAGCTTGAGGCCTCCATGTGTCCATCGCCCAGGTGAGAGCGCTGCCTCTGTTCTCATTACCCCTCTAGTTTTAAAATTTTGATACAGTTAACTTCTAATATTGTTTTGAACCATTCATCGTATTTAAAAATTCATTTAAATGTGTAAAATTATTTGTTGTGTTTCAAATACCATTAATGATAAGACAAATAATAAGGAAATATATAAGGCAGAATCTACGTTAAACAGAAATGAACATGAGCCGTCTATTTGTGTGGATCTTGATGAGTAAATAGTTCTTTTACCTTCTATGAAGTAAAAGCTCTGCCATAATTATTAATTATTACAATATTTAATGTGGGAAAAAAATTAATGAGTTATGGAAAGCAATGCATGCGATATTTTTAGAAACTAAATATTTCATTTTTGGAAATAAACACAATTGACTGGTTTGGAAATTTACAGAAGTGGTCACATTTTTTTCAATTTTTTAAGCCACATGGTCACATCACGTTTTATATGGGGTAGAAGATTCAAAAAATTAAAGAAATTCGATCAAACCAAACAAAACCGGTGAAACTGGTCAAACCGATTTTGATTCAAAATTTTAAAAAATAAAACCAAAAAAACCAGTTCGTAAATTGAATCGGGACACCCTTGTTTGTACAAAAAGAAATCGAAAGCAACCAGCAGTTGCTATTTTGTATTTTTTCATCTAAAATGCAATGGCTCAGTTTCATTTGGTGGTTCACCTCCTAGGAGGTAAAGGTTAGGGGTTTCAGCCCTCATATACCATCTTGTCACAGCACTCTTAAAGATTCTGGAGGTCATATTGTTTCAGCGATTTTTGAAGATCTAGGAAGTATTTTGATCATCCATTTTAGTGCAGGCTGCTCCTGGAGTCCGACTAGGACTCGATCTGAGTTGGATTAAAACTCCTTTTGGAATTAAATATCATTCCTTATCTTGTGCATCGCCAAGTTATTCTCTAACTTCTCTTGCTCCTGATAAAGTCATTAGGTAGCAATCTATTCTCAAAGAAAAGAAAACATGTGTTTAAAAACGTGCTAGCCTCCAATTTCCACTGTTCCATCAATACTCATTTGAGGTGTTATGAGTATCTAAAGGAGTGATGTGCTCATCATCCTCCCCTTTTTATTTTGCAGTCATTCTCGACTCAAGTTTATTGTCAGATCCTCTGACTCCACCATGGCTTGCAACATGCATGAAAAGTGGAAGCTACGAAGGTACTTGAATACAATCACTTGATGCTCAAACATCCTCATAATTTTATGAACAGTGTTGTGCGGTCACATTTTCTGGCATGTATATTAGTCCATAGGACTGTGACCATAAACTCTCACATATAGGAATGGCCATAAATTAAACACCTAAGGTTGCGGCAGAATATCGCATGGTGAAAAAACAAGTTATTAAAACCAAATGTGACAAAGGCAACATCATTTTTTATCGGCCCTTGGTTTTATCATGACTGTTCGCCATTCATTGAAAAGAAATCAAACCAGTTTCGCAAGTTTACCGCAACTCGTCCATATTATTAACTTGCAAAAACAGCACACTCAGGAAAACACACATGAATCAACAAGACAACATATTGTGCATGGAGTCTCCAGGAAAGGAAGCCTCTTTAGGTTTGACAATGATCTGCTGATTCGAGGTCGATCCTTTGCCTGGCCGGGTGCTACTCCATCATCACAATCTTCTCACTGATCATCTATGAAATGTCGCAAGTTGCATCGAGTTAATATAATGTTAAATATATTAAGGTACAAATATAAAAGTCACAACCATCATGTATTTCCAGCATAATTCTGCATTTATGTGTCAGGGTCATATGCCCGGGTATCCATGATTCTGGCCCAATCCACAGAATCAACTACAAAGGACAGTCCATTACCTTGCGGCCACCAGCCAACTCCACTAAACCAAGGCCCAGGGTCGGATATCTCGTCGCCTTACCTGTCCGACCCTGGGTCGGGCAACCGCCTTACCAGTCCAACCCTCGGGTCAGGCAACCACCTCCAGCGATAGGCACCTGACAGTACGGAAGATTCCTGACACCGTGCAGCAGGCACTGTCTACTGGATGGTGAACGAAAAGCTGGCTTTGCCCCTCCGACGCTAGGCAAAGTGTGAAGACAAGTACGACGACAATATGATCTGGCGTCCAGAAGCCGTCAGGGAATAGACTTCAAGATGCTTGCGACCCCACCCGTCAGGGGGTTGCCTAGTTTCATAGGCAAGTCATTGTAACCTCGGTTCGACCCTCTATATAAGGACACACCAAGGACCTTAGACAACATGAGATATATAGTAGACTGCTTACTATCCCACATCACACAGAGATTGCCAGGAGTTCTTGATCGAACAAGAGCCCTGCCTCATTGTAATCCTCATACGATCAAACTGTTCACATCCCCAATCCTAGATGTATGGTATTACGTCCCCGTGATGGCTCGAACCAGGCATAACTCTATTGAGTCTTCCGTAGACTAGGCCACATCAGTGAGAAGCGAGCACGAATCCCCCTCCACTGCGAAAATTCTACTGTGTCGGTGATCAGAACACCGACAGTTGGCGTGCCAGGAAGGGGGTCGCGTGATGTTCATCATTTCGTTTCGCTGATGGCTTCGATCTTCACCATGGTGGGATAGTCTTCGATCTCTCACCTTCGTTTTGAGAGCTTCATGTTTGCCATCGCTTGAGATGGCCGATCATGGCGCGTCCTCGTCTACGTCATCGAATAGGCCTTCTGCTTTGGCAGCCTTGACTTCGTCGCCAACTAGGGTGGCGAGCTACATCTTCACGTCCTGAGCACCAAGCGCACAACCCGACATCGCCGCACCTGCCGAGTGCTGGGTCATGATCCGCCGCGCGAGTGCTTCATGCTTCACGCCCAGAAGGGGTGCAAGAAGACGCCGCAAGGCCTCACGCCAACCAATGACCCCTCCCCGCATCAACAAGCAGCCAGCATCATCGATCAAGCTCTACGGCGCAAGACCGCCCGCGATGCTGACAAGGAACAGCAGAACCCGCCTCCCACGGGCGAGACTCCAACGATCGGTTAGGTTCGAACCCGCGGGCGCACCGCCTACCAACAGATCATGGCCGCCAGCACTTTGACCTTCAACCGGCGAATCAAGAACGTGGCCGCGGCAGCTTTCATCCTTGGAGAATCTATCACGCCTGAGAACCCCAAGCTCCAAGAGACCCAAGAACGACTATATGTCTACCTCAACACGGAGCTCCAACAGCATGACCCATCCCGACCGCGCGGTCGAAAGTCCAAAGCAGCCAACAGCACCGTGCTGACAAGCACAGCCGGTACGTGAAAACCAGGGCGGTCGGACAGGACCCTCCTCAGGGAGCCTGTTCCGTTTGAGACCG
Source organism: Zoysia matrella (assembly GCA_001602295.1). Taxonomy (NCBI): domain Eukaryota; kingdom Viridiplantae; phylum Streptophyta; class Magnoliopsida; order Poales; family Poaceae; genus Zoysia; species Zoysia matrella. The sequence goes on along the minus strand of BCLG01000027.1, from coordinate 270,649 downwards.
TCTCGGGCCCGATCGCGACGCGCGGCACACCATCCACACTAGGCAACAAGCCAGGAGCGACCACTATGCTGAATCGCGTTGAGAGTGAACCCCCGAGTTCTACGATCGATGACGTGGCCGAGATCTGTCCGGGAGCCCCAGCCCCGAGGGGGTCGGGCCCAGGGCCTTCGGGACGGACATTCGTCGAGCAAGATTTCCACCTTGCTTTCGGGCGCCAACCAACATCGCTAGTGAGTCCAATCTGACCCATGGCGGACGACCTGTTCGCCGTATAGTACCTACCACAGTTCCTGGCCAACTCGGTCAGAGGATGGCGTGAGCATCTGCTGATCTGTTGCATTAACGACTGGTCTGACCTATAGCGAATCTTCGTCGGCAAGTTCCAAAGGATCTACACTCGTTCGGGCAACTCCTGCGATCTCAAGAACTGCAAACAGAAGTCAGGCGAGTCACTCTAGGACTACATCCAGCGCTTCTCGCGTAAACGTAACAAGCTGTCAGACATAAGCGACACGGACATCATCAACGCCTTCACCTGCGGCACGACCTCCAAGGCACTCGTCCACAAGCTTGGGTGTAAAAACCCTCGCATGGCCCGTGACCTCCTCGACATCACCACCACTTTCGCCACGAGAGAGGAGGTCATCCAAGCCAACTTTGACAAAGATCGCGACAAAAGCAAGGAGAAAGCCAAGACCGAACGCCGCTCTGACCGCCGCTCTGACCGCCGCTAAGATCGATCAGGGGATGGATCAAGCTTCAAGAGGCCCAAGAAGAGCAAGCAGCGCCGCGACGAGTTCGTGGGCGCTATCAGCCAACCTCCCCGATCTCCGGTGCCCGAGCACAACAACTACTTCAAGAAGCTCCTCGACAAGCCATGCCCAAACCGCGCGACCCCGATCAAACACCTCAATAAGGATTGCCGCCTCATGAAACAGTTCCTGAATGGCGACCTCTGACCTCAGCAACGACCGCGCTGGCCTGACCCTCAAGCCAAAGATGATGAAGGTAATGGAGCTCCTCCTTTCCCCGAGCCCGAAGGCTGCCTGATGATATCTGGCGGCTCGACGGCTTACGAGTCTCAACACTGCCAAAAGCTCACCTAGAGGGAAGTCAACATCACCAACCCTGCTATCTCGACTTACCTCAAGTGGTCGGAATAAACCATCACCTTCGACCGATCCGATCACCTCGACAACATACCTCAGCCGGGGCACCTGTCGCTCGTGCTTGATCCAATCGTCGGCAAAACTTGACTCACCAAGGTCTTCATGGATGGGGTAGCAGCCTCAACATTCTCTAAATTGACATCTTCAACGCGGAGTCATCCCGGGGGATCGGGCTTTACCCCTCGGGGAGATTGACCTTCCCGTCACCTTCTGTGACCGGAACAACTTCAGGACGGAGAAGCTCACCTTCGAGGTGGTCGACTTCACGGGCATATACAACTCCATCCTCGGGCAACCCTGCTACGCCAAGTTCATAGCCGTCTCCAACTATGTCTACCTCAAGCTGAAGATGCCTGGACCCCACGGCGTCATCACCGTTGCATCTTGCTTCCGGCATGCATTGGCTTGCGAACAGGAGAGCTGCGAGATGGCCATGGCCCTTGTTGGGTCGGTTGAATTGGAGGAGATCCACAAAACTACGGGGTCAGATAATATCCTCGAATTCAAGTCTCTGACCTCAACATCATTCGAACATACAAACGACTCCAAGGAGGTCGAAATGAACCCTTTCGATCCGACCAAGATGGTCAGGTTCGGGACAACACTCTGACAAATAGGAAAGCGCGCTTGTCGACTTCCTCATCTAGAATCGAGACGTCTTAGCCTGGGCGCCCTCTGATATACCAGGCATCCCGAAGGAGGTCGCCAAGCACTCCCTCAACATCATCCTTGGCTCCCGATCAATCCAACAGAGGCTCCGATGCTTCGACAACGACAAGTGGCGGGTGATTCGAGAAGAAATCACGAAGCTGCTCGACGCTAAGTTCATCAAGGAGGCGTACCACCCTATGTGGCTTGCAAACCCTGTAATGGTCAAGAAAAAATGGAAAGTGGAGAATGTGTATTGATTACACTAGTCTCAACAAAGCGTGCCTGAAGGATTTATTCCCTCTGCCACGCATCGGCCAAGTTGTCGACTCGACAGTCGAATGCGAGGCCCTGAGTTTTCTCGATGCGTACTCCGGGTACCATCAGATTTCTATGCGTGGTTTCGACCAACCGGCCATGTCGTTTATTGCACCATTTGGCTCCTTTTGCTATGTTACAATGCCATTCGGGCTCAAGAATGCTGGCACGACCTATCAGCATTGCACGCAGAAGTGCTTCCACGGCCAGCTGGGTCAAAATTTGGAGGTCTACGTTGACGACATCGTCATCAAGTCCCGAAAGGTTTCCGACCTCATCGGCGACCTCGAAGAAACGTTCGCCAACCTTCAGCGGTACCGCGTCAAGCTCAACCCCGAAAAGTACGTCTTTGGCGTCCCCTCTGGTAAGCTACTCGGCTTCGTCATCTCCGAGCGCGGCATCAAAGTGAACCCTGAGAAGATTGCTGCAATCGCAAGTCCAGGTCCAATCAAGAATGTGAAGGGAGTCCAGTAGCTAACAGGATGCCTGGTGGCACTCAGCTGTTTCATCCCTAGGCTCGGTGAGAAGGCTCTCCCTTTTTATCAACTCCTACAGAAGTACGACCATTCACGGGACCCCCAAGGCCTAAGAGGCATTCAAGCACTTCAAGGTCCTCCTCTCGACGCCACCTGTTCTCGCTTCCCCAACCCTTGACGAACCTCTAGTCCTGTACATCTCAATGACCATGAAGGTCGTCAGCACGGTGCTCGTTGAGCGCTCGGAGAAAGGTTAGGCCCTGAAGGTTCAACGACATGTGTACTTCATCAGCGAAGTGCTCGCTGACGTCAAGACTCGCTATACTCAGGTGGAGAAGCTTCTGTGCGCCATCCACATCACCGGATGCAAGCTGCACCACTACTTCGACAGTCACCCAATTCAAGTGGTGACATCCTTCCCCCTTGGCAAAATCATCAACGGCAAGGATGTGGTCGGGCGGATCGCCACATGGGCAATGAAGCTCATGGACCATGACATCACCTAAGTAATTCGGCAAGCAATCAAGTCTCGTCCTCACCGACTTTGTCGCTGAATGGACCGAAGCTCAAGAATCGCCGACCCTTGCTGACCTCGAGCACTGGATGATGTTCTTCGATGGCTTCTGCATGCTCAAGGGCTCGAGGGCCGGCGTCATCCTCATCTCTCTAAAAGGTGACAAGTTCCATTACATTCTACAACTGCATTTCCGAGCCTCCAACAACGTTGCCGAGTACGAGGCTCTCCTTCACGGGCTACGGATGGCAACCACCCTCGGGGTGAAAAGACTACATCAAGGGCGACTCCGAGCTCATCGTGAATCAAGTAATGAAAGAATCAAGCTACCAGGACCCAAAAATAGAGGCCTACTGCCAAGAAGTCTGGAAGCTCGAAGACAAGTTCGACGGGCTCGAGCTCCACCACATTCTGCACCGCGACAATGAAGCAGCAGACGCACTCGCCAAGATGGCCTCAGGACAGTATCTGGCCCTTGATGACATTTTTCTCGAGGTCCTCGCCAAGCCAATGATCAAGCTCAAAGATGACACTGTTGACCCTGGGCCTGATGCAGTGGTCGGCGCTCGACCCCCAACCCCAGGGTCAGAGGTCATGGCCATCATTCCTGATTGGTCCCAAGACATCCACGTCTTCCTGAGGGACGGCTCCCTCCCATCCGACACAAATGAAGCAAGATGCGTCGCACGCTGAGCCAAGGCCTACATCATGGTTGGCGACGAGCTCTACAAGCGAAGTCCAAGCGGCGTGCTGCAGCGCTGTGTCCCTCAAGCGGAGGGCAAGCAACTCCTAGAAGATATTCACTCGGGTGTATGCGGTCATCATGCTGCCCCGTGGACCCTGGTTAGAAAAGCTTTCCGTCAGGGATTCTACTGGCCAATGATAGTCTCCGACGCTGAGCAGCTGGTCTGATCTTACAGAGGACGCCAGTACTATGCTCGACAAACACATATGCCAGCGCAAGAGCTCCAGACGATTCAAAACACCTGGCCATTCGCGGTTTGGGGGCTGTACATCCTCGGCCCTTTCTGAAAAGCACCCGGGGGTTTCATTCACCTCTTCGTCACCATCGACAAGTTTACTAAATGGATAGAAGCCAAGCCGGCCCCGAGTATATCGGCAGGGAGAAGCCGTCAACTTCATCTACGACATCATATGCCGGTTTGGGTCCCCATTTCCATCATCACCGACAATGATCAGCAGTTTGCTAGCTGAGAGTTCCAAGATTTCTGCAACGAGTATCACATCCGACTCGACTTCGCCTCTGTGGCCCACCCGAGGACTAATGGGCAGGTCAAACGCGCCAACAGAATGGTGCTCCAGGAGCTCAAGCCTCGCCTCTGTGAAACCATCAAGCAAGCTGCTGGACGGTGGGCTCAAGAACTCTCATCCGTGCTGTGGAGCCTACGTACGACTCCGAACAGAACCACGGGCTTCACTCCTTTCTTTGTGACGTTTGGAGCTGAGGCTGTGCTCTCGACCAACCTTGACTTCGACACCCCAAGAGTACGAGCCTACGAGGAAGGAAGGTCAGAAGAAGCGCACCAAGATGCCTTGGACCAATTGGACGAAGCTCGCGACGTCACCATCCTAAAGTCGGCCAAGTATCAACAAACCCTATGACGACTGCACGCGCGGTGGATCAAGGGTCGAGCCTTCTGCGTGGGAGACCTGGTCCTCAAGCGCATCCAGATAAAGGCCGATCAGCACAAGTTGTTGCCGCCCTGAGAAGGACCGTACACCATCAAGAGGGTACTTAGGCCCAGCCCCTACAAGATTGCAGATCAAAATGGCAATGAACTTGCCAATGCATGGAATATCGAGCAACTACGCCGATTCTATCCCTAATAATATCAGATAAGTGAAAGTTCCTGAGCATCTTTGCTGTGTTTCAACTCTGAGCGGCAAGGGTCGGTCGAAAGGCCGACCCCTACCGCTCGGGGGCTACCTCGTCTGGGGACAGCCACAAGTTCGCAACACCCTGGTGGCACAGGCTCCGTGCCTCCCGCCCGAAGGTTGGATCACCCGAAATCTCGAAGTTAAGTCCCGAGCTCACGCAGGCTTGAACCCCAAACGTTCCCTCTCGGCGTCACTTAACTTTGAAAAATTTGGCGGTCCGACCCTCTCGTTTTCTCTTTTTGCTCTCAGGCTCCGCGCCTCGCATCCTGGGATCCACTCCCGATCCGAGCCAAGCGCTCGGGTGACTCTCAGACAAGCATGAGTAAATCGTAAGCGATGAAGTTTGACTCTTTTTCTCATGGCTAACATGCGACAGTTTGGGCTGGTAACCGCTCTACGGCTGCATCGAGCCCGAGTCTCGACCCTAGAGCTATATCCGGTCCAGTCATTCAAACACGCCCAATGAAATGATAAAATGAAAATGCGATAACATTTACAAAAACAAGTCAGAAGTCGTTTCTGTTGTTTGTTTACAAAAGCAGAGTTACATTATGCTAATCCTAAGGTGACTAATGCTGTTCAGGAAGCTGCCCGAACCTCTCAAGCAAAAGGTTGGACGACTCGTACACCGAGGCCAGCTGGCGCGCCAAGGGCTGCACCTCGGCTGCAATCTCGTCTCATTCGTTGTCCCTCAGCAAAGCCGTCCGCAACCCATTCAAGGTCGACGTCAGGGTAGTGCGACCTCGTCTGCGCGCGGGCCAGCGAACCCCCCTCCTCAAGTGCAGCCATCATCACCCTCACCGCGTCCTCCGGGAATTGCAGCATCGCTTGGTGCAGGCGGTCGTCGGGGATGCCGTCCTCGGGAACGCCTGTTAACATCTGCCCCAGCATGGACGTCACGCTGCCCCTCAGACGACCAACCTTGCGACACGCCCCTGCATTTACACGAGCTAAGTACGGTGTCCATACCTTAGCGAGTTAAAATTTGCAAAGGTTGCAGGTCGTTACCATCCCGCTCCGCCACAACGCTAGCAGCAACGCCCTCAGCATGAGCCAACCCTTGGCGGAGTTCGACGACAACCGCCTCCGCAGCCGTGCTAGCCCCCTCGGCGCCCCGAAGTGCCTCGGCTTGAGAGTCAGAGTGCTGCTGGAGCTCTGCGCAAAAGGGAAGCAGCGTCATCTCTGACCCTTGAAAGCTAAGGAAATCAAGGGAACTTACACCTCAGGACATCCTGATGAGCCGCGAGCTCGGAGGAGACCCTGGAGCTCTCCGCCCAGAGACCGTCAACCACCGCCCGGGCCTTCTCGAGCTCCCTCTGGAGCACCAGCACCTCCACCTGCGGCCTGTCATCCTGCTGCGCTGGACTGACAGCACTGGCAACGGCATCCTGCAGAAAAGCACAACTAATCGCTGCGAACGGTAAAATAAAGAGAAATGTACTCAATCTCCTTACCTAGCTCTTCTGCAGCTGAGGGTTTTGGATGGCACCCCGGCACTTCTCCAGCTTGGCGCAAGCGGTCAGGGCGGATTGGAAAACCAACCCGACCTGACTGCAGAGATACAGCCAAGGCTGGGCCACCAAGGCCTCGCCACCAGCAAACTCGTGAGGGGCCGAGGGCGAGGAGCCGACCCCGGCGACCGCGGGCTCAGCGGTCGCTTCGATTGACTCGCCAACAACCTCGGTGGAGGTTGGAAGAAGAGCTGGCGGACCCCCAGTAGAAGAGGACGGTTGAGCCTTCAGTTGGCCCTCTCCAGCCGTCATCTCTTCCTGACTCCCGGCGCCGGTAGTCAGGGGAGATGGCAGTCGTCCTTCCGCCACCTCCCCCTGACAAACAGAGGTCGGCTAGGAGGGCGGCATCTCTTCTTCGGCTACTGGTTCAAGAGGCGGTGGCTCGCGGGGAGGAGAAGGCGAAGACGACGATGCCTGCAGGAGAGTCTCCTGAGGAATCGATTCCTTAGTCGCTGAGGTCTCCCCTGACGAGGGGGAAACGTTCGAGGTCTTCATGGCGGCAATCGACGATGGCTCCTTATCGAAATAAAACACCCGATATCAGCTCAGGAAATCAAGTGTAAGAAATTCTTGACACTTACGTTTCACCTTACGTTTTGCAGACACATGGACCGGGAAGGAGCGAACCCAGGCCGGCGGCGAGCGCCCTGTGGTCGGAGCCTCCGCTGTCTCCGCCTCCGCCATGTCAGCCGCAGGGGCTGCGAGAGCTTCCGAGCCCTCATGCCTCGACCTCTTTGGTGAGGACCCAGCATCGTCGGTCGACTCCCTCTGTCGACGGCAAAAGCGAAGAGGGATGCCAGCTGAGGAACCGCTGTCCACGTCAAAAGTGTCAGCCGCCGACACCTCGCCCGGTGCAGCCATCGCGGGGGGTGGTGACGTCTCCTCCGACCCCGAAGTGATATCGAGGGCCGGCTCGGCGATAGAGGTAGCAGCAGCGGCTTTTCCTTCTTCTTCCTTTTCTTCTTCTTCTCTGGCTCAGGAGCAGCAGAGCCAGAAGGAGCCGCTATGGCCGGATTCGGCACTGGCGCTGCTGGAGCAGGAGAAGGAGAAGCGCCGGCCTATGGCAAACGACCAAAAAACTCTCAACCGTCAAGGACCAGAACACCAATCCAATGAAGACCCGGAACAGCACGAAAAAGATCAGTCACCGAAGTGCCAGCTGAGCCACTGGCGAGGGATGCCGGTCCGCTGGCCAGGTCGTCAGAAATGTCTCCTTCAAGCAGGCGCGATACCCGCGTGAAGACCTCCGTCTCCGACAACTCCGATGCCAAAACCTCACGAACATCATCGAGAGGGCCGGTGTAGTCGCAGAGGAGACGGCGGTGGAAGCTGAGAGGCTGGACCCGGCACCTCACGAATGCCGCCACCAGCTTGGCACTAGTCAGTCCCTCCTTGCGGAGCTCATCAATGCGCAGAAGGAGCGGCTCGATCTTCTTCTCCTCCTTGGACGTCGGCTTCGCAGACCACGAGTCGCGGGCTTCAACGGCTTCGTCCCAAAACGCCGGCAGTTCGGGGGCGATGTTTTCCAGGTAAAACCATTCATCCTTCCACCCCTTAAGCGACGTACGGAGGGGTACCTGGATGTGCTCGTTGGTGGACGCACCATGAAGTTGGATGCTGGCGCACCTGATGCGTCGCTCAACGCCGCCGGCGGTCAAGCGAAGGACGTGGAAGAAGTACTTCCACAATCCAAAGTGCAGAGCGATCCCCAGCAACGCTTCGCACAGAGTGACGAAGACGGCGTCCTGCAGCACCCCATTCGGGTTGAGGTGATGCAGGCTGACTTCGTAGTAGCGGAGAAGATGGCAGAAAAATCACAGCAGGGGAATGCGAGCCCGCGCTCGTGGATGCTGACGAAGCTCACGAGCTGGCACTCTGATGGCCTCGGCACCTCTTCCCTCTCGGCCAGCTTCCTGTTGACGACGGCCTTCGACTGAAGGAGGCCTGCCTCGATAAGAGCACCGAGTTCCATCAGGTCACTGCGCGTCTTCCTCCATGAAGAGGTGGCCATCCCAGCAGCGGCGACAGCGGGTGCAGAGAAGGTGAGGACGGAGAACGGAGATGGCAAGCGAAGAACAACGAGCACAAGAAAGACAAAGGGCACAATGGCAAAAATGGCAGTGGGCGGCGAGAGAGCTTCATATTTCAATCCCCCCATCCTTTTAAAGAAAAAGGGAATCATTACATCACCCACTACATAGCAGCGGCAGTTACGGCTTGGTGTGAAACCCAAACCATCGGGCACCCTCAGCTCCAGTCCCCCACCCGCTGATAGGTGGGCACTCAAATATCCTCAACGCCTCCGTCCTACCGATGCGACGGGTGCGCCTAACACAGAATTAGAAGCCTGGTAGACGCCTCGAGCACCGTATGCGTGAAGCGTCGCCTCACAGCAACCGTCCGATGAAGTGTATGTTGACCATCTGATTGATCAAGCGGTTATCTCCTTCGCCAACTCGAATCTTGGCCATCGATAGTCGGGCGATTCGAATCCTTTCCCAAACCCGGTCGGATGAATGCGTGGGATCACCCGTTGAAAAGGGTTCCAACCCTGCAAAATGGCTAACGAATGCCTAACTCCACCCGACCCCAGTCGGCAGTTTGATTGAGGATACACTCCTCAGCAAAAGGGTTTCGACCCAACAAAATAGCAAACGAAAGCTACGTTACCTTGTCCGACCCGGTTGACAGCGCATCAGAGGACAGCTCCTCTGAAAGAGGGGTCCGACCCAGCAAATGGACTACCCACAAATCCAGGCCACGAAGCAGACCCACGAGGGTCGGAGTTCATCAAGGACACTCATGAGCATCTGAATACCCCCCAACCGACCCTTCGGACCGCCCGAGGGCTCTGGGGCAACGCCCTGTGGGTGTGCTCGTGCGCACCCACGAGAGTCAACACCAAAAAACCAAAGTTCTAAACCCCCGACCAACCTTTCGGATCGCCCAAGGGCTCAGGGGCTACACCCTGTGGGCGCGCTCACGCGCCCCCACAATAGTCAATGGTAAAAATCGGAGTTCAAAACCCTTGACCGACCCTACGGATCGCCCGGGCGCGCTCGTGCGCCCCTGTAGGACTGACCATGGCATGTCAGCGGAAGCACAAAGATATCCTCGGCTTAGTCCCACGCAGCCTCAACAAAGTCGCAAACGGACTTGGGGGGCAACTGTCGGGATCATACACCTCGGGTATCCATGATTTCGGCCCAATCCGCAGAATCAACTGCAAAGGACGGCACATTACCTTGCGGGCCACAAGCCAACTCCACTAAGCCAAGGCCCATCCGACCCTCAGGCGTCAGATGTCTCGTCAACCGTCTTACCTGTCTGACCCTCGGGTCAGGCAACCGCCTTACCAGTCCAACCCCTCGGTCGGGCAGCCGCCTCCGACGATAGGCCCCCGACAGTACAGAAGATTTCTAACACTGTATAGCAGGCGTTGTCTACTGGATAGTGAACGAAAAGCTAGCTTTACCCCTCCAGGAGCTGTCAGGGAATAAACTTCGAGATGCTTGCGATCCCACCCATCAGGGGTTCACCTAGTTTCCTAGGCTCTAAGCCATTGTAACCCCAATCCGACCCCCTATATAAGGACGCACTGAGGACCTTAAACGACACGAGATATATAGTAGACAGCTTACGATCCCACATCACACAGAGAGAGTCAAGGGTTCTTGATCGAACAAGTGCCCTGCCTCATTGTAAGCCTCATATGATCAAACAATTCACATCCTCAATCCTAGACTTATTACGTCTCCGTGACAGTTTGAACCAGGCATAACCCTCTTGAGTCTTTCGTAACTAGGCCACATCAGTGAGAAGCGAGTATGAATCCACCTCCATTAAGAAAATTCTACTGTGTCGGTGATTAGAACACCGACAATATGAGTTACGAAATTAAAAGGAACCGTCACTATGGGGCACGCTCGAAGGAAAAAAAAATAAAAGTGGAAAGTATATTTTTTTTTCTTATTTTCATACCGGGTGCACGCCTGTTTGCATCGTCTTCATCATGATTTGAATTATCCTCATTCCCAGGCATAGCTGGTTCTACATTCAAAGGAATTATGAACAATCAAGTTTTCAATAATTGCAAAAATAATTTTAATGTTATTTTTACACGAAATTGAAGTAAAATAAATATAACAGTATACCACAACTCGGGTGACATTTATTTTGTTTCTAGGAGTCTACAGTGTGGTTTTCTTGACCTGAATCTTTCATTCAATAAGTGAACAAAAGCAACCAACAAACGACGGGGACATGACAGAATTCTGGGAGCTATGATCCCCTCGTACAAATGTCTGGTGTTTCAAACAGAAAGACCGCAGCTGTAGGTGGTTGGTTCTGAATCATTGCAGCTGCGGCATACGTGGTCTAAGTAGACGGTTCAATGCTGTCAAAGAACATTTGTGCCGCTTTAACGAGGACCAAAGTGAAACAATAAGAATATACTCCCGCTCTACCTTACCAGAAAAAGTGTCCACCTAGCTTTGGTTAAATATGTCTTTAATGGTTTAAATAATATAATTTATTTTAGTATATATAAAATATATATTACGAAAGTATTCTTGTGACGAATATAAAAATACAAGTATCATATTGTTAAAGTTAATTGAATTTATATAAATTATTAATCAAGATTAGATGCCACGTAACTCAAACAAACACTTTTTTACAGGATGGAGGTCGTATTATATCAAATTTTAGACATGAATTCTCGTTTCATTTGAAATCTAGGTAGACAGTACATTGCAGTCAAAACTCATTATTGCTCAATTTAAAATGTTGAACATTTTAAGGACCCTAGGAGCACAAACAGAAATATCAAAACTCGGAAAAGTTGTGCCACCTTGTTCACTTATTGGCGTGACACTCATAAAAGATACGATGCACAACAACTACTCCCTCCATCGCAATATAAGTGACATTTTTAACTTTTTAAAATTAAAATTTGACCATTTGTCTTATTCAAAAAATTTATGAAAATATAAAAAAAACAAGTCAAGCTTATGGTGCTTCTAATAATTAATCATTTCACAATAAAATAAATAACTTTCACAAATTTTTTGAATAAGATAAATGGTTAAAGGTAGATATTTGAAAATCTACAAAGACACTTATTTTGGGACCGATGGAGTAGTATAATTAAAATGATGCAAAAACTACAGTGAACATTTTAGCTGAGATCCATTGTACTTTTTACATCACATATAAAGACAAACAGATTTTAATAAGGTAGTTTCTTGAAATGATTAATACTCACTATGTTCCTGTATCTGCTTACCAAGATTATCCTGTTGTCTCTGATCGGCATGTGGAACACGAGAACCACGATTAATGCGTCGTGCTGCAAAATAAATCATGAGAGGAAGGTGTAGGTAACTATAGAATAGCAGCGTACGTACACAGACTATCAAGTCAGCGAACTAATCATTTGTTTCATATATGCCAACAACAGAGGGACCAAACATTTTTTTCAAGCATCTTTTAAAAGTAATTAAAATATGACATACGCCAAATTTGTATGAAATAAAGATAGATGCGATAAAAGGACAAGTCTCCAATAGGTAGCTTCATATAAAAGGATCTCTTAGGCTAGAAAGCTGTGCAAGAGATCTCCAACCGTCACCTAAAAAATCACCTCTAAAGGCGACTTTTGAGGTCAGCCAAAAAAATTTTGGGACTAATTTATTCACCTCGTCCAACAATTTCCCAACATATATCTCAATATAGTTTAAATTCAGATCAAGTCAACAACCGGTCCCACAGGTTAGTTGCATGTGAGATGGATTGGGGACTCAGAAAGTTTCACCTATTTATACTTAAAACTAGCTGCACGTGCAACGTGTCCTCGACCATTTCCTCGACCCAGATGCTGGTCACCAGGACGACCATCAATAACCATTGCTGCGGCACAAATAAATGATGAGAAGGTGTAGAACCCCCTTCCAGGAAGGAGAGTCCTTGTGCCTCTTGTACTAATCTCTGTACCGGTAGTTGGTACGCACATAAAAAACAAGTGATATTTTTACACATACAAGATCAACGTATTACAAGTCTTCGGAAGTGTCTAACAAACATAGCTTATATTACATTTAGCAAGTCGGCGCAGCGACTCTTATTCAAGCATCACACCAACTCGACAACTACTAGCACACCACAGGTAACACTCGAGCAAAGGACGAGACTTCTACTCCTCGTAGTCAGTGTCATCCTCATCATCTTCATCCTTTGAACAACAACAGCAAGGGATGGGGTAAGTACAAAAGTACTGAGCAAGCCCTAACGGTATGGAGGGTAAGGTTTGCGAAAGGCGAAGGAAGGAGAGGCTTAAGGTTTAAGTTTTGCGAAAGGCAAGATTTTATGCGGGGGCTTTCTAAAGGAAAAGTCTTTAAACAAGATGGAAAATGATTTTTATTATCTTTTAGTACGGTGGATCTGAGGAAAGTTTTCACCCCTTCCGTCAGTTCCTAAGTTTTAGTCGAGCACTAGCACACATCCATGCAGGTCCTCGGCACACAGCCAACACTTTCCAAAATACGGGCGTCTACACCCACTCACTTGTCAAGGACAATATAGAAAACTAATCGTAGGGTACCCAAACAAATAGCATGCCAATACCATGACAACGGCCTATCCGAAAGGATTTTACACTTTGCAAAGGTTGTACACTGTACCCACAGGTTATACTACATCTGATCAACAGAGTTGCATAATATTTATCCCACAACTACATAGATTTCCACAGATTCCACCCAAGATGTACACAGGGGCTATCTGTCGGGGTATCACCCTCTCGATGATGCGACATTACATTCCCGGAGACGGATCGTGAAGATTTACCACATTCACGTCTTTTCTTGGTCCCCTACTATGCCGAGTATTACCAAACCAGAGGCTATATCCATGGGCTTATGGTCTCATGACGTAGGCAATTACATAGTTGAGAGCCAGGCAGCGAGTTATCTCACGCTCTTCTCCTGTCCCCTTGTGTCCTACCCTCCTAATGGCTCGATGTGAAATACTTACATAGCGGAGATAGGTTCTGCCCAATATGTACAGTGGTTGCACGAAATTGCTAAGCCGAGAACTAACGAACCGGTCTTTATATAGCAGGGGTGGCGGACTCGTCCACGATAGGTGGACCACATCGAAGACTATCTACCTATCACCACTACCTCTTATGAGCCCCACCCCCCGACCAGAATCACCCATCTTCTCCCATCACCAGCTGCACTAATCCCACCCCATTTTATTTTACACACGCCACCAAGCACAGTTTAATGCATTTTGTAAATAAATGGTGTATGGTGTAGCGGTGCGAGACACCGCAATTGGGGTCCTACGCATTCTATAAACAAGGCAACTCTCCATTCTTTAAAAGTATTTAAAGACGGGAGACCTATAGTTATTAAGGGTGTGTCACCAACGGCTAACAAGGAGGTAATCTATATTAACTACAGCAAGTAACTGATATCAATATAAATACCTAGGTTCAGGTAGGTTTAAAACTACACAACGTTTTAACACAGTTTATAAAATAAGCAAGCATTAGGCTCTATAGGTGCAGGAGTAAAACATGGGTCCAATGTGGTTCAAGGGGGTGTTAGGACTTGCCTTCAACGGCGTCCTCAGGCTCCTCTTCGTACTCGGGCTCTTCGGGCTCTTCTTCAGCTACAAACAACAATCACAATAAGACTACTAAAGGAAAAGCTATAAAACTACAAAAGAAACAAGCATCAAACAAAAACATGGAGTTTGGATAGTCTAGGATGGTAGGGCTCGTAGTGGTGATTCTAACGGTGGGTTGGTGGCCGTAATCAGAACTAAGACGTGGCGGCAAAGTGGCCTACAAGGTGGCTGTGACGGACTGTGGAAAAGCTGTGTGGACACAAGTTTCAGCCTGTGTCCATGACTCCTGGACACTTGGGTATCCAGAATTGGAGATTTCTCCATGGATTCACAGTCCAGCATGTGTCCACGTCTCCTGAACACATGGGTGTCCAGAATCGGGGATTTCTCCGTGGACACTTGAACTGTGACGTGTCCGTGGACACATGGACACCTGAAAATTGTGACGTGTCTGTGGACACGTGGACACGGGTTTGAAGCCGGGTACGTATCCGTGACTGTGGACACGGGGCCATGGTCGTGTTCGTGTCCGTAACTGTGGACACGGGATCGCGGCCATGTCTGTGTTCGGGTACCCAACGTCGGGTGAAAACTCAATGTGACTATGTGCGTGGGCGTGCGTGTAGCGACTCTCAGTGCCACGCGGCCCATTGGTCAGGGACCCGGGCCACGCTCACTGTTCAGTGAGCGCGTGCTGGTCTGGACGCGCATTTGTGCGCACTCCAGCGTTCTGGGCGCGTTCCAGGTGTGCGCCAGCGTACCCTGTCCCATGTGTGTGTGTGGGGCACTCCTCTAGGTACTAATTGTTAGGGTAGTGATGCAGTGCTTGTCGTGGCCGCCGGTGGGTCTGAACGGCGGAGCGACGTGGGTGCGCGCTGGACGCACTCTGGGCGCACCAGCACGTTCCAGCGCGCTCTGGTGGCGCGGCCAAGGCGTTGCCTTGCGGGGCTGCTGCTAGCCAGATGGAGGCCGGGTGTGCGCGAGGTGTGTGCGGTGTGTGGGTGGAGTGCTTGGTGCGGCTGGCGGTGGGTCGGAGTTGTGGTGGCGGCGGCGCCATGGGCACGCGGGTGAGGGCGCCAGCGAAGGGAGTGAGGGCCTCTGCAAGAGGATCCCTCCCTAGGTGTGGAGCTGCGCACGGGTTCTAGGAACCTTGTGACGCTCTCGGTTTCCCCTGGGTGGCATCTCGACGGCCGGCGCCGTGAGCCGAGAGAGGGCCGGCGGTGGCTTTCTCAGAGGGCTAAAAAGGACCGTGCGCTGGCGGCGTGGTGAGGTTGGTAGGCTGTTCTTCGGTGTGGGGGTGCTGCAGGAGGGGCAGAAAGGGCCAATGGCTGTCGGATTCGGGGGGATTGCCGGCGGCGTGTGGTGGCCGGTGACGGAGAAGACAAGGTGAAAAACCGAAAATTGGGCGCATAACTAGTGAGAGGGAGGGACTTGAGGTGAACGGGGGCGTGAAGAGTGTGCGGCTGTAGTGAGGATTGGCTTTTATAGCTGGCAAATCGGGCGGAGAGCCCTGACCGGCGCGGCATGGCGACGTTAAGACAGGCTCGCGCTCTGGCTATGTGTCGGCCAGCAGGCACAAAAGGGAGAGCAGCCGGCTTGCTTCGTGGCGTGCTAAGGGGGGTGCTGAGTGGGCGGAGGCGCTCCGGGTGCGGCCTGCTCGAGCCACGGCGCCCAACTCCTCCGACCGGTAGCAAACACCGAAAACTCAGCACTAAGTGCGTGATTTGACAAGGTGAGTGGCATTTGCTGCCTTAACGGCCGTCGGTCGGCACGGCGAGTGCTTGAGGTATTGCTGCGGCCGGTGGGATAGAGCCGGTCACGGCGGCGAGGCGGTCCGACGGCATTCCGGCGGAGAGCGCCGGGCGCGCGTCCACCTGGCAAAACCAGTCGCGAGACTCCGGGGGCGCGGCGGTATTCCGTCGAGGCATGACGGCGGCTTGACAGCAACACCGTCCAACGGCAGCGGTGCCCACGGCATGGCCGGAGCAGCGCCATACAGGTGGCGCCAGTGTTCTGATCAGTGGGGCGCCGGAGGAGGAAGAGAAACAGGGGATGGGCGCGCGTGGGCTGGGACGGGAGAAGCAGAGGCAGGCCGGCCCAATGGAGATTTGAGCCCAAGCGGGAAAATTCAAATTTCTCCCAATTTCTCCAATTTGCTAAGGTTGAAGGATTTCCAAACTCCACAAAATCAAGCAGTCAAACTCCAAAACGGAAAACAAGAAAACTAGAAAATAAAACACTTGACAAGTTCAAATTTTAAGTTTTGAAAATCATGAGAAGGTCAAGTTCAAACTGGTAGATGCAGATCCATGGTATATGGTAACATATATTGTAGATTTTACGTCAGACACAAACACGAAAGCAGAATTTAGTAATGGAGATTCTTCAAATGATAAGTTGTACCAATTTATACTTACAACTAGTTGCACGTCCAACGCGTCCTCGACCGTTTCCTTGACCCAGGTGTTGGCCACCGGGACGACCATCCGTAATCCGTGCTGCGGCACGAATAAATCATGAGAAGGTATACAGAACTGTAGAATGTACCCTAAATAAATTGTAGAGTTAGCAAACTGAATTATCTGGTGTATACCAATGTCAACAGAGACTAGGCATTTCAAAACATTGTTTGAAAAGAAAACACAATATACACTAGAGTGAAAATATTGTATATTAAAATTATTTCTTTGAGTGCTGCATAACATTTGTTAATCACATGGCAAGGATGTGTTAGGTTAGAAAGTCATGTAGGACACATTATTTATTGCAAAAAGTTACTAAAAGGATAAAAGTTTCAAGGAGCCTAGGAGCAAAAACTGGAGTGTCTTGCTTTGGAGATATAGCGTGATGTTGTTCTCCATTGATGTGGCAATATGAAAACAGTAATTACACATGCATCATTTTGTACTGTAACAGTAGGCAGGTCGACTCCAAACTGGTAGATGCAGATCCATGGTATATGGTAACATATATTGTAGATTTTACGTCAGACACAAACACGAAAGCAGAATTTAGTAATGGAGATTCTTCAAATGATAAGTTGTACCAATTTATACTTACAACTAGTTGCACGTCCATCGCGTCCTCGACCGTTTCCTCGACTCGGGTGTAGGCCACCGGGACGACCATCCGTAATCCGTGCTGCGGCACGAATAAATCATGAGAAGGTATACAGAACTGTAGAATGTACCCTAAATAAATTGTAGAGTCAGCAAACTGAATTATCTGGAGTATACCAATGTCAACAGAGACTATAGGCATTTCAAAACATTGTTTGAAAAGAAAACACAATATACACTAGAGTGAAAATATTGTATATTAAAATTATTTCTTTGAGTGCTGCATAACATTTGTTAATCACATGGCAAGGATGTGTTAGGTTAGAAAGTCATGTAGAACACATTATTTATTGCAAAAAGTTACTAAAAGGATAAAAGTTTCAAGGAGCCTAGGAGCGAAAACTAGAGTGTCATGCTTTGGAGATATAGCGTATTGTTGTTCTCCATTGGTGTGGCAATATGAAAACAGTAATTACACATGCATCATTTTGTACTGTAACAGTAGGCAGGTCGACTCCAAACTGGTAGATGCAGATCCATGGTATATGGTAACATATATTGTAGATTTTACGTCAGACACAAACACGAAAGCAGAATTTAGTAATGGAGATTCTTCAAATGATAAGTTGTACCAATTTATACTTACAACTAGTTGCACGTCCATCGCGTCCTCGACCGTTTCCTCGACCCGGGTGTAGGCCACCGGGACGACCATCCGTAATCCGTGCTGCGGCACGAATAAATCATGAGAAGGTATACAGAACTGTAGAATGTACCCTAAATAAATTGTAGAGTCAGCAAACTGAATTATCTGGTGTATACCAATGTCAACAGAGACTATAGGCATTTGAAAACATTGTTTGAAAAGAAAACACAATATACACTAGAGTGAAAATATTGTATATTAAAATTATTTCTTTGAGTGCTGCATAACATTTGTTAATCACATGGCAAGGATGTGTTAGGTTAGAAAGTCATGTAGAACACATTATTTATTGCAAAAAGTTACTAAAAGGATAAAAGTTTCAAGGAGCCTAGGAGCAAAAACTGGAGTGTCTTGCTTTGGAGATATAGCGTGATGTTGTTCTCCATTGGTGTGGCAATATGAAAACAGTAATTACACATGCATCATTTTATGTACTGTAACAGTAGGCAGGTCGACTCCAAACTGGTAGATGCAGATCCATGGTATATGGTAACATATATTGTAGATTTTACGTCAGACACAAACACGAAAGCAGAATTTAGTAATGGAGATTCTTCAAATGATAAGTTGTACCAATTTATACTTACAACTAGTTGCACGTCCATCGCGTCCTCGACCGTTTCCTCGACTCGGGTGTAGGCCACCGGGACGACCATCCGTAATCCGTGCTGCGGCACGAATAAATCATGAGAAGGTATACAGAACTGTAGAATGTACCCTAAATAAATTGTAGAGTCAGCAAACTGAATTATCTGGAGTATACCAATGTCAACAGAGACTATAGGCATTTCAAAACATTGTTTGAAAAGAAAACACAATATACACTAGAGTGAAAATATTGTATATTAAAATTATTTCTTTGAGTGCTGCATAACATTTGTTAATCACATGGCAAGGATGTGTTAGGTTAGAAAGTCATGTAGAACACATTATTTATTGCAAAAAGTTACTAAAAGGATAAAAGTTTCAAGGAGCCTAGGAGCGAAAACTAGAGTGTCATGCTTTGGAGATATAGCGTATTGTTGTTCTCCATTGGTGTGGCAATATGAAAACAGTAATTACACATGCATCATTTTGTACTGTAACAGTAGGCAGGTCGACTCCAAACTGGTAGATGCAGATCCATGGTATATGGTAACATATATTGTAGATTTTACGTCAGACACAAACACGAAAGCAGAATTTAGTAATGGAGATTCTTCAAATGATAAGTTGTACCAATTTATACTTACAACTAGTTGCACGTCCATCGCGTCCTCGACCATTTCCTCGACCCGGCTGTAGGCCACCAGGAGGACCATCAGTAACCATTGCTGCAGCACGAATAAATCATGAGAAGGTATACAGAACTGTAGAATAGTACCCTAAATAAATTGTATAGTCAGCAAACTGAATTATCTGGTGTATACCAATGTGAACAGAGACAATAGGTATTTCAAAACATTGTTTGAAAAGAAAACACAATGTACACTAGAGTGAAAAATATTGTATATTAAAATTATTTCTTTGAGTGCTGCATAACAATTGTTAATCACATGGCAAGGATGTGTTAGGTTAGAAAGTCATGTAGAACACATTATTTATTGCAAAAAGTTTCAAGGAGCCTAGGAGCAAAAACTGAAGTGTCATGCTTTGGAGATATAGCGTGATGTTGTTCTCCATTGGTGTGGCAACATGAAAACAGTAATTAGACATGCATCATTTTGTACTATAACAATAGGCAGGTCAAGTTCAAACTGGTAGATGCAGATCCATGGTATATGGTAACATATATTGTAGATTTTACGTCAGACACAAACACGAAAGCAGAATTTAGTAATGGAGATTCTTCAAATGATAAGTTGTACCAATTTAAACTTACAACTAGTTGCACGTCCATCGCGTCCTGGACCTTTTCCTCGACCCGGGTGTTGGCCACCGGGACGACCTTCCGTAATCCGTGCTGCGGCACAAATAAATCATGAGAAGGTATATATACAGAACCCTAGAGCAGTACCCTAAACAAAGTTTAAAATCAGCATACTGAACTATATCGTGTATACCAATGTCAAAAGAGCCAATAGGTATTTCAAAGAATTGTTTGAAAAGAAAACACAATATATGTTAGAGGAAATAAATGTAGATGTAATAAAAATTATTTTTGAGTGCTGCATAACATTTGTTAATCACATGGCAAGGAACTCTTTGGTTAAAAACCCGTGTAGAACTCATTATTGATTGCAAATAGCTACTAAAAGGCTAAATGTTTTAACGAGCCTAGGAGTTAAAACTGCAGTATCATGCTTTGGAGAGATTATGTGATATTGTTCTCTTGGTGTGGAACGTACGAAATTAGTAATTACATACGATGAATCATGTGCACAATAATAGGCTGCTCGAGTCCCTGTAAACTGATAGATGCAAATCTTGCAGCAAAAGTAAATCATGAGAAAGTATAGAAAACCATAGAATAGAACAGTACACAAATTGTAGAGTCAGCAAACAGAATTATCGGGTGTATACCAATGTCAAAAGAGCAATAGGTATTCAAGGCATATATTGTTTGAAAAGAAAAATACAATATAGGTTGGCGTGAAAAAATATATATGTGTTAAAATTATTTTTTTGAGTGCTGCATAACATTTGCTAATCACATGGCAAGGATGTCTTAGGTTAGAAAGCCATATAGAACTCATTACTGATTGCAAAAAGTTACTAAAAGGCTAAAAGTTTTAAGGAGCCTAGGAGTTAAAACTGCAGTATCATGCTTTGGAGGGATTATGTGATGTTGTTCTCCTATTGGTGTGGAATGCATGAAAATAGTAATTAGATATGCATCAGGTGGACTATAACAGTAGGTAGGTCCAGTCCCGGAGAAGTGGTACATGCAAATCCAAGGTACGTAATAAAACGTATTGTAGGTTTTACATTACACGCAAGGACATAAGCATAATTCAGTAATGGAGTTTCTTCAAATGATTAGTAGTCCTCATTTATACTTACGAATAATTGTATGTCCATCACGCCCTCGACCATTTCCTCGACCCGGATGTTGGCCACCAGGAGAACCATCCGTATTGACTGCTACAGCACAAATAAATCATGAACCTAAATGAATTGTAGAGTCGGCAAACTGAATTATCTCATGTATACCAATGTCAAAAGAGTCAAGAGGTATTTCAAAGCATTGTTTGAAAAGAAAATATAAAATGCGTGAGAGTGAAATAAATTATAGATGTATTAAAATTATTTTTTGAAGTGCTGCATAACATTTGTTAATCACATGGCAAGGATATCTTAGGTTAGAATGGCATTAAGAACTCGTTACTGATTTCAAAAATTTATCAAAAGGCTACCCGTTCTAAGGAGGCTAGGAGTTAAAACTGAAGTGTCATCCTTTAAAGGGATTGTGTGATGTTGTTCTCCGATTGGTGTAGGACGCATGAAAATATTGTTTGATATGATGCATCATGTGTGCTATAACAGTAGGCTGGTCGAGACCCTGTAAAAGTGGCTGATAGAAATCCGAGGTCTTTGGTAAAACATATTCGCGGTTTTACATCACACGCAAAGACTGCAGCAGAATTTACTAATGGAGCTTCTTGAAATGATAAATATGTCCCCGTTTCTGCTCACAAATAATTGTACATCCATCACACTCTCTTTCCCTGAGCCAAATGTAGCACACTAGGAGGTCCATTTGTAATGCTTGGCATTGCACAAATAAATCATGATGTCTACAGAACTATAGAATAGTAGCATACAGGAATTGTAGAGTCCATAAACTGATTTAGCTGATGTATACCAATATCAAAAGATTCATGAGGTATTTCAAAGCGTATTGTTCAAAAAGAAAATATAACATATGTGAGAATGAAATAAATATTGATGTAGTAAATTTTTTTTGAGTGCTGCATAACATTTGTTAATCACAGGCATGGATCTCTTAGGTTAAAAAGCTGTCTAGAACTCATTATTGATTCCAAAAGTTATTAAAAGCCTAAACGTTTTAAGGAGCCTAGGAGCTAGAACTGAAGTGTCATGCTTTGGAGAGGTTGTGTGATGTTCTCTTGTTGGTGTGGCACGCATAAAAATAGTCATTAGATATGATGCATCATGTGTGCTATAACAGAAGGCAGTTCGAGAACCTGTAAGACTGGTACATGCAAGTCCAAGGTCTATGGTAATACAGAAGTATCACGCTTAGTAGACGTTGTGTAATGTTGTTCTCTTGTTGAATCTGGTATACATGTAAATAGTAGCAATGTGCGATGCATAGTGATGAGTTGTGAATAAGAGACTTGTCGAGGCCCATAGAACCGGAAGATGTAAATCCAAGATGAATATTAAAACTAGCACAGACCCACTGTAGCTTTTACGTTACATAAAAAGACAAGTCATTTTAGTAATTTAGTTTCTTGAAATGATAAATACGTTTTCATTTCTGCTTACCAAGAGCTGCATGTCTGTTTTGCCCTTCAAGATTAACTTGCTGCTCTTGAGCATTAAGTGGAGTACCAGGAGAACTAGTAACGCTTGGTGCTGCACGAATAAATCATGAGAACGAATATCTAGAGAACTAAATTATTAGCATAAACTCATTGCCGAGTTAGCAAACTCTGATTTATCTTATATATATCAATGAAGAAAGGTCCTTGTGCGGTATTTCAATGTATTGTTTAGAAGAGAAATCTAACATATGTGACGTGACCGTGAAATATTTATAAATGCAGTGAAACAATTTGACCAACGGGGTACCATCATATAAATTACTCCCTCTGTTCTTAAATTGATGTCGCCGTTGATTTCTAATATCAACTTTGACCATTTATCTTATTCAAAAAATCAGTTCAAATGTGTAAAATTTTACGTTGTAATTCAAATAACTCTAATGATAAATCAAATTATAATAAAATATACAATATTTATCAAATTTTTTTGAATAAGATAAATGGTCAAAGTTGATGTTAGAAGTCAATGATGACATCAATTTAGGAATGAAGGGAGTATTTTTTAATGACGCATAAGATATGTTAATCAAATCGCAAGGTTCAATTAGGCTATAAAGCCGTGTAGGACTTATTGTTCTTGCAAAAAGTTAAAAGGCTATACATTTTAAGAAGCCTAGGAGCTAAAACAGAAGTATCATGCTTTGGAGTGGTTCTGTGATGTTGTTCTCTTATTGGTATGGCAGTCATAAAAAATAAAAACTAGATGTGATGGATAATGTGTAATATAAAAATAGGCATGTCGAGACCATGTAAAGCTGGTATATTCAAATCCAGGGTCAGTGTTAAAACAGGCAAAGACCCATTAGAGGCCACATGGCACAAGCATATTCTTGAAATGATAAATATGTTTCCATATCTGCTTACCAAGAGGTGCACCACTGTCTTGCCCGGCGAGATTAGATTTGTGTACCTGAGCATAACGGGAAAAACAAGGGGGACCACTCCTAACGCTTGGTGCTGCACAAATAAATCATGAAAAGGAAGGTCTATAGATCCATATAGAATAGTAGCATACAGAAATTGTAGAGTCAGCAAACCGTTTTATCTCATGTACACCAACGACAAAGGAGATATGCATGGTATTGCATGCAAAGCATTGTTTAAAAGGAAAATATGACGTATCTGAGAGTGAAATAAATATAGATATAATAAAAGGACTAGCCCCAAGGGGTACCATAATATAAATTATTTTTTGATTGCCACATGGGATTTGTGAATCACATGACACGGATCTCCTAGGCCAGAAAGCCGAATAGAACTCATTGTTGCTAAAAAAAAGGTTAATCGTCTTAGGAAGCCTATGAGCTAAAACAGAACTATCATGCTTTGGGATGTTGGGTAATGTTGTTCTCTTTTTGACATGGTACTCGTGAAATAGTAGCAACAAACAATGCATAATGACTGGTCTGATACGAGGTATGTAGAGGCACGTTGAACCAGTAGATGCAATTCCAAGATGAATGTTAGAACCAGTAGAGACCCATTGTACGTCATATGTCACATATAAAGAGACAAGTAGATTCTAGTAAACTAGTTTCTTGAAATGATAAATATGTTTTTGTATTTGCTTATACCAAGAGGTGCACGTCTGTCTCGCCCTCCAAGATTAGCTTGCTGTCCCTCAAAAGAACGTGGAAGACCAAGAGGACAACTAGTAACGCTTGGTGCTACACGAATAAATCATGAGATGGAAGGTGTAGTGAACTATATATAATAGTAGCGTACAAGAACTATCAAGTCAGAGAACTTTATCTCATTTACAAATGACAAAGGGACCATGCGCGGTATTTCAAAGCGTTTTGGCATGAGTGTGAAATATACATAGATACAAAAGACTTGTGCCAAGGGGTAGAATATCTAACTTAATTTTTGAGGATCACATAGGATATTATTAATGATATGGCATGGATCTCTTTGTGAGGAAGCCGTATAGAACATATGATTACTGGGATCAGGTTAAAGGTTAAACATTTTAAGTAGGCAAGCTAGGAGTTACTACCTCCATCCCTTGTTGACACTTTTGACTTTTAGGCACCATATAGGACCATTTGTCTTATTCAATTTTTTTTACAAATATAAAAATAAATTAGTCATGTTTAGAGCATCTCTTATGATAAAACTAATCACAATATAAATGATATTTTTACAATTTTTTTGAATCATACACAGAGTCAAAATATTATATCTAAAAGTCAAAAGTGTTAAGAATTTAGGGATGGAGGTAGTAAAACAGAAGTATCTTGCTTTGGAGAGGTGGTGTCATGCATGTTGTTCTCCTATTAGCGTGGCACTAATGTAAGTAGTAGGAAAATATGATGCACAATGAGTAGTTCAATTATGGGCATGTGGAGACCCCATAAAACCTGTAGTTGCAAATCCGTGGTGAACTTTAAGACTAGCAGGTACCCACTGTAGATTTTATGTCACATATAAACGCACGAGAAGATTTTAGTTAGATAATTTTTTAAAGTGATAAATATGTTCTCTTATCTGCTTACCAATAGGTGCACGTGTCTCTTGCCTCCCAATATTATCTTCTTGTCTCTGAGCACTTGTAACGTTTGGTGCTGCCCAAGTAAATCATTAGAAGGTCTGAAGAACTATCGAATACTAGTGTACATGAACCGTCGAATCAGCTAACTGATTTATCATTTACACAAATGATAAAGGGGCCATGCATGGTATTTCAATGCACTGTTACAACAAAAAATATATGTCATATGTTGCCTGAGAGTGAAAAAATATAGATTTAATAAAAGCACTAGTCCCAGGGGTAGCATTGTATAATTTTGTTTTTTGAGTGCCACATATGATTTTTAACGACATGGCAAGGATCTATTGGGATAGATAATTACTCTCAGAAGAAGCCTGTTTTTCACGTCATGTATACATTCATATGTAGGATTTAGAAAGAAAGCTTCTTGAAATGAAACATAAGTTTTAATATTTGTGTACCAGTAGTTTCATGTATCTCTTGAACTCCAATGTAAGCATGCTCTCTTTGAGGAGTTGGCGTAATCCCAGGGCAATCATGAATAATGTTTGGTTCTGCCAAAAAGAAGCATGTAAAGGAAGTTTTCCACAACCTTTGAGTACTAGTATTCAAATCGACACGTCAACTAACTGATTCCTCACATATAAAAATGATAAAGGGACCATGCTTATGCATTATTGTACGGAAATATAACATGTGGCATGAGAGTGAAATAAATATGGAAATAACAAAAATACTAGTCCCAAAGGGGTACCATCAAGCAAATTAGTTTTTTTTTTTTAGTGCCGTGCAGGTATGTCCTGTCCAACATCAACCTGCTTTCTGCAGAGTAGGACGAACCCAGGACCACAGATATTGTTCGGTGATGCAAAAAGGAATCATGAAAAGGAACTTCTGTAATTCTAGACGACTAATGTACGTGAACTGCTGAATGCGACAACCTTGCATGGCATTTCAATAAGTACCTTCGC
Organism: Zoysia matrella; assembly: GCA_001602295.1. Classification (NCBI taxonomy): domain Eukaryota; kingdom Viridiplantae; phylum Streptophyta; class Magnoliopsida; order Poales; family Poaceae; genus Zoysia; species Zoysia matrella. The sequence continues at coordinate 244,759 of BCLG01000027.1, read as the reverse complement.
GTATATTAGTTTATCGAGTGTCACATTGTATTTTTTCAATGACAGCAATTTTTCATACGTGATGAAACAGTACTGAACTCATAGTTGCCCATAACAAGTGAAAAAATAAATATTAAAGAGCCCAGTAAACAAAAAAAATGTATCATGCATTGGAGAGGTTGTTTTTCTATTTTTGTTGCGGATCATTTTGGAATTACCAGCTGGATAAATGCAGAAAACTTGATCCAGTAAGAGGCACGCAGATACCCAATGAACGTAATAAATACAAATCTACGACGACCGTTGTAGTGTTTCATATCTTGTATAAAGACCCATGCATGATTCAGAAAGTTAGTGTCTTCAAATAAAAAAATTAGTTTTCATAATCTATATCTCTACTCTTTAAAAACATAGTTTTTTTTTTACATACACACAATAAAATATCTCCAACAAAGATGAGTCACTCTGTGTACACAAATAAATGTACTCAGAGTTATCTTTTTTTTACAAATCTGACGGATGAAATCTCTCCACAGACACCTCTTATAAATCTAACGGATAAGCTCTTCTGGATCTCCCAGTGGATCATTGTTAGTTAACAAAACATAACTACCCAGAACAAATATATGAGATCTAAAAAAATTGTTGAAAAACAAAACAAATTTATTTTAATATTAATATATTATTTTTTAAATTAATATTTTTCTTTAACCGTAGCATTAGCACAGAAGATTGGGACTAGTGCTTACTAACAGGTGCAGGTGTCTCATGTACTCCAACGCAAGTATCTCCTCTCAGAGGAGTTGCGGGAACTTCAGTATCAAGGACAATGAGTAATGTTTTGTTCAGCACCAATGAATCACAAAAAGGAAGTTCTAGACAGTTACTATTGCGTAACCGGTAGTGTACTTGGAGTCGGCCAACTAGTTTATCACATTTACAAATTAATGGTAAATGAACCATGCATGTGTCTAAAAACAATGTTGGAAATAAAAATGTAATAAATATGTCATAAGAATTAAATAAATTTTGAGGTACGAGACTAGTCCTAAGAGTGCCGTCGTACGAATTTTTTTTTGTCCCACATACAATTCCGGGATGACATGGTTAGCATTTCATGGCCTAGGAAGCCATCCTGAGCACATAATTACTCAGGAAGTGTGAATAAAATTACCTGTCTTAGCCCATGAGACATGTATCATGTATGAGAGGTATGGGTGGTAAAACAGCTCAGCCCATGGGTCTGTTTACAATGTTAACTGGTTGGGTTTGAGGTTACAATCTTAATTCACTCCGATCTTGATCTGGTCCAGCCCTCTCCATAGGTAGTTCAGTTTTTTCCCATTACCAGGCCCAATCTGAGGGGTTGTATCACATTGCTTCCCTGTTGATGTGGCAGTCCTCAAACTAGGAACAGGATACACAAAATAATGTGTTCCATACGTTGGCGCAGATGGGTGCGTATGGTTCAGAAGGTACGCATATGCTATAAAAAAATTCATGTTGTACCACGAGCTGCAAACTTAATGTTTTGTCCATAACTGATACGGAAACACGCGGGCATGACTTAGGCCCTCTTTGGATTCGGATGATTAATTATTAGTCTTTGACTAAAAATTAGTTGACTAATTTTTAGTTAACTAATTATTAATCATTATCTTGTTTGGATTCTAAACTAATTGTTAGTCCGATCAAAAGGGAAAATTCTCTCTTACCCCTTACTAATAATTAAGCCATCTCATTTTGTGTCCCTGCCTAATTGTTAGCTACTATTTAAACAATGGAGAAGGATGGGGATAATTCCCTAACGATAACTGGCTGTCGGCCATATAAAAGATAAAGCCAAAAAGGGTTTTGATTAAACAAGATAAGGGGCAGTTTTGTCTCTTCTTAACTTTTTTGCCCCATTAGTCCCAATTAGTAGGTTCTAGGTGACTACTAAACTAACAATTAGTCAGGGAATGGACTAAAAATTAGTTGACCTATTAGTCACCTTGTTTGGATTCAAAAGAGACTAAAATTAATCGACTAACAATTAGTCACTTGGAACAAACAGGCCCTTAGAAATACAAAATCAATCACCTTCTACTCTGGAAACGTCTTTCTGAAACATTTTTCAAATATAAAAGTCCACTATCCGCTGGGATTGCGGATGGTGAACTAATACGTCTCTTTGAATTACATACCAGCTGGGGTTGCGGTTATACTTTCTGAGTCAACTGCTATTTGAGTTATATTTTGTCGAGGTAAGAGATGTGAGCCATGATCATCTACATACTGTCCAGCATTGAAATGAAAACGAGAAGCAATATGATGAACTAAGTGAAGACAAAAATTGGAATGTCCCAGATAAATCAAACAAGAAAGGGGAACTGAAACAAACTGCATATCTGAAAGTCAAACATTATGAAGTTAATACTACTAAAAAACAAATTGTAGTGATGTTTGGATTTTTACTGTACCAACGGGCATGGCCAGGCCCATCAATACAGTGTTTTGTTGATGATGTCAGAAAATGGACCTTCACTAGACAGCAACATCAGTAATAGGTATTGCTATAGCGTTGCTTGGGATGGGCCCGTTATGTGCAGACCTGGTTCCAAACCGTGACAACACTATTGGGCTGGTGCGTGTTGGGCTGAATTTTTCAGTTATTTTGGTTTCATCTAGTTTGAAAATGAATACTAGTGGGGTGGTTTGGATCGGGCTGCCTTTCTCTTACTAAAATAGATTCATTCAGCCCGGATTTAGTTTCGGTTTCTATCCCATTGGCAGGTTGACTCGTGACCTCATTGGTCATGTAGTAACTATACAAGTGCGCCTGGCCCCCCTTTCTATCGCTATACCTTACTTTGGCTAAATCTGTATTAACGTGTTTGACAGGCTAACTATACAATAATAACCGACGAAAATGGCAAAAGCCAATAATTCACCAAACTGAGAAGGGATTGGATATGGGCAGGGAATTGTTTATTACTCTCTCTAGATTTAAATTATTGACACCATTGGCTTCTAGTATCAACTTTGACCATTCATCTTATTCAAAAAAGTTATTCAAATATGTAAAATTTTATTATTATTTGTTTATCATTAGTGGTATTTAAAATATAACTAATAATTTTATACATTTAAATATTTTTTTGAATAATATTTAAAATTGATATTAGAAGCCGATGGTGTCAATATTTTAAAACCGGAGAGAGTAAATATCAGTTCATAGAAATATATTTGAGTGAATTGCACTACACACCATATTTTGGAGCTATATTGTAAAATTACATTAGGTTCAAGGACTTGTGTCACATTGCACGATGCTTTGGCCTAAGAATTTTCACTTTGCACTAGTTTTTAGCATTTAACAAGATTACTATCTGGATTATTTTTTGATTATTAAAATTAGTTTTTAGCACTCCATTTTTTGAAAGTACTTAATTACTGAACAACTTGATCCACTTTTTAGCATTAAACTTCTTGAAATTACTAAATAATTTAGCTCACTTTAAGTACTCAACTTTCTAAATTTACAAAATCACTGAAAATTACTTAAGCAGTTCTACAACTTACCGAAATTATTGTACGACTGAAGATCACTAAATCAATTTTACAATTTACTGAACTTCCAGAATTTACTGAAGGACGGTAAATTGAATCAGTTCTCAAGTTACTAAACTTACTGATATTATTGAAACAATTCTGCAAGTTGCTTAACTTTCTAAAATTATTAAAAAACTGGAAATTAGTAAACCATTTCTGTAGCTTACTGAACTTACTCGACGATTGGAAATTACTGACCTAACACTAACCATGTCAAAAGCTAAAAAGTGGTGCAAAGTGAAAATTTTTAGTCTAAAACCTGGTGCATTGTGACACAAGTGCTAAAATCTAGTGTATTGTGACAATATGACTCTAAAATCTACTGTAATTTGTTTGTCGGTGACTATTACTTGTTTCTAAATTTTTATAGTCAAATAATACTTTTATAGGTACTAGTTACAATAACGAGCTTTTTTACATATTCTTTTTATTTGTTTTCCAAAATTTTATTAGTTATTTTGATACTTGTTACATACTCCCTCCGTTCTCAAATTGTTATCATTGTTGACTTCTAATATCAACTTTGACCATTCGTTTTTTCAAAAATTAATTCAAATCTAAAAAATTATAAGTTGTAATTCAAACACTTTTGACGATAAAGCAAATTATAACAAAATATATAAAATTTATCATATTTATTTAAATAAAACGAATGGTCAAAGTTGATATTTATAATCAATAGCGATATCAATTTGAGAACGGAAAGAGTACTTTTCTTCCTAGTGTTATTTAAAAAATGGACACTTCTAGCCCTGTAGTCTCGCATTTTTTTTATCGAAATGTAGTCCTGCTATTGAGCAGCTAATAGCGCCCTTGCTCTAATATTCCCGGTTCTGCCATGTTGATTATCTAGATCATGTTACCTATATATAGTAGTTTCTAG
>BCLG01000027.1:129974-240286 GCA_001602295.1 Zoysia matrella | reverse complement strand
GTTCATATCTATCTTCAGCAGCACGTGAACAGTAAAATTATCTATGTTGCAATAACTGTAACTCTTTTTCCACTATCAATTATTGTTATGCTAGAGCATCTTTTGCATGACGAGATGAAGATGCTGCATTTTACTCATCGGTTTCAAAATATTGACACTATTGATTTTTAACATCAAATTTGACTATTCGTCTTATTCAAAAAAGTATGATAAATATAATATATTGTGTTATAATTTGCTTTAACATTAGTGGCATTTGAAACACAACTAATAATTTGACATATTTGAACAAATTTTTTGAATAAAACGAATGGTTAAAGTCGATGTTAGAAGTTAACGTGTCCATATTTTAAAACCGGAGGGAGTAACTACTAATAACTCTCCCTCCACCTTTCAGTCGATGTAAAATACAAGAATAGTAAGATTATCCAGGATATGATTCTCAGCCATCCCTAAATTTATTTTTTTTCAATTGTTATTTTTCTTACCAGGTTCAGCATCACCGCTTGTCCCGTTCTCTCTTTCAACAACGTCATCAGATGAACCAGCTGCTTCACTCAGGAAAGTAATTAGGAAACCCTCAAAGGAATGGCATAAGGAAATCTATCTTAACATACTGAAATAACTGTCAAACTGTTGTATACGGACACAGTAGTCCATCGGATAAAATTTTATGTTTATTAAAGCTCTGTATATAAATTCCGCAAAATGTCTAGTGCATAAGAAATAGTAGGTAAATATGCTCGATACGTGACTGCATTATGCATACATACAAGGACATTAACGTGTGAGAAAATTAAGATGGACTTACAGGTCGTGATTTTCCCCTTTGGCACATCACCTGTTTCCTTCTCCATTTATGGTTTCTAGGTTGCGTTGCTTATGCAAGTAAACCCAAAGCGAGCTGAACCTATATATAGGAAACTAGCTCAGGTGATGACAAATAACAGCACATCAACACGCGGTCGGTTGGTGGCAGTATTGATTAAGATTTTTCTTTAGAAAAAACGAATCTTGTCCTGTATGATCCAATGAACTAGGAAACGTCTCTATATGTTTTCTATTGTTACACATTGATCATGGCCATGATCCTATTTTTGTCCGTTTAGGAGCAATGATGGATCGCTGTTAATGTGTGAATTATTTTGAGTCTTCATTTTGTATGTAAGAACAATACAAGGTTTGGTTATGGATGCATCCTTGCCATGTGCTCCTATAGCCAGAAACCAATGCTTGTCCAAGTATATCTAATTTAGTAAAGGTACAGGCGCCACAGCACAGTTTTGGATCCAAGTCGTCGTCCTCGTCAATACAAATACAATCCACATGGCTCATCGTCCGATATTTGTCCGGTTCCATCGCGAAAAATGAACGATGCGGTGGCGAGGCTGGCAGCATCGTCGAGCATGCTGCTGCCAGGATGGATCTCCTCCCTCGAGGTTTCCGATATGCCACCGACGCCACCAACTCCACTACGCCTGCGGGTTCTCTTGCATCCGGAGGTGTCGCCAGTTCGGCCCCATCCTTCTCGAGTCCATTAATTACTGTACCAGCAGGTCCGGCACTAAGCAACCAAATTCTTTCTATTGTAAAACGCGAGGTTAACCTGTACTTTTAGTTAATTAAGCGTCTCTCGAGTTTTTATTTTTCTGAATACACTAAGTAAGGATTATAGACACAACTAAATGTATAAACAAAGCACTGTTAGAAATTTAGCCATTTTACGGTATATTTTAATTCTAAATGTATTAACAAGCACGAGTAATATTGTGAACTTTTCACAGCGCCTCGAAAAAGGTTATCGGCTGCCATGAAAGCTCGCTCCCCCTCTAGAGTAAACTTTCCAGGTATTCCTTTTGCGACATAATAATGTTCATATCTGTCAACCAGAGAACCATTCTATCACGCCATCGCTTGTAATTTGATTAAAAAACATTTGGCTTAAGTGCAGCAGCAAAACTAAGTAACTGTATGCCTTTCACAAATATAAGTTTTTTGATTGTTAGAAATTTAAGCATTTTATAGTATATTTTAATTCCGAATGTATTAATAAACATGAGTAATATTGTGACATAAGGTGCGCTCATGCTATTATTTAATCTGTGCAAAAACAGAAAGAACACGATGAATAAACATAGGAAACTCAGGATGTACCCTGAGGCGCCAGCAGCACCGTTCTCAATAGTCACATGTTGAGCTGTTTGAAGTCGTCAATCACAGTTGATGCAGAAAGAACAGAAGCCGTGCAGTCCCACAACCGGCTTTCTGAAAGTAGCAGAAAGTAGTCATTCGAAGAGCACAAACGAGCAGTCACGTAGATGGTGCACTCTCAAAAACTTGATCGCCCGCTTACCTGTGCAAGTGTCGCAGCTGGACGGCGTTTCGGAGGTCTACTCTCGCAAAATCTGTGTGCGCAGAGACTCGTGAAGGGAATGCAGAGCGTGCAACAGTAGCAGTGAAAAGTTTTATCTCGTGTGTCTCAGAATGAGAGGTATGGAGTGGAGGTGCAATGAACCGGAATTATTGCTGGAATTAAACGCCATCAATTACCAAAATAATAGCTGTCAATCAATTTGTCGGTTACTGGTAACTGACGTATTAAAACTGATTTAAATTATTGGTAACGCTTGGAATTTATTTACTATTTTAATTGAAATTAATTCAATTCTCAGAAACGGCAAAACATTAACTCATCGCAATAATACTACACTCTGTACACACACGAGTCACAAGTCACGTAAAATATGCATAACTCGCATACGCGCACCGCACAGCTCGGTGCGCATGTGACAGCTCCTTTCTTTCTCTTTCCAACTTCTCATCTAGTGAGCATTAGCTCACATATTTATGTTGGTTAAAGTCCTCTTCAACTGGACTAAAGATTTTAGTTACCTTAGCATCCAAAGTGAGCCTAGAAATTAAATTGAGAAAGGAGGGCCAAGCCCAATTATTCCAACAAGCACGTCATCAATTTTCTCAATATTGAGAGAAACTAAAATATGAAAGGTCACATTAGTGGTGCAAACAATGTCAAATTTGCTAGAAGTCGATTAACTGTCTAGCTCACCCGTAATTCACCACAAGAAAATGAATTACTAGTCAACAGTGTTTCAGTTTCGATACTATCGACTGACATACATCTTTAATGATTAATGTGTACACTCGTTAGCAGTTAAACAATATAGCAATCAAGGCCGAGTAGGTTGCTATAATGTTTTAGCGACCAAAATATGCTACTTTTGGTCGCTATATACTACAAGAAAAATATTTTTTAGTCACCAAGGTATTTGGTCACTATATGTTAATATTAGTCAGTATAACTATTTTGTCACTAAAAATTTTAGTTGCATTTTGGTCACTAAAACTTTGTCATTATATGTATATAGTAACCAACAATTGGACATGTTGGTTATTAAAACTAAATAGTAACTAGAGAACTCTTGGTAACTAAATAAATTTATAAACCAATGAGCATATACCTTGGTCACTAAAAATATATGTCTATTATAAAAACTAAATTTTGATCACTATTTATCAATTTTTAGTAACCAAAATACTTGGTCACTAAAACTTGATGACTAAAGATTCATTTTCTTGTAGTGATACACATAAAATGACAAGGTTATAGTCACAAAAATGTGACCAAGATGAATTTATGACAAATACAAATAGTGATCAATATTATTATATCACGACTAACCATGGTGACTAATTATAATTTTTTTGCAGTGATACAGAATCATGGTAGCCGTTGCTGTAATTGACGACTTTCTTATATACTAACTAGTGTACTGCAGTGCACTATTGTGCGCTGTGCGCCGTCAGTATGATAACTACCTTGTTGAGTTGGTAATCATAAAGTTCTTGTAAATGTTTTTTATCTTGTATTGTTTCCATAATAACGAATGGGAAATCACATTTATGTTTCTGTAGAGTCTGTAATAGTATCGTAAGCCGATAATAACGTTTTGTACTGTATACAGACAGACAGTTATTTGGGAAGGTAGTGCAGATTTACAGAGCAGCAATGAATAACAGATAGGCGTTTGTGCAGCAGGGGTGGTTTCAGACAAAAGTCCTTAATGTCGTCAGTAGGAAGAGGCGGTTGTAAAATTTATCTACAACAAAAGAAGCATCAAGGGACGCAGATGCAGGCAACGCCCCATCTTACCATATATGTACATCAAAAGAGAGCAAATGTAATTGTGTTTGGTCTGCTCGTGAGGTAGCACCAACAAGAAGTGGTCTGAGATCAAAGCTATTAGATGTTGTCAGTAACCAGAGGTTGCCTTCACAATTAGTTACAGCAAAAGAAGCTTCCAGGTACCGTTACGTCTAAGCATGTATGTGTAGAGAAAGATAGAAGTCGCTCAGAACCCCTGTTAATTTGGTAAGGTATCAGAAATTTGGATTAGTCAGATTTAATAGAGTGAGAAGTTACAGAACAGGAAGGAAGAATGCAATCGGTGCGTTAGGGCCCGTTTGGATCTTTGGAATTAATTTCATTCTAATAATTATAATTTAGACATAGATTAATTAAGCTAATATAGTTGTATATAAAATATATTTGTATATTTATTGTTAGGCATATAAGGGACATACTTATATATTGCATTTCTATTATAGGGAAGTGAGTTGAAAAGTGTGCTATAAGTTGAAGAATAAAATTATAGCATAATAATCTATAGAATTCATTTTCATCTCTTACCCTATGAATTTGGGATAGGTTTATTTGTGAGCTTGAAAAAATTGTGTAATGTCAAATTCCAAACCAAATAGCGTAATCATTATGTAGATTTTAATTCTCCAAAATAAAAGGATACAAACGACCTCTTGGTTCTTTTTAGGCTTTTTAGTCGATGATGATTTCTTTGACATTGCACGGCGAGGAGGTCTATCAATGACACTGGAACATGTAGACATATAGAATCAGCGATTGTGTGTGAAGATTATAAAGTGTAGATTAAAACACAGGCATAATAGATGCATTGGATGGGTACAAGATCAGAGTCTGTTTGTAGTTACCTATCGGCATAATCAGGACCGGAGTCTGTAAATTTGGGTCAATGTAATCCGTGATCTGCTGTAATACTACTTTTATTTTTAAATTATTGACACCGTTGATTTCTAACATCAACTTTAATTTTTTTAATAAGATAAATAGTTAAAGTTGATGTTAGAGATCAATGGTGTTAATTATTTAAAGAGGAGGGAGTAGTTGAGTGAGAGGTTGTAGTTAAGAGCGAGACATCAGTAGAAAATGAGAGCATGCTCAGCATGTCTGGGTGGGAACAACACTTTTATGTAGGCTGATCGTCCTGAAAAGACATTTGGGAACAGGCGTTCCTTTCATGGACCGTTGTGATCCGCAGGTTGCAAAATTTTTGGCGTGTGAATAGTAGTAATGCACAGCAGTGAATGTTTTCAAATACACAGAGGTAAACCTTATCTGTTGAGGAACAGCACAGGTGTCTTGGCTGGGGAAGCAGACGGTGCGACATCCGGTGATCTAAACGCCACGATAAATCATAATGTTTCTGATATAAATCATAAACAATAGGAAAAATGTGTATGCCTAAATTAGAGGATGTTATTATGCAATTATCGTTGCAGAGTTTAGTCTACGGTGCGGAATATAAAATGGACTTAGCAGGAAACGGTAACACAGATAATGTGCTACAGGGACTAGAGCATGGAAGAAAGCAGTACCGGAACTTGATGTCTTAATGGAGAGTGTGGTTCAGTAGCTGTAGGATTCACCAGTTGTTCGTAGCTTAAAGGTATACTCACTCAGTTAAAAACTAGTAGCATTTGAAACTCAGAAGGTTAACCTTCAGCTGTAATTTTGTTTTCAAGCAGGAGTAACTCGGCAACTGAGGAGGTTGAATTGCATGCTGTTGACGGTACGCCACTGCAGCTAGCCACCAAGGATCTTGGTTAACAAAAGCTATATATTGGTTGTCAATAGAGTTTTATCACCGTGAAATCTTGGTCGCATTGTTGTCACAACAGCCATGTCGCTGCATGCTTTTAGTCACCAATATATATAAATCTTGGTGACTAAAGCTCCTGATCTGTAGTAACCAGCTTCTTATTGGTCACAATAAGGAATAGCTTTAGCTACCAACAATATTTGGTGACTATAGAGGTGCAACAATCAAGCAAAATATTGGTCCCTAAATGGCTACACCAACTAAGTAGACCTTGGTTATTCAATATGTATAACCACCAAGCAAACAGTAGTCACTAAAACAATTTAGACCCTAATTTATCATTGGTGACTATAGATATCTGCCAATAAAGAATACAACTTTGGTGACTAAAAAATAAAATAGCGACAAAAAGAAGTACAATAGCGACAACATATATCTGTCAAGAAACTGCAGTAACTACGACATTAAAAAATACCCTTGGGCATCCAAATATGATACTCATGAGTTATAAAAAAATATCATGGTTCATTAAATAATTCATATATATGTTATCAACATTACATCCTTACAAATAACATGCTTTTCTATAAAACTTATCCTGCACTATTAGAAAAATCTGTCCAGAATCTATCCAGAATCTTGTAGTTGCCCAGAAAAATATGGAGTACATCCAAGATTTGTAAATCTGTCCAGAATCTTGTAATTGCCCAGAAAAAATGAGAACATCAGAAAGATGTGTTGCAGTCACACCTGAAAACGAAATAAAGTAACCTTAAGGGCCGTTTGGATACCTAGAATTGAATAAATTTCTAGGAATCAAATTCTATGGAATTGAATTATTTATAATTGAATTAGCTAGAAACGGATGCAACTCTATTTTTCTTGTTCGGCTATCCGTGGAATTAAAATATCAGAATGAAAAGGAAAAAAAGAAAGAGAAATGCAGTGTGCTGAGACTCACATGGCCACAAATTAACATGACTCCAAAGCCAATTTCTTAGTTCATCCGTGATCTGTCGAACAAGGGCAACAAAATTCCAGTAACTCTTCAGACCCGTGCCTGATCCAACCCACCTATAGTATCCGATGATACTCGACTGCTTTTCACTAGCAACACAAACGAAACCAAGAACACATAGAGAGGAGGAGAAAGGAAAAGAGCCACACGAGGACAAAAAAAGGAGCTCGATTCATGGATGGATCCATCGAACTGTGAGCTGAAGTCGCTGGTTGTGGTGGTAACCGGCCGCGGAAACCACTAGGTTCCGTCAAAATCCAAAGTGCGTCTGGATTTTTTTTTTCCTCCAAAAAATCGATGCACTACCTGAAATTCCCGCGGCAGGGTACCTGGCACACATCATGGCCTGCATGGCGGAGCCGAGGAAGCTCGGGACCGTGGCACGAGTGCGGAGATGCTCCATCTTTAACATGGATGCGGAGGCACGGCCAAACCTGCAGCTGTGGAAGGAGAGCGACTGGATGAGGGCAGGGCACCCACCCGCGACGACGAAGGCAGAGGCGGGGGCGTGGGTCTGGGCTGCCTGGGATCCTTCCGATCCTGTTCCGCAAGCATTGGGTTGATAGAGAGAGAGGATGCAGTTGCGCGGGCATCGGAGAGGGGAAGAGAGAGAGAGGAGCAGGAGGAGGACGATGGCAATTCGTGGCATTTCGTTGTTTTGAGCTCGGAATGTTTCACAGTTCACCAATTTATTAGGCCGAAATGATTGGAATTGTACAATTCAATTCTAGATATGCTGCCAAACGGGTTGAGTCTAGAAAATGATTCAATTCAACCTATTCCTTCTGTTCTTTAATTGTTGTCTCCGTTAACTTTTAACGTCAACTTTGACTATTCGTCTTATTTAAAAAAGTTTGATGAATATCATATATTTTGTTATAGTTTATATTATCACTACACTTATTTGAATTACACTATATAATTTTACACATTTGAGTTTATTTTTTGAATAAAATGAATAATCAAAATTGATGTTTAAAGTTAACAGCAATAATAATTAAAGAACGGAAGGAGTATTTCCAAGGACCCAAACAGGCCCTGAAGGAAATAGAAGTAAACTGACCAATCCTAGTATTTCTAGTTATAAGGTTCACTGTTCAGGTTCTGTATCAGAAAAGAATTGCTGTGACAAAAACCTTAGTATTAACAAATAAGTGCCATGGCGGTCAGAACTATTACTAAGGTGACAAATAGGAACTAACAGCCTTGAAACAGATTAGTTGGGAAACAGAGTAGTAGGAAAATAAAGTAGGAAAACAGATTAGTTCCTCTCTTTGTTGCTTTCTCATCGATGTTTCAGGGCAGAACATTAAGATGCTAACTAACACTGAATAGTGAACCCTGCCCTTATGCCTTGTTGTCATCTCATTATCAAAAAGCTAAGGCTTTTTTTTTTCATATAGTAGTACTGAAGCATCGATATATCGGTTTCAAATAGTAGTACTGGTATATCTACTTACTAAACATGTTTGTATGCCAGTATGCCTACTTACTATCAAAAGACAATGGTAGGAGAAATGTATGTATGATTGTATGCCTACTTACATGTCTGTATGGCTGTATGTTTTTTCATTATCAAAATACAATGGTACAAAAAGCACAGAGAAGACTTACTTTCGATGCATCGGTACATACGAAAACAAGGTTTAGTTACTACCTGGCTACAAAAAGGAATCAGGGCCCTGAAACATCGATATGAACCAGCCCTGAATTATCACTAGCAAAACAGAGAAGAGCCAACAGTCACGAAACAGAGTTGTGATAAAAAAAAAATTCACAATTTCAGTTCCTACTAGTCATGAAACAGATAAGGAAGACACTGCGAACTGAACTGAAGAAAAATACCATGGTAGGAGAAATGTACTGTCCTTGTAGTCACCATTTTGAGAATCAAAACCATTCACACTTGAATAAAGCAATTTGCCTTTGATTGGGATAATCCAAAACATGTATCAAATTCTTTGCACTGTCTATCCACAACACTGGTCACACCTTCCATTACAACAGCATCCTCATGCTCATTAAAAGAATTTATTCTCAAGATTACAAAGACACCATGCATTAGCTAGCTAATTCTAGCTAACTTATAAACTAAACAAGCCAAATTCTAGTATATTCATTCAGTAAAAAAATCTCTGAATTAACCTACATAAAACTAGGGTCACGTGAGCTCAATTCCGAACTATCATCCTAAAGTTGCAGGACACAACAATAACCAGTGCTTACAAATTGCATATTTAAATGACAGCACGAAAACCTAATAGACACTATTACAAAAAGACCCTTTAATGTCGGGTCATAAGTTTGTACAGTGTCGGTCAAATTATGCGACACTCCTCCTACGACACTGCTGTAAGTGATAATCAGTGTTGGATGAAAGAAACCGACACTGCAATAAATTATCAGTGTCAGTCAGCTGACATCACCAGGCCGACACTGATAGAAGGATAATCAGTGTGGATCACGGTGATGCCAGTGAAAATGACACTAGTAATTAGAATATCAATGTCGATCTATGTGACATCAGCTGACCGACACTAATATTCGTTACACCAGCGTCGTTAGCTGGACGTCATTTGACCAACACTGATATTCCTAGCTGCGGTTTTAGAAGTTTTGACGTCATGTAACCGACACTGCTATTCCTAACAACTGTGTCATCCTTATGATGTCAAGTGTCCGACACTGTTATAAATGCAACAGTGTCATTCTCTATGATGTCAATTTTGCCGACATTGTTAACAGGACACTCATGTCATGTATTATGACATCAGATGGCTGACACTATTTTCTAGATTAGAGGTGTCGGTTTCTGTGACGTCATAGAACCGACACTTTTATTATTTAATTACATATTCATATATTTCAATAACGGCCATCTAAATAACACAAATCAAATGCAAATAACAGATTAATAACATATATTGACAGAGACAATGTCTAGAGTCACATATGTACACAAGTTCATCCACTAGCAGCTTAATTTACACATATACATTAATATATAGTACTTCACATAGAACTAACAATTAAATGTTTTATTTGCTCGGCCAACTCCAGTTTTGTTCATTAAGTCTCTTTGTTCCTCAAAATTTTGCTGAATTAGATCAACATCATTTCTTGATCCGCACCAGCAAGCAAGTTCTTCATGGACTGCCACATCACTTAATGCATCATGATATTGACCTAATGGATGAATAAACTCATGCATCATGAAGCGGATCATCCAAGCTGCAATGTCATTGAGTGTGGCTTCATCTAATTGGCTTTCTTGCACCTGCTTGTCTAGCTGCCAATATTAAGAACATAATTAGTAATTACTAAAATGCAAATATCAATACTACTAAAAATGCATATATCAATAGTACTAAGAATGCAAATACTTACATTTGTCCATACATAGTCTTCTTTGTGCAATGTCATGTATTTTTCAATGCCAGCTTCTACATATTTGCAAACATAGTAGCCACAATGCACACTACTATGATCCTGTCTTGCATACTTTAGAAACAAAATAGAAAGTTAAAAGTTTTAAAGATATAGACAAAAATATAGTGATACAGATTATTGAATTACGGTGTAGTAGTATCGGAAAATGTGTTTTGTACGACATTTTCCTTTCCGTTTCGATGGTGCTGTCCTCCAAGCTTGATGTAGAACCAGTAAGCGCTGTCACCAATAAGAAATATTGTGTCATGATTATGAATATCAGATCACTAAAGAATTAAAATGATATTAAATAAGTCATTACGAGTTAAGGACTTCCAAGAAATCATTGTAGGTGCTCCTCTCACGATCAAGAGAGTCAAATACCCAAGCCTTCCCTATTTTTGGATATATCATGAAAGCAATCCAATGATCGCTATACAAAAAAGACAATTAATCATGTTAGTGTTTCAATTAATTAAAGTAGGTTAAGTAAGTGATAGAAAAGCATACTCAAAGTTATAAGGAGCCATGATGCAATGTCTGTCCCGCTAGGTGTACATGGCTCTACCAATGTAGGTTGACACAACGTCCCTAGCATTTTGAACCAACACCTTATGGATCGACTTATGTTGATTCTTCCACCTGCCCCTCAACTCAGAGTGGTCCATATCCACGTTGATCGCAGATTGGCATATTGATGTTGGGTTAAGGTACCCGACTCTCTTAGATGCACCAGAGTGGTAGCACATTCTAAAAAGATGAAACGACATATAGTCAACTATTGTGTTTATTAATAGTATGAGTAATTATAGGTTATTATTGTTTGAAACACTTAAAGCACCATACAGGTATGAGTGGCATCCAATCTTTTAAGACGAAGGAGGGCATGTATATCTTCAAATGACACATTTAGATCCATTGGCACACTGTTATAATGTTCCTCAGGTACCTTAGCTTTGATGACCTGAATACCTTTAGCACATGCTTGTAAGTACCACCCGTGAAAATTTTGCATTATCCACTCCTTCTCACTGAACGTGTGGTTCGGTATCACTGGTATGCCATGTTTGAACTCAGGAAAAATCATCCTGTGTAAGATTCCAAGATCCTTTTGGGAGACCCTCAGGCACCACAGGCTTGTGCTCCACCAGTTCCTTTCTCTCATAGGTGTATGATTGTTTCATACTTTGGAGGAACGCATCATTTGTAAAAGAAAACATTAATGTGTGTTCTACACTTTAGTGGTTAACATACGAGTTATAAGAAGATACTGACCTAGGGCCTTGCTGGATGTTTTGTCTACCTCCTTCACCCTCATGTGTCGATGCAGACTGAGAACCATTAGAAGTTTGTTTAGGACTAGCACGTGTCGGTTGAGGCGTAGGGAGGTCATCAATAGGCTTCTCAGCAACAACACCCTCATCCTCATCTGTCTTGGGAGGCGAAGGGGTCCATGATAGGCCCCTCAATAACAGCACCCTCATCCTCAGATGTCTCAGGAGGCAGAGGGGGTCCATGATAGGCCTCTCAGCAACGCAGCCTCATCCTCATGTCTCTCGGGAGGTAGAGGGGGTTCATGATAGGCTCCTCAGCTCCAGCACCTTCATTCTCTTGTGTTGGAGAAGACCGAGGCGAAAGTGCTAGAGTAGGTTCAACCGCAGATTGTAAAATAATGTCTCATCGGTTCTAAAGGATGAAATTATTAATGACATCTCCCAAAATGTCAATCCCCTTTTCCTCATCCGGATAATCGAGACTAAAATTAAGATACTTGTCATCTACTACCTTGATTTGTTCCACCTTAGCGCACTCTGGTGGAATAGATATAATATAAAATGTACGACCAGGCATTGCAATGCCTTCTGTAACCTTGATGCTCCTTCTCCTGCCAAGAGCCATATTCATTGAGCAAGGGGTATTCTTGATTATATCATCCACTGGGTACTTAGTGGCCGGTTCAGGCGCGGAGCCATGGCTACTTGGAGGTAGGTTGTCAGTAGTTGGAGTCTCGATGTTGTTGACACTGATTTGGATTTCTAGTACAACAAATGGTTGGACGAACTGTGGATTATCTTTGAGGAATAGAAAGAAGTTTTCTTTCCACTTCTCGTGTTAATCATCCTTGTTGGGTAGATCATGCTTCTTGTAGCTGCTTGTGTCGTCCGAGAGCCCTAATTTCCACGCAGCCATTGAAGAGACGGCTCATGTACAACCTCGATGTTTCTCGTTTCCAAGGACAACATTAAGCTGGTCTCTTTCCCTCTTTGGCTTAAAGGTGCCTTCCATCTCCTTTGCAGCTAGCTCCTTGGCTTTTTGAACAACTTCACTAATCTCTGAGCTTTTAGGAATCAAAAGTCCATCATCACTTGACTTGGATCGACCCAGGAGCAGTTTTGAATGCGTTCACTGCATCCTTCTAGTGGGTCCGGTATCCCAGCTTCTCGATCATGTTGTTCTTTTAGCATCTACTGTTTGATTTTAGCTACATATCCACCTGGTCCGAGATTAGGACGCAACTTATTCTTTTTACTCAGTTCTATAAAAGACTCGCTAGTCTTTAAAGCATTCTCAGATGTCATCTTCTCAAGGAATGCTTTCTAGTCATCAGGTGTGATGAAATCGAACTTGTTGAATGGTGTTAGATCCTTTCGAATATAATCCTTATTAAGGTTAGTCCCAAATGTCTGAAGCATCTTCCCATTGTGTAGAGAGAAGCCTTTATTGCACGATCAAGGCATTCTGTGGGGAAAAAGTATTTTGCGCGCAAGTTGTCCCACAATTCATTCTTTTTTTCTTTCGAGACACTATGACAATCATGAAATGTAATCCTTACTTTTCTCTTACTAAGACACCACAATCATTACACCATTTTGCATTGATTCCTTTTGGCTCCATAGGTGCACCACAAGAGTCGGCTGCTTCTACAACAAAAATTTCAGCATGTAGCTTGTTGGCTTTCCTGTAACCATCATTTCGTATCTTCTGTGAAGTGGATGATGTGGGGGCGGTCGTGTCCTTAGTCGGCATTGTCGTTTCTTCTTCAGTAAAAAGTCCTCTAATGCTTCGAGAGGGAATATGCTACGAAAGATAGAGTTATAAGGTATTTCCATTTGAGTTAAAATGTACCGTGTAAATTTGACTATCAAATACCTCATCGATAGGATTGTAATCGGGGTCTTGTTGCAGTAGGCGCTGCATTTTTACGCACGAAGGATAGGGAGGGGAAGGTTCCTCAAAAGATGATCTACTTCAACTTTTGGGAGAAGAAGCCGCAGGTGTCGATGCACCAACTTCCTCCATTGTGGAGATTGTGTACTAAAAAATAGAAAATTGTTATTGTATCTAAATGAATATTGAAACAGAAAAGGGTATAGAATAGAAAGACTTTTGCTCTCAGTGCAGGTTGCCAATTTAATAGCCTTCCAACGCTCTAAGGTCCTTGACTCATATGGCAACACATATCCAATATCGCAAGATATGGTCCATGCTGCCACTCTCATCTCTCTTAGTCCACTTTCATCATCGAGCACAACTACAGTTGGAAACTACTACTATAATAAATTCATTGTGCCTAAAATTTTATTATATTGGACAAAAGATAATTTTACCCTTATACTAGATTATATTTATAAATCGGATGTCATATAGCATTAGCAACTATTATCCATATAAACCAGATGTCATATAGTAATGTCGGTCAAAGATGATGTCAGCAAAGTCCAGGTTGAAGGTATTGCAATGTCGGATAAAGTGACGTCACCAAACTGATAATTAATATACTTGTAGCAATGTCGGGTAAATAGGATGTCAGCAAGAACCGACACTTGACATTGTAAATATATCATTCGCTGATGTCATCAAACCGATATTGTTAGAACAATGGGGGGAACCGACACTTGATATTAGCAACTATTACAATGCATCGATAAACTAAACAATAATGTATATACATAAAAAATATCATATAGCATTTCCAAGCCACAAGAATTAGAGAGGAACAATGGGGCGAGGCTACGTGACTTACAGAGGTTTGCAGATTGCCGGAATGGGGGAGAGGAGGCGGCTTATAGCGGAGGAATGGGGGAGGGGACTTACAATAGGGTTCCGGAGTGGGTGAGAGGGGGAGAGGAGATGCCGGGAGACCAGAGCCGGAGGAGGATACGTGGTGGGCGCCGAGGACAAAGGCGGACGTGCTGTCAGAGGTCGACGGTGAAGGAGTAGCAGCCGCGTCTGGAGCCAAGGAGGACAAGTAGCCGCGACCGGTGCTGGAGGAGCAGTGATGGAAGCAGCAGTGGCGGGTTAGGGTTGGCGAAAACTTCGGCAGCGTAACGGTGTCGTGCAGGAAATGAAAAGGGCACCAGATTTAGTGTTGAAATGAAGTGACAAGGCCAGCTTATATAGTAAGAGTAGCAATGTCAAGCGACGTGACATCACCAAGGGACCGACACCACTATAGGGTTAGTGTTGAAACGAACAAGGGCAGGCTTATATAGGAGGATTTCCAATGTCGGGCAAAGTAACGTCACAGGAGACCGACACTGCTATCATAAAAGACCGACACTACTGTTTTACAGTGTCGGGCACATCTTACGTCATTGTAACCGACAGGAGTACAATGTTTTACCAATTTCTTTAAAGTTTTTTTTCTCAACCTATATTATAATATTTGATCTACAATTTGATTTTAGCATTTTGAACTACGTAAACAACATGTCAAATTTTGTTTGATTTTTTTGAATCTTTTCATGACTTTTTTAGTACAAATGGGACTATAGGTTACCAATCACATAGAACTATTCGTAATCAGTCCAAGAAAATGTGAATGTAGGTTGAAAGTGATTACAAAATACATAATAAAACAAGCTCTAAAAAGACATAGGAAAGCTTATACACCTAGTAAACATTGTACAAAATAATGGAACATATGTGCGTAAAAAATTGAATATTTTGTCATATTTGGTGATGGATGCTGTAATTTTGCTCAGGTTTGGGACCGACACTGATGCAATGTCGGCCGCGTAACATAACCGTGGACTGACACAGCTGAGGCTTTTTGTCCATGTCTGGTATTTAGTCTAACCTCGGCTATTCTAGGCTGTCCCACAAAAATTGAAGTAAGTTGTATTCTGTATGACACAAATGGTCAACTGTGGGGAGCAATATCGCCCCCTTCAGTTGTCCATTTGTACATATAACTGTACAGTCTTACTTTTTTTTTTCAAATTTCAAATTCTTTCCTGTAAGTTCTTATTAGCACCACTATAATCTCGGTGGCAGATGACGTCATGATACCTTCGACAGTACAATTCATATATACTATGTCGGTTTTAAATGACATTATCACTGACCAAACTACTGTATGTGCCACAAAGTTTAGTCCCACCTCGACTATTTTTGGCGGGTCGAACCAATTTATAAAGTATGATTTCAGTTTCTCACGGAAGAATATTGCGAACAATCAGATACATTTCAGACAATGCAGTGAGTGTGCTAATTATCCCGCTGCAGTCTCCGATATGTGTCCTGTTGTTGCTCAATATTCTCTTTTTGAAATTATGAGTGCCACAATCTTATTTTTTTTTAAAAATGATTAGAAGACTGCAACAATGTTGTTCGTTTGTGACATCACCATTTGCCGACATTATAAGACTACAACAATGTCAGTCGTTGGTGACATTATTACCGGCCGACATTATAACCATGTAACAATGTCGGTTTTGTAATGACAATAAGGCGACCGACACTACTAAGTAAACCCTAATCATTCACGTCTATATATTCATATCCTGCCCCCTTGCTTCTCACCGGTCACCACCTTGCCCCTCCTCAGCCACCGCACGCCGCCCTCCTCCTCACCCACAACACAACCGCTCTTCACCCCGCCCCTCCTCCTTAGTCGCTGCACCCTCCTCCCCTCCCGCTGCACGTATGGTCCTTCGTTTGTTACTTATGATGCCCAGTCGCGCACGAGTAGCCTGGTGAGCATATACAAGATTTGTTATTCGGGTTGTCAGATCTGTTTGCAACTTCAATTGTTTACAATTAGTGTTATTTATTCCTAACATACCGGATCTGTTATTCTCATTTTTAGCAGGTTGTCAGATCAAGTTATTAGAGTTTATAGATTAGAGTTTATGGCAGTGAGTTCAGGACTCATTCTCAAATTTGATGTCCTGTATTCTCTACGAGGGCTGTTGTCCACTGCTCAAGAGGTTTGACAGAGCCTAGAACTCTGTTCAAGAGATTTGATAGAGCCTGGAACACTATTCAAGAGGTTTGAGACAGAGCCTGAAACTGATTTATTCAACAGGTTTGACAGAACCTGGAACTCTCTTCAAGATGTTGGAGCAAAGAAGACTAGAAGTAGAACAAGACCATATGAATCTAATTTGTAATGATTTATGTTTTTGAGAATTTATCAATGTTTAGTCTCAGTGTTTAAAATGTCTTATACCTATGTTCATCAAAGATTTTAGGATATGTTGGTACTGTCACTACTGAAATGTTGCTCAAAGATGATGTCAGCAAAGACAAACACTAGAAGGAATTGCAATATCGGTCTCTACATCAGCAAACCAACACTATTAACATAGTTATAACAAAAAACTGACACTTGAAATTGTAACAGGGTCGTCAGCTGATGTCACCTAACCGACATTGATGAGTTTTTCAGCAATGTCGGTTTCCTGTGACATCATCATTAGCGACACTATTGCTGATTGTAATGTTGGTTTCTGCTGATGTCATAGTTGACCGACACTATTACATGACGTAACATTAGTCTCGCCTCGACTATTCTTGGCCGTTTCAACCTATTTATAAGCTCTGGATGTCTTCCTGCGCCGTGAAGCATGTAAACGGTTTGATTCAGATGGCTCAATTCAGGGACTCAGGATATAGATCCTAAGCACCTGAGTTGCGCCTTTTGAGATCATGTCGTTCTACATTCTTCTTTTTTTTTATTATGTAATAGAAATAAGTTATGTAAATTTATATTAGCGATTGTTAGGTTTTAACAACGTCAGTTTCTGGTGACATCACCATTACCAACACTATTGCTGATTGTAATGTCGTCTACCGCTAACCTCATATATGACAGACACTATTACATGACGTAACTTTAGTCCCACCTCAACTATTTTTGGCCGTTTCAACCAATTTATAGGCTCTGGATGTCTGCCTGCAGCAGTAGAAGCATGTGAACTGTGTGAAGCAAATGACTCAATGCAAGGACTATGTACTCCCTGCATTGCGCCATTTGTGTTCATATCATTCTACATTTTTCTTTATTATATAATAAAAATAAGTTACGTAAATTTATATTAGAAATTCTGTAATTTTATAAAAATTAGTAGTACAAGTTAAAGAATTTGACTTTATCCAAACCCAAAAATTCTTATATTTTGGGACCGAGGTAGTAGTGAAAAATAATTTTGATGGATATATTAATTGTTTTAATATAATTTTGAACATTGTTCAATTTTTTAGTCTCAGTGGCCACTATTGTACTATCGCTCAAAGATGATGTCAGCAAGAATCAAGTGTCGTTCGCAGATGTCATCAAACCGACATTGTTGACATCAGCTTTTTCGACACTATTACGTAAATTTAGTCCGACCTTGACTCTTCTTGCAAGTGTCTACCAATTTATAAGCTCTAGCTATCTGTCGTTATTTGTGAAGCATATAAACTGTATGAACAGATTGGGGAATGCAGGTTCTGGCCGAGGAACCTACACGGCCAAAGGAATGGTCAAAGGAGATATTTGAAAATCTAAAAAGATACTTATTTTGGGACGGATGGAGTATTTTTGAACGGAGGTAGTAGTGATGTCAGGTAACTATAATGTTTGCAAACTCGACACTTGATATTATAACAGTGTTGCCAGATGATGTCATCTAACCGACATTGTTGAGTTCTAACAATTTCGGTTTTTGATGACATCATCATTACCAACACTATTGCTGACTGTAATGTCGTTAACTGCTGACTTCATATTTGACAACACTATTATGTAAATGTAGGCCCACCTTGACTCTTCTTGCAAGTGTCTATCAATTTATAAGCTCTGGCTGTCTGTAGTAGTTCGAGGAAGCATGCATGTAAACTGTATGAACAAATTGGGTAGTGTAGGTTCCGGCCCAGGAACCTACACTGCCCAATCTGCCCATATCGTTGTACATTCTTTTTTCATTATATATTAGAACGGAGGAAACATTAGTATTTTGGAACGGAAGGAAAAATGTTAGCCTTAATATCACAAAACAACAAGACACATAGTAAGGCCACTAGTATCACTTATAATATTTAATAATTAGATTAGAAAAACTATGACATCTTTAATTACTTAGCTTGAACTAACTTTCCCTTGTCATCATTGCGCATGTAGGGAACAACTGATGAATAACTGAGTCTTGCTTCAAAGATATTTATCATTTCTGTATTCGCAAAAAAGGGCGCCTCATCAAACTGATTGTATTCTTCATCATCTGTGACATTATCAACCCCGATGATCCTTTGTTTTCTAGGGATAACAATGTGCTTCTTCTCGTGTTCGGGCTTGGGAACATAAAACACTTGTGCGACACGTTGTGGGAGTATCCATGGGTCATCTTTGTGACCTTTGTTGTTTAGGGACACAAGGGTGAAGCCTATTTCATTCACCTCTACACCTTGTGGGTGCTTGACCCATTGGCACTTAAATATAGGGATTTGCAAAGTTGTTCCATAGTTGAGTTCCCAAATTTCATCAATGTATCACATAATATGTGTTCTTGTTCCCCTCACTGCCTTCGGTATCTACACTCACACCACTGTTTTGGTGCTGGCTCTTGTCGTCCTTTGCCTTGGTCTAAAATGTGAACCCATTGATGTCATATGCCTGCCATGATGTAACTAACATTAAGGGACCATCGGCCAATAAACACATTATTTTTTCATCTTTTGTTTCACCAATTGGGAGGTTTTGGTTCTTCAACCATGACATGAAACATCTTTTGTGCTCTTCATGATCCAATCCTCTGTGCAATGTTCATTTTTTTCACGAAGCTGTTGCAAGTGTTGTTGGATGTATGGTGCTGCAATATGTAACTGATGAAGGATGCTATAATGTGCATCTCAAGCTCTTACAAAACTCTGATCGTTGAATGTTTTCCTTTCTTTTGTTCCTTTCCCTAGGAGCCTCCTCTCGTGCCGTGACACAGGCACACCTATTAGTTTTTCATCTTTCATATAATCGTTGTATCACTCAAGAACCTCCTCAGTTGTGTAACGTTCTATCATGGAACCCTCAGAGTGAGCACGATTGCGTACGCAGCCCTTCATGATAGACATATAACGCTCATACGGATACATGTGATGCAGATAAACAGAGTCGAGGATAAAAATTTGATCTGCTATGTGAATCATATAGTGCTCCATCATATCAAAAAAAGATTGGGGAAGCACATCTCGAGTTTGCACATGGTCTCCCTCATCCGTGTCTTCTCCAACTTAGCACTATCGATTACCTTCTTGGATATAGCATTAAAGAAGTGGCACTTTCGTATGACTGCCATCTTTATGTATGGTTGTTTGACAACCTTGATTGCAATAGCGAGGAATAGGGTGAGCATGGTATGACAGTCATGAGTGTTGTAGCCACTCATCTTCAGCTCAGACATTAAAATGAGATTTTTTTGACATTCGATGAGAAACCTGTGAGGACTCTAACACCACGTAGACACATGCATATTGACTTTTTTTCCTCAAGTGTGAGGGTAAAGCTAGCAGATGGAAGGTAATACTTTTCATTTGGTCTTATCTGAGGATGAAGTTTTGACCTTATTCCCATTTTTTCTAGGTCCCTACGTGCTCTAAGTCCATCCTTTGTCTTGCGAGAGAGATCCAAAATAAGGTACCAATCGTGCTTTCAAAAACACCCTTTGCAACATGCATAGTATCGATTATTTTTTAAACAAAACATCTCTTGGAGTCTTATCATTTTTCTTCTTTTTTTTCTTTCACTGCCTTGCCGAAGATGGTATGAATATTTCTGACCAATTCAAACACAAATTTACCATCACGATTGATTGATGCCAAATCTTTCTCCTGTGTACCATCAAATTGATCTTTCGTTGCACTACTTGTGCTTTTTTGGTAAGAATTATTGGTGCCGCATGTACACCAACTTACATGAGAAAGAAAGGTACATTGATGAAGTTTGGTCCAGACATTCTACACATTCTGTCTTCCCTTTAACCTGTCCTGTTAGTGTCAAGTGTGCGGGATTCTCATTGATGGTAATGAAAATTATGGCATACAGTGTGAAGCTCTCTTGTTTGTAGGCATCCCAAACATGGACCCCATTTTTCCATAATTTTTTTCATATCCTCTATTAAAGATTCTAAAAAGATAGGACCAGAAATAAGGATAGCTAACAAAAGATACTTCCTCTTGCGACACAACCATGAAGGTATGTTGTATAGACTTAGAATCACTAGTCAAGTAATATGTGGGTTTGTTATCTCACCAAAAGGATTCATTCCATTAGTACTTAAGCTTAGCCTTAAGTTTCTTGGAACTTTGGCAAATTCAAGATGGCTAATGTCAAAGGTTTTCCATTGTGAAGCATCTGCCGGGTGCCGAAGCTTCTTGTCGTTTTTGCTCCCATCAGAGGCCGCATACCAGATCATGAGTTCAGCATTGACGTCTTGGTCATCTAGACCGCTACCAATGCTTTTCTTTATCTTCCTCTCTTTTTTTCAGATCCATGAAACCTGAATTGTCACTTTGATCATTCCTTTTGTACCAACTAGCGTTTCACATTTGACACCTCACATCATTTGCGTACTCTTTGTGGTACAGTATGCAATGGTTCGAACAAGCATGTATTTTTTGTATGCCCAGTGTCAATGGTAACAATAATTTCTTTGCAAGGTACGTGCTAGTTGGCAAATCATTCGGTTTCAGTAATCATTTGGCTAAGTGTTCTAGCAATTCATTAAAGCTGGTGTCTGACCACCCATTCTTGGCCTTTAGTGTGAGAAGATCAAGTATCGTTTGCAATATCGTGCATTCCTTATCACACCCTTTTGATTCAGGGTATAGAAGGTCTTTCGAAGCCTTCTTCAAAATCTGTAAGTTATCTAAGCCTCTCGTTTTGTTCTCTAGTATTTTCTTATGCCAAATGTGGCGCAACAGTTCCTCGACATCGAAGCTTTCACAATCGTGACTTTCATGAACCACATCAGAATCATCGTTATTTCTTTCTTCTCTCTGTTCTGTGTTGTTTTCTTCTAACTTTGCCTCTTCGATGTTGCCTTCACCTCTTATCCTCTCTTTGTTGTATCGAATCTCAACTTCTTGTTCTCCACTGCTTGGTGTATTCGCTTGTGTCTCTCCATGTTTAGTCCATATTGAGTAATTCTCAATGAAACTATCTTCCAACAGGTGCCCACAGATTGTTTCGAGCGTGTCAAATATTACAACATTCTTACACTTCTTACATGGATACCATAATCTATTTGTTTTTATATATTCATTTCTTGTTTTAGCGACTTCAACAAATGCAGTGACATTTTTGAAATATAGAAATGAATTTCTGCCAGCACCATTGTACATCCAAAATCTATTCTCCATCTTCATTAATCACTAATAGAAAAAAAAATAAAGAGAGAAAAATTATAATATAGAGGATATATAACTAGATATACAATTAATTTTTACACTCTCCCCTGCCCCCAACCCCACCATAGTGTAGATCTTATTATATATGTAAACTAGATCTAACTATGTAGTAATACTCTTAAACAAATCAATATAAAGCAAAGATGTCAACAAAATTAGTTGGGATCTAGAAAATTTCGCCCTAAATCTATGGTAATATTCTTGTGTACAACACTAGGTTTACTTCAAAAACATGAAAACAAGATCCCACCCTAAACATACAGTGAAATCACATCATAAGACCATAAAACTTTCAAAGATGACATAAATTTACCTCTCGAAGCAATACCCTTTGATTATCAGTGTTAGACATATTGAGATTATCATAACCGACACAATATATGTGGTAGCAGTGTTGTCTAACCTACGGCACCAAAAACCGATACTGCTACAAAATGCTAGTTTCGGTTATGCTTGACATCAACACATCTGACACTGATATGTTCATTATCAGTGTCGGTTTTCGTTAGATCATGTTTGTTCGACACTACTGTGTTTCTTTTCGGTGTCGTCTGTAGATGAAGTAAACAAAGACTGACACTGAAGTCGTGTTCTGTAGTATCGATTGTCAGTGACGTCTTCTTAGATTGATACTATTGAGTAATGCTAGCAATTAGTGTCATTTTATAGGATGATGTCACTTGCGTCTAACACTGTTATTGTCGCAACAGTGTTGGGTCATAATGTTAGGCGGCCATTGTGGCTTGTTAGTATTGGTTATTAGGTTGGGCCAATATTGTTATAATTTTTTAAGTGACACCGTAGGCTCGTTTTGTAGTAGTGAGAATTCTCCACATGAATGGAAGATTTAGTTTCTACTCCAAATCATGGAGTCAAATAAAATAGGAAATGCACTAGACTTGCAGATCAAACAAATCAGTATGAGAAATTGTGAAGGAAGGAATACATACTTGGAAACTGCTACGAGAAGAGGATTCGTTGAAGTTGGGGCCTGACATGCTTCCTCGTGCCTCCCTGCTAGCAGCTGCTCTTCCGGTGTCGCTGCTTCAGGCCGTTGTCCCGTGCCTCTCTTCAATTCCACACCTTGCAGGGCCGATGCTACACGCCGTCGCACTGCTCTAGCTGGCTGCTGCCGTGTTCTATCACGCTGTGCCTCCCTGCCACCACAACGAGCCTCCTGACCGCTGCTCCGCTCGCGTGACGTCGCGCCGCTCGGATCTGGCCGCCCTGTGCCGCTCGTGCGCCGCGTGCCCTTTTGCCGCTTCTTCTGGGCGCGCCCTGACCCGACGACGCGCCGCTCTGATGTGATGCCGTGCCCTATCTTGCCGACGCTCTGGCCAACACCGCTATGACCCGGCTGCGCGCGCTCTGGTGGACGCCGCTACGCCTGCTCTGGCCGCCTCATGCCGCTCGTGGAGGATTTCTCTGCGAGTCTGGAATTTCACTGCTCTGGCTGCCCCATGCCGCACTGCCGCTTTGGCCGCTCCGTACTGCTCTCTACGAATCAAAGGCACAAAAACAGAACAGCTATTGGGCTGGGCCTTGTTTGCTACAGACCATCATACTTTTAGTCACCTGGTTAAGCTAAATAAGTGGTCACTTATACTAATTTCATGATATAAAGTGAGCATAATTTTCATTGGAGTTTAGTAACCAAATACACAAGACATTAGTTGCTAAAAACTAAGTATCACTTAGTGACCAAACCAGTTGGTAGCTAAAGATATGGTTGCTAAATAGTTGATTTCTTGTAGTGCGCACAATCAATATTTCAGGTATCGTAGTAGTTTAATTCATGGAGCGCCTTGTGACATTAAAAGTTAGACCTTATTTAAAATGTAAAATTGCATAAGAATTATACAGAATTTTTATAGGAACAGATTTAATTTTATAGAAAAAGAGTAGGAACTCCATTGGAAACATAACCTTAGCTGATACCTTTGCCCGACCTGAGCAGCTAGCGCAGCAGGTGCAGTATCTGAACTGCGAGAAGCTCTCATTAACCGTTGCACATCTGAACCAATAAGACGTCGGCCCATGTCACAGAAGAAGACAACCTCGCTCTATTTCTGCACTGCTACAGTGGCAAGGTAGCACGCTTTGTACGTACCAATGAATACTTGGAGATAGATCATGGTTAAGGGGTCCTTTGGATTGCGGGTTTTTTTTTCTTGTATCTTATATTTTTGTTATGAAATTGAACTGATTTCTGTAAAATTACTACGGAATTCCAGTGAAATTCTTGCCTTCCAAAGGAGCCTTAAACGTGTAATGGTTTGGGCGCTGGGTTTTACTTCAGTACATATCCTGTACACTGATCACGGTGGCATTTGTAGCCATTTTCGTAGTCAAGAAATGTTCTATTGCATCTATTGCACGATGGAAACCACCACGACTGGTTATTGTTGTACTTTGTACTCCCTCCATTCCTAAATTGTTGTTGCCGTTGATTTTTAACATCAACTTTAACTATTTATCTTATTAAAAACAGTTTGATGAATATATAATATTTTGTTACAATTTATTTATCACTATAGTTCTTTGAATAATGAGTTATAATTTTACACATTTGAATTAATTTTTTGAATAAGATGAAAGGATAAAGTTGATGTTAGAAGTCTAACGACGACGGTTATTTAGAAATGGAGGGAGTAAGTGTGACAGTGCATCGAAATAATTTCGCTGGATATACAGTACAGAAATTACGTTGAGCAAATAGGAGCAGCAATTAAATAGATTCTTGAGAGCAGTATGATAAAGAATGAACCGGAAAATCAGATGGGCTGATGTCTTTAATTTCGGCTACCAATTTGATCTCTGGTTCAGCAGGAGGGTTATATGTAAGGGCTGGAGTCGGACAGGCCATGGATTGTGTGATGGGATTGTGCTCTTAGGCTGAAGGTAGAAGTAAACACAATTGCAGGCAACATAGGAATCCCTTTGAAGAGGGATTGCTTCACCGTAATGCACGGGCTCAAGGAGCCCTTGGTCGGATGGAACTGTGGTGCGGAGGTCGGGTGCCGGTAAAGTGACGGGATACGCACCCGCAGCGATGATGATGCCTTCTCACAGCGCGGTTTCGTGCCGAGAGATGATGACGTCCCTCCCGTCCCTTGGATGAAACAGAAGTTAGAGAATCTCCAATAGTTACTTAAAAAATCATCCAAAAAATATCTTTATAGGATAGAAAAAAAATTCAGAGTTCATTTTAGTCAACTCCTCCATCAACTCTTTTAAATATAGTTTAAATTTGAGCCAACTGAATAACCGATCACACGGTTAGTTGCACGAGAGATAGGATTGAAGACCCCAGAAAGTTTTCTATATCTACCTCTGAATAAAGGAATTTCTGGAGACCTCAAAAGTAAGAAGGTATTTAAGCGAGCTGTTGGAGGAGCATTTTTACATTTTGTTATAATTTGATTTAGGGGAGTTAATGAGAAGCTTTTGGAGATGCTCTTAGCATCTTTTCATCGGATATACACAACACTCCTCTAATTACTATTTATAATCCAATCACAAGAGCTTGTGCATGACAATTTAATTTATATGTGAGCTTATTATTGGTCTTTGTTACACCATCGTAAAGATGATATAAGTATTAGCCATGGTAAAATCATACTAAATTCAGAAAGCACACGAAATTACTGCTGTAGCATTTCATCCTAGAGTATTCTGAGGTATCGTATTTATCCCAAAGTAAAACATAGGTAGTATTCAAGGATAAAAATTTATTCTAAAAACTAATTTGTGGCAAGACTACACTTATTGAAATAACTAAGTCTAGAATAGGGGTAAGCATATATGAATATGATAATGGACACACATTGCAATACTACTCTACTCTATTCGAAATACAAATAACTAATAGGCATACAGAAAAGTCAAGTTCCTTACATACTTTCTGAATTAGCTTCATGAGTATACACATTATCTAGTCAAAATATTGTATAGAACTTAACTCAAGAGGCACCTAGGCACTACCGAGGTGATGCTTTCTGACTTGGTTTAATAAGCCAAAGTGCACCTATAAGGAACCGTCCAAGTTGAGTTCCAATTAGTCAAATTAGCTCGCTGTCCATAATCAGAGTGACAAGCTTCAATTTCAACTAAGGAGAAATCAACTCCAGTAGTCCTCAGATATGCTTCTCAAACAATGCCCAGGACATAAGCACATCCACAAACAATATTGCATATATCATATAAGGGTCACACATACTTAAAACAGATTAAAAACTATAAATTACAGACCATATGTATAGTGGGACAGATATGAAAATTACAAGAATGGGAGCTGTAGGGTCGTAGTTTTCCACTCCCAAACTTTCTACAAACATAATTTAACCAAAGGCTAAGTTTTGTTGACCTGTTGTTGCTTCGGCTTACGACAGTCTTTGGCAAAATGACCCGTACGACCACAATTATAGCATGGGTAGGATCCCAGTCACACCTGCTGCTGCGCTGGTCGGACATCTAGTGAAGGTTGAGGGGCGGGAATTGGAGCACCATACATTATTTGCTGCTGCGGCTGTTGTTGCTGAGGAGGGTGATAAACTGGTCGCTGAAGTGGAGTAGATCGATATTGCTGTCCAGTTAGAGAAGTATAAATCATTCGATGCTTCTGTGCTGCACCGCTAGATAGTTCTGGTGCAGAGCGCTTCTTGGCTTTGAGCTTGAGCATCTTATGTTCAGCAAAAATCGCTTGATCCACAAGATGGTTGAAGTCACGAAACTCAGAGGTTGAGAACTTGTCTTGCATCTCTTCTGAAAGACCTGGAGCAGAGCGCTTCTTGGCTTTGAGCTTGAGCATCTTATCTTCAGCAAAAATCGCTCGATCCACAAGATGGTTGAAGACACGAAACTTAGAGATTGAGAGCTTGTCTTGCATCTCTTCTGAAAGACTGTTGTTAAAACCTCTCTTTTTCTTGTCTGTATTGACATCATCCAAAGTATGCTGAGCAAGATAGTTGAATTTATGCATATACTCCATAACGGATTTGCTGCCTTGCTTCAGATTAAGGAACTCCAATCTCTTGATCTCCATCATGTCCTCAGGGATGTGGTAGGCGCGAAAAGTGGAACAGAACTCGTCCCAAGTGAAGCGGTGATCGGCAGGCTGTGTGGCACAGAAGCTTCGAGACCAAGCACCCGCTTCATTCTGAAATTGGTGAGCAGCAAAGAGAACCTTTTCATGCTGTCCACATCTCACAAGATCAAGCTTCTCTTCTATGGTGCATAGCGAGTGGTCAGTATCAAGGGGATCCTTTGCTCGGGTGAAGACAGACGGTTGAGTACAGAGGAAATCTATAAAATCATTCTCACGAGCAGCTTCACCCCCACCACGAGGAGCCAATTACTGAGCAATGGCTTGAAGAAAGCCAGTCTGCTCTCGACAGTTATGCTCAACCTCCATAAGTACTTCTGCCATCGTCTACGGCGGTGGTGGTTATGGTGTTGCTGCTCCCTACTGAGAGGATTGCACCTCATTGAGCTCATCAGGGCTTACACACCATCCTGTTAAAAATCCAAACATTTCAGTTAAATGACTTGTCTTCAGAAGCACATGTGTTCCACAAACTTTGTAAAATCTGCCCTAACTGCAATGCAGTTGAAATTTGAAGTATCCTTAATCCCCAAAATTAACTGAGTCAAAAGTTTAAAAACCTTTTTGGATATTTGGGATGATTTCTTTTAAGGTGATTTGGTTGTAATTACAGATTTTAAATGAGATGAACATTATGCAATCGGACTATCGAACCTTACCAAAATGAAAACTAGGTCATATAAGTGACTGTATGTGACCTTGGTGGCACAGGAACTCAATCGGTTTCTAGCCGAACTACCGGTCTAGATTTAGTACACCACAACAACCACCTGTTTAGACTAGCACTAAGAATAATCCTTAACTGGGCTTGAACTAGGGTTGACACAATAGTTAGAGTTTTAAAAGTAGCTTTAAAGCCATACTATTTCCGATATTGGTCTGATACCAGCTATAACAGCCCGTACCTCGAAAGATATGTGCCATCGACCTCAGAATCATATCGGATGTCACTCGACGAAGCGAGGACCACAGTACAGCTCAATCACGATAAAATATAATACAAACTTTTTATTTAAGTTACAAACTACGAGTTTTAAAGTGCAGAAGCTACAAACCTATTACAATACTAGGGCATCCTAGAGACTACGCAAAAAAATGCATTGAGCCCGTACGATGTACTCCTATCTTCTAACAACAAACCACTCAGCGCGGCGAGCAGGGCTCCCAACGAATGAAGCCACCCTCATGGGTTGCTCTTTCCGGTTGGAACTTAGATGGGAAGGAAAACAAACCACAAACACAAAGCCCTGAGCATCTAATGCTCAGCAAGTCGTACCCGTCAACTTGGCTATCTACAATTGACTTCAAAGAATAAGAAAGCTGACTCATCCAGGTTCGCTATTTGCTAAGATAGTGCTAGAAGTGAGACTTTCAAATTTTAGCAGTAAATTATGTATCAAAATATAAATTTAATTTGCGCTATCAACTACTACAATCATGGTTGTCAAGCAAATCCTGATAACATCTCAAACAACTCACATTTACTTTCACCTTTACTTCTTTCACTTCATACTACGATGTGACTCAAAGAGACAAGTGGTACACGTTACTGTGAGGGGTAGCGATTCGAATCGATTTACATCCAGTTGAAGAAATCTAATTACACGACATGTATGCGCTTCTCAGAAGCCGCACATGGCAACTTTCACACCAATGATACATAGTACCGACTTGATGCTCACCTCTCTCGAGCAGTGGTCCTCCGTGCGATAACCACACCGGTTTTATCTATGGTTAGCCCCAAAGCTCTCCCTTCTAATCATCTCCAGAAGAGAGGTTTGGATACGTTCAGCCACTATGCACATTGGGCTACTTAGTTTTCTGGGTCCTATATATCCAGTATGTAATCAGTACTGTTCAAACTTGCTCAATAGTGTCGACAATGAACGGTCAATCGACACAGACAGGGCTGTTGCACACATGACTCCTTTTCTGATGGCAGCCTATACTTCTCTGTCCGGTCTCCATTTTATGCTTTCATGTGCTAAAGTAACCCACTTGTACTATACACATCAATCCTTGTATCAACCTGTAGCTCGCGAATGAAGATTTACTCGACTTCTACCGTCAACCTGTAGCTCGCGAATGAAGATTTACTCGACTTCTACCATCAACTAAGATTTAAAGCAAAGCTTTACATCGAGTTACCTATACCAAAACTACTAAACCAAGGTATGATCCTATTAATGCAACTAAGGTTTCAATGAACTCTTAGCACTTAATGCACATTACATACCACAATCTTAGAGTGATAAAAGTAACTAAGTTGAAATAGGATAATCCACCGGGGCTTGCCTGGGTTTTGTTCGAAATTAGATTCTTCAGCTACGGTTTCAGCGTCAATCGGGGCTTCTTGAACTTCCTGATAATATTCCTCGATCTCTTCCTTAACTTCTTCGGATCCTATATGAAATGATATGCAGGAATGATGATGACGATGAACTTTTATAAATAAAAGCTTTTTAATTAAATTCATATGCAATTGTATAAATCTTCATGGTGAAATAAATAAATATGGTTATAAAAATTCTTTTAATATGGTTCTTGAAGACATAAAACTAATTTTAAAGTGTTCATAAAATCAGGGAGTTTATCAAAAAATTTTAAAGAAGTTTACAGAATTTATTTAAATCAAATAGATTTATAATGAATTAAATACTAAATAAAGAGGATAAATCATTTATAAAATTGTCTCTGTCGAAATTAAATACAAGATTTTATTAAATCCATAAATAGTAAATTAATAAACATGAAACTAAAGTTTATAATATTTTTACATGCTGAAAAAAATAATAATGAATTTCTTGGTCATTAAGCGATCTGAATTAATTAAATTATTATAGTCCATAAGATGAAAATTAGTCAGCTTCAGAATATTGTTCCAGTTGGGATAAACCTATTAAAATTTACCTCGTAATTTTCTAAGCTATAATAAAGTTTCTATGAATTTTTACAAGATGAAACTGATTTTTGAACAATAAAAAATTTGAAGAATTAATTAAATTTAACCCAGCCGTAGGGGTGCCACACGAATGGCCACAGGAATCTCCACACGGGATTCCCCCGTGGCCGCACAGGATCCTAGCTGGTCCAATCGGCCGGAAATGTCGCCGGTGGCCGGCGTGCCCCGTGTGGGGGGGGGGGGGGGGGGGGGGGGGGGGGGGGGGGGGGGGGGGGGGGGGGGGGGGGGGGGGGGGGGGGGGGGGGGGGGGGGGGGGTGGCTCGTCGAAAAATCACTCCGTTGGCCAAAGCTTATCCAGATTGAGTCCAACTTTCCCCCCGCTGCTCAAAGAACTCGACGGACGGGTCGCCGAAGTCTAGTGCTCACCGGAAAGTGGCTGGCGACGAGCAGCGGCGGCAGAACGGTGTTCGGTGAGGCGCGGTTGTCGTTCCGGTTGACTAAAACCACAACGGCTTGCTCGGAGAGCTTCACCGACGTCTCTAGAAGAGCAGCGTGGGTGCTGTCGCCGTCGGAGATGACGGGAATATACTCGTCGTCGGTGAGGTGCTCTGGCTGTGACGCACAGCGACGGTGAGACCCGGAATACCTGCACCATGGTGAAGGATTCGACCAAAAGGTGAGTTCTCAAGGTGCTCCAGTGAGAGAGGAAGGTGACCCCCTGCTCAAAACGGAGAGGTGCTCACCAGAGACCTGCAAATCCAACTGGGAGGCGGCGGCGATCTTGAAAATCCGGTTTTCTGGGAGAACATCAAATCGAGGCCTCCTACTGCGGCACGCCTGGTATCTTGTTCAGGAATTTGAACGAGGTTCGGAGCTGTTTCCTTTGGACGGCTGTGCCTGGCTCAGGGTGCTACGGTGGTCTGCACGGCCGAGCTTTCGAGGTGGCGACAATGGTGGACGACGGCAGGGAAGGAACAGAGAGAAGGGAGAAAGCGGCAGCTCCTGCTTTTTACTTGCGCGGGGGCGGTAGGCAGGCAGCTGCGTGGATTGCATGCTGGCTGCAGCGCTGCTTTGGTGTCTTTCTGGCGAAGCAACCAGCAGCTGGATAAAGATGAAGGGCGTGGTCTCACTGCACTATGGGCCCGGTTGACTTTCCAATTCCTCTATTCCGCTTCCATATACATTGCTTGGTTTCCAAAATCCGAAAATTGTACTTCCTGAGCTCAAATGCTTCTGAAATTTTGCAGGGAAATCAAACATTTTATAAAGAACAACGTTTCTTTTTAGGCCAAGTTCAAATTTGAAACCAATACAGTTTTATAAATTTGGAACAAAGTCAACCATTTTGAAATAAATCTTTGACCTTTTAAGTTTTTAAATAAAACTTTATAAATATTTCCTAAATTCAAATATCATAAGGCCTTTCCAACACAACTTTTATTTCATACATTTCCTTTGAGAAGTTTTGAACCTCCATTTTTAAATTTGAATTTAAACTCAAATTTTGAAAAAAATTTAACTTGCATTTATTTGTTTCCTTTTTGAGCTCAGGTTCCAAATCTCCAATTTGTCCAACTTGACTTGACTTGACTTCACTTGTTCCAAAATTGTGGGATGTCACACATGCTATGCAATGCCATGATACAAATGCAATGGAATAAATCAATATTTATTTTTTTGAGTCAAAATATGAAAGACTTAAGTGGGTTGATAATTATTAAAGCTACTTAATTGATTATTGTGTTTATAGTACTTTATTTTAGTGGACGGAGTAGATACTTAATTTAAGTAGTTAATCACTCTAAAATAATAAGATGAATAACTCCACTAAACCTAATAGGTCAGAATATCATTAGAGCTTAATTATACGTACCTCAAGTAATTCAACCAAATCTAGTATAAATGTTTTAGTTATTTACTAAGGTAATTCACTTAATTCAATGAAAGAAACTAAAGTAATAATATTTATTAAGGTTAATGGACTCCAAACAATTTTAATGGGTCAATATACAGGAAAGATAAATTAGGACCAAATTTTGCTAATTATCGACTACTAATCAATTTACTATGAATTAATTACTAGAAAACAGAGATAAATAAATTATAAAATAATTATTAAAGATATAGACAAAAAACATTTTTATACTGCTCCATAATTATTTATGTGATAAGCATGCAAAAGATCACTAATTTAAAATACATACAAAATTTAGTATGAATTAAACATGCAAATGCAATTATCAGCATTTAATCATATTTAAATAATTAAATATAGTGTTTGATAGGCTCAATAACAATTTCATGATTTTAGGAGTCTAACAAAGTTTGTTTCATATTTTTACGAGCCCGTATGAAATTTCTACGAATTTTACAAGATTTAATGGATTTTTGCTAGAAATAGTTTCCAAAATATTACAAAACCAGCCCACACTTGGGCCACGTGGCAGCTGCGTGGCTAGGCCACACACCTGGCCACAGACCTGGCCACACCGAATCCTACTGTAGCCACAGAAGATTGGGCGAGTTCCAGGGAGCGCGCTGGCCATGGCCGGCTTGCCGGCACGCCAAACCCAGAATTGTTGCCCGACTGGGTACTGGCCCCAAAATGACCGCCACGGCCTGGGGAGCACAGGGGAGTGGTCGCCGAGGTGAGCAGCTCATCGGAAGTTGGCTGGCAGCGAGGGGCGGCTCGAGTCGAACTTCGGCTGAGGCATGTGGTTGGTCCAGTGGACGAAACTCGAAGCTGTTTCTTTCTACAGCTTCGCGGCGCCAAGGACACCGTGTTGCACCCCATTTCTGGGATACTCTGTGCTATCCGTATCATTTTCTGGTCAGTAGACGATACGCACAAACACAACATAATGTATATCAAAAGCATACTTCAAATTTAATAGTATACCAAAGTAAGAACCTTTAGCGGCAACGTGGTGAGGATTCTACGATCCAACACCAGTTGACCAGCTAAAAGCGAAGTAAGCAGCAGAAATCCAAGGCTCAAAGTCACAAGCAGACTTAGGAAGCAAAATAAAACCTAGCATGTCATCGTCTTCAATGCGGTCTTCTCTATCTAAAATTACAAATGCAAACAGGTGAGTACGTAATGTACTCAACAAGCTCTAATACTAAGCATGAGTATATATATATACATATTTGGTAGTAGCAATGAAAAGGCTACAGGGTTTGCTTTTGCACAAAGCTAATTTTATGCAGGGTTCACTGCAGAAGCTTTGCAAAAAAGGAGGTACAATATTTGTTGTACATATTTTAGTAGGTTGGTCCTAGGGGAGATATTCATCAATTCAGTACCCAAATTTTAGTCGGGCCTTCCGGCACTAAGCCATAACAGCCTAGGGACGCACCTTACACTTTTCAAATCACGGGCACATGCACCCACTCACTTCAACAAGGACAATATAGACTAATCAATGCGAGCCCAAGCTATAGTGTGTCAATACCGTGTCAACGGCCATTCCAGATGGATTATACACTCTGCAAATATTGTACACTGTACCCACAGGCTATGCACTCTTTCGCAAGCAAGAGTAGCATAACGTTCAACTCAACCATCTAAGTTTACCACAGAACCCACCTCAAGATAGAACCAGGTGCATCATCCATCGAGAGGTTCCAAGTCCTAACGACACGATTTATATACATTCTCAGAGCCAGATCGTAGGGCATTTCAATGGCCCTCGTCTTTTCCTGGTCCCCTCTCTACATCGGGACTTTAATATACCAGGGGCTATATCAATGTATAGTACGATCCCACAACGCGGGCTATTACTTATATCGAGCCAGACAGTTGGGGAACCCACGTCTTCTCCTGGCAACTTGTGTCCTAGCGGCTCAATGTGGTTTGCTCAGTGATCAAGCTAAGTCCTACCCATAACAGGTTCCGTGGTTACACGAAATCACTACGTTGAGATCCAAAGAACCGGTCTTTATATGCTAGGGGCGATGACTTGTCCACGATAGGTGGACCAGAGCAAAGCTTAAACACCTAACACCATCACCTTTCATGAGCCCCGCCCCTATCCAAAAATACCCTTCTTCACCTAGCACCAGTTGCACTAATCTCAGCCCATTTTGATTTACTCACACCACCAATCACATTTTAACGCATTTTGCAAATGATATATTGGTATATGGTGTGGCGATGCTTAGCATCACAAGAGGGTTCCTATGCATTCTAGTATCAAAGCAACTTTTCGTTCGTTAAAAGAATTTAATGACGGAAATCCTATGGTTAACAAAGGTGCGTCAATAATGAACAATCAAGGTAGTATTCAATATTAATGATAGCAAGTAACTGACATTAATGTAAATATGTATAACAAGTAGGTTCATTATCTACACAATGTTTTAATATATATATATACACACACACACACACACACACACGCAAGCATTCGGTCATATGGGTGTGCAAGCAAAATATAGGAGTAATATGATCAAGGTGGTTAGAGCTTGCCTGCAAACTCCTAATCTTCAGAGCTTGAGTCCCGGTGCTCTTCATCAAAATCCTAATCTTCAATCTCTAGCTTGACTTCTAGCTTTTCATGCTTCTCTTCACACACGGTCCTTCTTGCTCCTCTTGAAGCTTGGCTTTTCCTTGAACTCGGCGTTAACTACACAATACAATACACCTAATAAAAGTACCGCAAATTAAACAAAGCTTGGGAAAAAGCGATAAAATGCAAATAAACTTCAAAAAAGAACCAAATAAGTCTCAAAGGAAAACGACAGGTAGTGTTCATGCATGATGTAGTGTTATTACACTAAGTGTAGCTTAGCAGAGAGTGTACTAGATTTCGTGCATGGAAAGCTACAGCGATGAGCTGCGCTTTTCTGTGGTTATGAACAGGACAGTTTACATGTACTATCGTTTGTATTGGTGGTACTATTGCCTCTATATGGACGTGAACTTATATGAGGCATGTACTAAGCATGCTGTTGGTGCAAAGTGTATCATTTTATATTGATATATACTTACTTCTATTTATTATGAATCAATAATTACATTCTAGATTTATTTTAGATACTTTTATTTATTACCTAGGTGATTACATGGGTGAATTATGTGAACATTGTTGGGTGCTTGCAGTATATTGCCTTTATGCGGATGTGAATCCATAAAAGACAATGTGTTGCGAGCACACCTGAGCTAAGTGTGTGTCATCTTATGGTAATTTAGAACTATTTAGTGATTAAGCTATATTGTGAGTGCGTTGTGGGTGTTTCTGTGACACGGGCTCATGAACAAGTATCCGTGTATATCGTGCACTCGCACCTGTTGGTGATCTGTGCATGCATCGAAGTGTCATTGGGTGGGAAAGTGCAGAGGCATGGTGGTACAAAAATAGTGTGGTTGGTGGTTACTTAGTGTTTTACAAAAGGTGTGTAGTCCTTGAAGATGTGTGTTTTGTCGTGATCAGGTCAATTTTGGGTCTAGGACACACGGGTTCGGTTGTGTCTCCTCCCCAGTTCTGTCATTGTTAGATGATGTGTGGGTGTTCGGTTGGTGCTGCAGCAATCAACCCAGTTGTAGGTCGTGGTCACACAGGTTCGTTCATGTCTATGCTCTGTGTCGGGGAATGTAGGACGAGCTGTGACCGTGTTGCGAGTCACGCAGCTGGCACCAAGTCCAGGCCTTAGGACACTGTGCAAAGTCCGGCTGTGGCCCAGCTTGGGGCTACACGGCTATGGCCGTGTCCAAGCCCTTGTGTTTTAACCGTGCAATCGGTGACCACTTTGTGGGTCACGCGGCAGACACCATGTCCAAGCTCTTGGACACGTGTCCAAGATACGGTGGTGACTTGGTTCGTGGTCACGTACTCGTGACCATGTCCAGGCTCGTGGGCACGTACCTCAGGTCCAGTGGTGACCCGGCTCGAGGTCACAGGATCGTGACCGTGTCCGAGTTCGTGGACACATGCCCCGGGTCTAGTGGTGACCTGGCTCGAGGTCTCAGGATCATGACCGTGTTTGAGTTCGTGGACACGTGCCTTGGGTCCAGTGGTAACCCCGCTCGGGGTCTCGGGACCGTGTTCGATGCCGTGGACACGTGGCTTGCACAGTGTCCAAGCCTTTGGACACGCACCTTCAGCCCAGCGGTGACTCGGCTTGTGGTCACACGGTCGTGACCGTGTCCGGGTCGCAGTTCGCGCGCAACTGGGTTGGGTGGTAATCGGTGTTGAAAGTGCATATAGGATCCCTTGTAGATTTTGGGATGAATTATGATAAACAATGGAAGCATTTGATGGTTCTTTGCGAGTATGCGTGCAGGGATGAATTATGTTGAAGATTATTACCCCCCAAAAAGAAGAGAAAGATAGTTGGTTAATTGAGTCATAGGACCACCGTACTATCAAGATGGGTTCAGTATTTTCTGTTTCTGAAAATGGTTAAGTGCTCAATTTCCATCCTCTTATTCAAAACCATTTCAATCTGGTTACTGTCTCCGAACTTATCCAGTCCTGCGGACTTGTCCGCTAACGGATATGTCCGCCCAAGTGCCGGACTCTAGAGAGCTGTC
This sequence comes from Zoysia matrella, assembly GCA_001602295.1. Classification (NCBI taxonomy): domain Eukaryota; kingdom Viridiplantae; phylum Streptophyta; class Magnoliopsida; order Poales; family Poaceae; genus Zoysia; species Zoysia matrella. The sequence continues at coordinate 203,698 of BCLG01000027.1, read as the reverse complement.
ACCTTGGCAGATCCGGACTAGTCTGCTCCTCCGGACTAGTCCGTTAACGGACTTGCTAGTTAAGGTTTGCGGACTCCAGAGAAGGAGCACCCTGTGTCATCCAGATTTGTCTGGAATTCCGGACTTGTCCGCCAGCCGACTTGTCCGCTGGACGGGCGGACTCCAAAACGGGTGCCTCGAGGCCTGACCGGACTTGTCCGCTTGGCAGGACTAGTCCGCTAGCGGACTTGTCCGAGACATCTGAGGACTCCAAAAAGATGACCTCGTTACCGTTGAACTCGACCTCTAGACTTGTTCGGACCTGCGGACTAGTCCGCTCCAGACATTTTCGAAAGGTCATCCTTGATTGATCTATATAATCCCCCTTCCCCCCACGTCTTCGGGTTACCCAAAACCATAAACTCTCATTCGAATTGCACCCTGAGACCTCCTGAGATCCACCTCTCCTCCTCCGCTCGTCCTCGATTGAAGCCCCTAGGGTTTTGGTTGAAGGAAGTGGAGATTGTGAGTCCTCTTCGTTCTCGTTTGTTCTTGAGACTTGATCTTTTCATTGCATGACTTGTTACTCTTGGAGATTCATCTCCTAGACGGTTAGGTGTCGCCCAGAATCCATCAACATCATTGTGGTGAGATCCGGAAAGTTTGTATCACCCTCTCTCAAATTAGTGAAGAACCAAGTTGATCTTTGTGGTCACCTAGAGAGGTTAGGGGTTGAGTGCAACCTGGTCCTTTGTGGACTCCTCAACGGAGACGTAGGCTTCTGTGTGGAGCCGAACTTCGGTTAAAAATACTTGTGTCTCTTGTCCCCTTGCATCTTTTGTTTCAGATCTGTTTTTCGCTGCAACTAACAGACTAATCCGGACTTTCAAACTTCTCCGTTAGAGGACAAGTCCAACATACCGGACTAGTTCGCGCCTTGTGATCTGATAAATTTGTTTTAAGTGTAGATTTTTTTAGGTCGTTGTCTATTCACCCCCCTCTAGGCAACTTTCAATTGGTATCGGAGCATGGACTCTCTTTTCAATAGCTTAACAGCTAGTAGAGTGTGAAGATGTCGACCGAGAAGATTGGTGAGACCTCTGCGAATAAGAAGAACTACTCCAACGTTCAGTTCGACTACAACGAGTTGAAGGAATTGAAGAATGAGCTGAAGATGGGTCAAGCCTCGGGGAAGATTCCTATCTTTGATGGAACTTTCTACGAGCACTAGAAATTTTGGATGATCACGTATATTGAGTCGATGTGGCCACAAATTCTAAAGATTATGGAGAAAAGTTTCACCTTCGAGAATGAAGATGAACCTACACAAAAAGATGAGGTCAACATGCATCGCAATGCTCAAGCTGCTTCAGTGATCATTTCGGCACTCAGTCCAAATGAATACACCAAAGTGACGGGTATAAGAAATGCTCACAAGATTTGGAAGAAGCTCGAAATCATCCATGAAGGGACGGACACTGTCAAGGAAGCAAGAGAAGATCTCTTAAGAGGATAATACAACTTGTTCATTAGGAAGAAGAACGAGGGACCACAAGAAGTTCATGATCGTCTCATGAGCATCGTCAACAAGAGAAGAGCCCTCGGAGTGAAGCTTGAAGACATCGAAGTCAACAAAAGGTTACTTCAAGCCCTTCAACCTTAGAACTCACATTTGTGTACTCTTATTAGGGAAAAAAAAATTCAAAAACTTCACCACGGATGAAATGCTCGGGCGGCTCCTTGCTCAACAAGATCAAGATGAAGAAGCAAAGAGAGTTAACTCCCTCATTGGCAACACTACTTCCGAAGAGAAGGGCATAGTCCTCAAAGCTAAAGGAAAGAAGGTGTTACCTCAAAGCTCAAGTGAAGATGAGAGCGAGGATGAAGACTTTGCGCTGCTCATGAGGAAGTTCAAGAAGTTCGTGAAGAAAGGCGGCTTCAACAAGAACTTCAGCAAAGGTAAATCTAGAAAATCTAAAAAAACTTGCTATGAATGTGGAGAGGAAGGTCATTTTATTGCAGAGTGTCTCAACGCCAAGAACAAGGATGAGAAGGAAAAGAAGAAGGACAAGGAGTACAAGAAAGATAAGGGAAAGAACTACAAGAAACAAGCCCACATGGGACAAGAATGGGACTCTGACTCCAACTCTGACTCCGACTCCGATTATGAAGGAATTGCTACGTTGGCAATAAGCGTCACTCCTACCAGCACCTCTCTATTTGGAAGCTTGAGTGATGAAGAAGAAACTGCACTCACTTGTCTAATGGCAAAAGGGTCTAAGGTATTAAAGTCTAACTTGACTCTAGTGATAGTGAAGATGATAATGATATGCCTAGCTTGCTAGAATTAATGAACCTTCTTGAAAAACAAAGAAAAGAAATTGAGAGGCAAGCGGACATTCTTGAGAAGCAAGAAGACTTGCTCTTTCTTGAGAAGAAGGGAAACCCTGACCTTGAGAATGTCCTAGCTCTTAAGAGGAAGAAAGTAGATGAGTTAACTAAAGCTTTGGCTGAAGTTAATGATGCTAGCGAAACTTTTAGGCTTACTAACAATGCACTTCAAGAGGATTACAACACGTTGGAAAAACTTTGTTCTTCTCTTAAAGTGCAAGTTAGTAAAACTAAAGAATAAGCATCTTCCTTGAAAGAAGCGTCTTGCCCCCTCTCTATTGCTATTTGTGACAGGTGCAAAGACGTGAAAATTGAACAATTGATTGACAATGAGAAGGTTGTTACATAACTTCAAGAACAAGTCAAGAACCTCATTGCTCAAGCCGAACAAAGCAAGGTCTTAATCGAACAAAAGAAGGCCAAGTACGCTAGAGGAGCATACATGAACATTAGACGTCCACATGTCAAGGACGGCATTGGATATGAGAAGGGTAAGAGCCACAATTCAAGAGAAAACAGAAATGGTAAGGAGTTTGTGAAGCTCACCAGAGGTGGAAGCTACAAGGCCAAGAGTGAAGCCTCATCAACATCTACTCTAGGAACAACTAACTCTCTTCATTGGGCTAAACTCTTTCATGATTTTGATGCCTCTTATGTACTAACCAAGAATGCTTTTGGTAGAGTTATTGCTAGATATGTTGGGCCACGCCACAAGAACACCAAGTCTTGTGTGTGGGTGCCAAAATCTCTTGTCACTAACATCAAAGGACCCAAACAAATTTGGGTACCTAAAAACAAAGTCTAATCTGTTTTGTAGGGCTACTCCTTCGGCAGAAGAAGTTGGGTAATTGATAGTGGCTGCATAAACCACATGACCAGGGAGGAGACAATGTTCCCTTCAATCAAAGAAGAAAAAGACGAGGACACTGTCATCTTCGAAGATGATAAAAAGGGAAAGGTACTTGGTCTTGGAAAAATAGCTATTTCCAATGACCTTTCCATTAATAATGCTCTTTTGGTTGAATCTTTGAGCTACAATTTGTTATCCGAGTCGCAACTTTGTGAGATGGGTTACAATTGTTTGTTCACAAACTATGATGTGACCGTCTATAAGAGATCTATAAGAGAGAAAGTTGTACCGTGGCATTCAAAGGCTACTTGAAAGGAAAACTTTATCTAGTAGATTTTTCTACTAGTGAAGATGTGCCGGATATTTGTCTTATTGCCAAGTCAACTATTGGTTGGTTGTGGCATCGCCGCCTAGCCTATGTTGGCATGAGAAACCTTCATAAACTCCAAAAAAGGGGTCACATCATCGGACCAACGGATGTTTGCTTTGAGAAAGATAAAATTTGCAGTGCGTGTCAAGCTAGAAAGCAAGTGGGAGCAAATCATTCCTCTAAGAACATAATGACAACCACAAGACCTCTTGAGATGCTACACATAGATTTGTTTGGACCCGTGACCTATATTAGCATCAGTGGTAACAAATATGGTCTTGTTGTTGTTGATGATTTTTCACGTTGCACTTGGGTATTCTTTTTGCATGACAAAGGTGAAACAAAGGACGTACTCAAAATCTTCTTGAGGAGAGCTCAAAATGAATATGAAGTGAAGATCAAGAAGATAAGGAGCGACAACGGCACCAAGTTCAAGAACACTCAAGTGGAAGAATATCTTGATGAAGAAGGTATCCAGCATGAGTTTTCAGCACTCTACTCCCCTCAACAAAATGGTGTGGCTGAGAGGAAAAACAGGACGCTCATTGAGATGGCAAGAACGATGCTAGATGAGTACAAGACGTCCGATCGTTTTTGGGCTGAAGCTGTCAACACTGCATGTCATGCAAGCAATCGCTTGTATCTACATCGACTTTTGAAGAAAACCCCATACGAGCTTCTCACTGAGGGGCAATTTATTAATGAGATTACAGATGATGAAGGAGCTCTTGCTGTGGCTATCAAGAGAATGACACTTGTTGAGATCAAACCTCAAGAAAATCAAGAGTCCGCTACTTCCACGGCTTTCAAAGATCATGGCATGAAGAATGGTGAAGAAACAAATGAAGAAGCACAACAAGGATCAAATGATGAAGTAATTGATCAAAGTGTCAAGCTTCCTGTTCATGATCAACACGTTGAAGAAACAAGTGAAGAGACAAGACCACAAGTGCAACATCCACGAGTTCTTCAAACTGTGCTAAGAGACCACCCCGTCGAGCAGATTCTTGGTGACATTGATAAGGGGGTAATCAATAGATCTCGTGTTGCTAAATTCTATGAACATTACTCGTTTGTTTCTTGTCTTGAACCTATTAGGGTGGAAGAAGCTCTAAATGATCCGGACTAGATAATGGCAATGCAGTAAGAGGTATATGTTAAGCAACCACCAGATTTTAAAGATGAGAAGTATCCAAATCATGTATACAAACTTCACAAAGCTCTCTACGGATTGAAGCAAGCACGTAGAGCTTGGAATGAATGCTTGAGAGACTTCCTCATAAAGAAAGGCTTCAAAATAGGAAAGGCTAATTCTACTCTTTTCACAAAGAAAGTTTTTAATGATATTTTTGTGTGCCAAATATATGTCGATGACATTATATTTGGTTCTACTAATAAGTCTCTTTGTGATGAGTTTAGCAAGCTAATGACCAAGCGTTTTGAGATGTCCATAATGGGAGAGTTGACCTTCTTCCTAGGATTTCAAGTGAAGCAATTAAAGGAAGGAACTTTCATTTGCCAAGCCAAGTACACTCAAGATATGATCAAGAAATTTGACATGGCAAATGCAAAGCCAATGAAGACTCCCATGCCTACCAATGGTCATCTTGATTTCAACAAGAAGGACAAATCCGTTAATCAAAAGGTATATCGCTTCAAGATTGGATCCCTCCTTTACTTATGTGCATCTAGACTAGATATCATGCTTAGTGTGTGTATGTGTGCAAGATTTCAAGCCGATCCAAAAGAATGTCACTTAGTGGCCGTGAAGAGAATTTTGAGATATCTTGTTCATACACCAAACCTAGGTCTATGGTACCCTAAAGGATCAAAATTTAATCTCATTGGGTTTTCCGATGCGGATTATGCCGGATGTAAAGTGGACCGCAAAAGCACATCGGGGACTTGTCAGTTCTTGGGAAGATCTCTAGTGTCTTGGTCCTCTAAGAAACAAAATTCTGTTGCTCTTTCCATAGCCGAAGTGGAGTATGTTGCAGCCGGTAGTTGTTGTGCTCAACTTCTATGGATGCGACAAACTCTAAAGGACTACGGTTACACTTTGAACCTTATTCCACTCCTATGTGACAATGAGAGTGCTATAAAGCTTGCCTACAATCCATGTGAGCACTCCCGCACTAAACACATAGACATCCGGCACCACTTCCTAAGAGACCACTCAATCGAATGGGACATAGAAATTTCCCATGTGTCCACACAAAAGCAATTGGCCGACATATTTACCAAACCTCTAGATGAGGGACGCTTTTGTGAACTTATGAGTGAGCTAAATATCCTTGATTCTCAGAACGTGGCTTGAAGTGTTACACATCTGTGGTGACATAGGATAGATTTTTAAATCAAAAGGTTTGTAAAAACACTTTGCTTGTTTTCTTTCTTTTTCAATCTCAAAGTTTTTTTTTTAAAAAAACTCATTATGATGAGAAGTGTAATCATAGTTGATTGATTGATTGTTGCTGATAACACTTTGCATAATGGCTTGTTTTTATAAAAAATGTCTAAAAAGGTTCACTTTTCTCAATTATCAAAATTGAAATTCCTTGATTCAAGACTACAGGATCCGGACTAATCCGCTCTTCCGGACTCGTCCGTCAGCGGACCAGTCCACTGATACGGACAAGTCTGGACCTCGGAGTCTATTTAAACCAGTCTTCTTCTTTTCCAAACACTACTCCACTCTCTCTCTCTCCACACGCCAAACCCTAGCTTGTGACTCCTGTGTCGATACGGCATTCCAACCGGTGGAAAGTGAATCCACTCTGTGGCAAAGCTTCTCCACCCTCGGACTAGTCCGGAACCTCGAAAGTTTGCTCCTATTTTCATCCCTTTTGAAGGTAATCTTTTCTCTAGGGTTTGAGATTGAAATATGGTTGGTCCCGTTCATATATTTCAAATCCCTTCCGTGAGGACTCTCCTAGGATGCTATAAGTGCTTTGTATGCAATATGGCTAGGAGCTGAGGTCAGATCTAAAAGTTGTGAGAATTTATTCTTCGTGTTCATGTCGATTTCCGGACAAATCCGGAGATCCAGACTAATCCGCTAGCAGACAAGTCCGCATTTCCGGACAAGTCCGTTATCAGACATGCTCGCGTTGAACAAGTTCAACAAATTTGGATCAATCATCCTCACATTCCATTCTAAACTGATTCTCTGTGCAGTGATCAGCATGTCAGAAGCAGGTTCCTCTCACCGTGTTCGCAGAAAGGTTGGAGCCAAAAAGCGTAGAACTACTCTCAACTATGTTGATAGTGATGAAGTCCAAGAGGAACCTACAGTTATCACGATGGAAATGGCTAAGCCTTTGGATCATGATAGAGGCAGAGAAGGAATCAACTACATGCACAATGCATCTGCAGCAGTGATCAGACGGAGAGACAACTGTTATGAACAGGACAAGGAATATGTTGACATTAGATTTTGGAGTTTCTTTCATGCAGATTACTACAACTCTGTGTACTTGCAGCTGAAGAATCCAGTGATTGTGATGCAGTGGGTTGATTGGGAGTATATGGCCAAGAAGAAGAACCCTGTCTTTGATGAAGTGATTGAGGCTTGTACTTTCCATGGAATCAAAGATATCTTCGGTTTTCAATACAACTGGAACAAGGCAGTGATCACTCAGTTCTATGCCACTCTCTATCATCATCAGGAATGGGAGGGTAGGATCTCTTGGATGACAGGCTCAGAAAGGTACACAGTAACTGCTCAAAGGTTTGCCAACATTATCAAAGTTCCGTGGTGGATTCTCTATTGATGCTCGGATTCATGATCAGACGGTGCTTAATGTCAATGAGATGAACTTCATGTATGATCCTTCTTCACAATTCAATCCGCCAAACACCACTGGTTTCCTTCCTTTCTACAAGGTAATGCATCGCATCCTTAGGAAGACTTTGGCTCCTAGGGAAGGCGACGCATCTAGTCTTCATGGTCGTGGAAGTAATCTCATCAAGTGGTTGTCGGAGCAAGAGAAGTTCAATACTTTTGACTTCATGTTTTCAAAAATTCTTGACATCGCACAACAACCTAATAGGGCATGTGCTTATGCACCTTATATTATGTGCATGATCGAGAAAGTTACAAAAAAAGAGTTCGTGAAGAAGGAGTCACATAAGAGACTCCAACGTCAAGTACCGGCTAACCCCACTAGAGGTCCACCACCCACTCGTCCTACTACAAGAAGAGCACCAGTCAGTCCACCATCTTCTTCCTCTTGTGGTCGAAGTGGTCTGTTCAAGATCCTCAAAGGTTTCTTCAAGATCTGCCAGAACATTGATGCTCGTGCTCACAAGGAAAGAGTTGCAAGGAAACGGCACAGTAAGGCTACCAAAGAGTGGCAGCGACAACAACGCTTTTCTCGTTCCTCGAACAGTTCAGAGGCTGAAGAAGAAGCACTTCCTCTACCTGATCCATTTGCAGATCTTACTCCTGACGAGTTTGCATACTTTGGTCAGCAGCCAGATGAGGATTTAGAGGAGACAGGAAGTGATGATGGTGATGATGAGCAGTAGCTGCTGTCTTCTTCTCTCATTTTTCTTCTTTTGGTGTCTTGATGCCAAAAGGGGAGAAATTGAGAAGCTCAACCGATTCCACCATGATCCTTTATCTATCTTTGGTGTGAACTACTTCCTTTATCTATCTTTGGTGTGAACTACTTGGACTTGCGTTTTGTTTTTTAAAAAAACTCGGCTTGTAGTATTTTGTACACTACTCTTTTTGTCTTGCTTATGTGATGATGTGTTGCTTTTGCCTTTTCTTTCTGTTTGCATATTGTTACAAGTTGAAATTCATATAAGCTTCTATCATATTCTTAGTATGTGTTGATGTGCATGGATTTAGGGGGAGCTTATATGTTCTTCAACTTGTAACCTCAATTATCTCTGTAGCTTCTCATTGGTTGTCATCAATTCACCAAAAAAGGGAGAGATTGAAAGTGCATCTAGGATCCTTTGTGGATTTTGGGATGAATTATGATAAACAATGGAAGCATTTGATGGTTCTTTGTGAGTATGTGTGCAGGGATGAATTATGTTAACGATTATTACCCCTCAAAAAGAAGAGAAAGACAGTTGGTTCATTGAGTCGTAGGACCACCGTACTATCAAGAAGGGTTCAGTATTTTCTGTTTTTGAAAATGGTTAAGTGCTCAATTTCCATCCTCTTATTCAAAATCATTTCAATCTAGTTACTGTCTCTGGACTTATCCGGTTCTGCGGACTTGTTCGCTAACGGATATGTCTGCCCAAGTGCCAGACTCCAGAGAGCTGTCACCCCAGCAGATCCGGACTAGCTTGTTAACAGACTTGTCCGTTAAGGTTTGCGGACTCCAAAGAAGGAGCACCCCGTGTCATCCGGACTTGTGCGCTGGACGGGCGAACTCCAGAACGGGTGCACTGAGGCCTGACCGGACTTGTCCGCTTGGCCGGACTAGTCCGCCAGTGGACTTGTCCGAGCCATATGTGGACTCCGGAAAGATGACCTTGTTACCGTTGAAGTCGACCTCCGGACTTGTCCGAACCTGCAGACTAGTCCGCTCAAGACATTTTCGGAAGGTTATCCTTGATTGATCTATATAATCCCCCTTCCCCTCACGTCTTAGAGTTACCAAAAACCATAAACTCTCATTCGAATTGCGCCCTGAGACCTCCTGAGATCCACCTCTCCTCCTCCACTCGTCCTCCATTGAAGCCCTAGGGTTTTTGTTGAAGGAAGAGGAGATTGTGAGTCCTCTTTGTTCTCGTTTGTTCTTGAGCACTTGATCTTTTCATTGCAGGACTTGCATGACTTGTTACTCTTGGAGATTCATCTCTTACACGGTTAGGTGTCGCCCGAAATCCATCAACATCATTGTGGTGAGAACTGAGAAGTTTGTATCACCCTCCCTCAAATTAGTGAAGAACCAAGTTGATCTTTGTGGTGACTTGGAGAGGTTAGGGGTGAGTGCAACCCGGTCCTTTGTGGACTCCTCAACGGAGACGTATGCTTCTTTGTGGAGCGGAACTTCGGTCAAAAATACCTGTGTCTCTTGTCCCCTTGCATCTTTCATTTCAGATCCATTTTCGCTGTGACTAACGGACTAATCCGGACTTCCAGGCTTATCCGTTAGGGGACAAGTCCGACATACCGGACTAGTCCGCACCCTGTGATCTGATAAATTTGTTTTAAGTGTAGATTTTTTAGGTCATTGCCTATTCATCCCCTCTAAGCAACTTTCAGGTGTCTAGGACACGCGCCATTTACCATGTCCCAACCTTAATCTACTTGTAAACGGTCAACGGGTGACCGGTATCTAGCTAGGACCCGTGCCGACTACCGTGTGCAAAGCTAGGTGTGAGTGGCGCATGAGTGGCTGACTGGTGGGGTCGCACGGCCCACTAGCCTGAGCCCAGGGTCGACGCTTTCTTCTTGCGTGACAAAAATGCATAATGTTGGGCATAGTGTTATTGTTAATTAACTAATTTATATACATATGAGTGGGTCATCCTAAGTGCTTAACGATTAATTACTAGTTTAATTTATATAATTAAACAACTAACACTAACAAGCGGTACGTGTGCTAATGCACGGCAGGAGGCTTATGGGCTGCTATCTAAGTATTTACTTACTTCCTAATATTTAGCCACTAGTATTTAACTAATAATCATATGATTCTGACCTTAAATTAGATTACTTAGAGCTAACATGGGCAGGTGCGCTAATGCATACTAGTGACGGCATAAATCAAGCTAATAGGGTACACACTAACTAGCACGAAACTATGCTCAAGCATGAACCAACATTAAAGATTTGCATTAAAAACCGATAAATCTATAGAAGTAACAAGCAATTAAACTCTGATAAAACTTACTATTAAGACAAACCATCATGGTCATATCTTGGCTGAGGTTTGAATGATTTGATGTGGTGGGGCTCGAGGCAACAATTCCAACGGTGCCAGAATTGCTAAAAACGTAGTTAAGATGAAAAAGATACGGTAGTTTGAATATGTATGAGAGCACTAGGGACGTTTCTGTAATTACAAGAAGAATCGCCAAGGATTAATTTGCAATTATCAAAAGGCCAACAGGGACCTATATGTAAACATGGAAAAGTTCAAGGTGCCGTATGTAAAAGTGTAGGGGCTAAATCATTCAGTTTGAAGGGCAGGGGGTTTTCTGTAAATGAGTTTTTCACCGTGCGTTCACTACTACAAAATGATCCTACGGTGTCACAAAAAATTATAACAATATCGGCCCAACCTAACAGTCGACACTAACAAGCTGTGATGGCCGCCCAACATTACAACCCGACACTGTTGCGACTGTAACAGTATCGAACACAAGTGACATCATCCAACAAAATGACACTAATTGCTGGAATTACTCAATAGTGTCGGTCCTAGAAGACGTCACTTGCAACCAATACTACAGAACATGATGTCAGTGTTGGTCTTTGTTTACTTCATCCACAGCCGACACCGAAAAGAAACACAATAGTGTTGGATAAACGTGATCTAACGAAAATCGACACTGATAACGAACATATCAGTGTCGGTTGTGATGACATCAAGCATAACCGAAACTAGCATTTTGTAGCAGTATCGGTTTTTGGTTCCTTAGGTCAGATGGCACTGCTATCGCATGTATTGTGTCATTTATGATGATCTCAATATGTTTGACACTGAATACTCATCCCCTTCCTCCTGTCGGGGCACCCTGTTCGATTGTATTTTGGATAGTGTGTCCGTACGGCTGTCGAGAAATTTAGAATACAAGGAGGGAAGGTTTTAATTCTGTTTTTAATCAAAGGACATTGCTCAAGGAGGTAAATCGATGTCATCTTTGGAAGTTTTATGATCTAATGATATGTTTTTACTGTAGGTTTAGGGTGGGATCTTGTTTTCATGTTTTTGAAGTAAACCTAGCGTTGCACAGGAGAATATTACTGTAGATTTAGGGTGAGATTTTGTAGATCTCAACTAATTTTGTTGACATATTTGGCTTTATATTGATTTGTCTAAGAGTATTACTATATAGTTAGACCTCTAGTTTACATATATAAGAAGACCAACACTATGGTGGAGATGGGGGCTGGGGAGAGAGTAAAAATTAATTGTATATCTAGTTTTATATCCTCCATATTATAATTTTTCTCACTTTATTTCTTTTTCTATTAGTGATTTGTGAAGATGGAGGATAGATCTTGGATGTACAATGGCGCTGGCGAAAATCCATTTTTATATTTCAAAAATGTCACTGCATTTGTCGAAGCCGCTAAGACCAGAAATGTACATATGAAAACAAATAGATTATGGTGTCCATATAAGAAGTGCAAGAATGTTATAATGTTTGACACGCCCGAAACAATCTGTGAGTACTTGTTGGAAAATGGTTTCATTGAGAACTACTCAATATGGACTAAACATCGAGAGACACAAGCGAATACATCAAGCAGTGGAGAACAAAAAGTTGGGATTATATACAACAAAGAGAGGGTAAGAGGTGAAGGCAACATAAAAAAGGCAAGGTCAGAAGGAAACAACATAGAACAAAGGGAAGAAAGAAACAACGATGATTCTGATGTGGTTCATGAAAGTCACGACTGTGAAGGCTTCGATGTTGAGGAATTGTTACGCCACATTGGGTGTGAGAAAATACTGGAGAACAAAACGAGAAGCTTAGATAACTTACAGATTTTAGAGAAGGCTTCGAAAGACCTTCTATACGCTGAATCAAAAGAGTATGATAAGAAATGCACGATATTGCAAATGATGCTTGATCTTCTCACACTAAAGGCCGAGAATGGGCGGTCAGACACCAGCTTCATTGAATTACTAGAGCTATTAGCCAAATTATTACCGAAACCGAACAATTTACCAAGTAGCACGTACCTTGCAAAGAAATTATTATCACCATTGACACTGGGCATACAAAAAATATACACTTGTCCGAACCGCTGCATATTGTATTGCAAAGAGTACGCAAATGATGTGAGGTGTCAAATGTGCAATGCCAGTCGGTACAAAAGGAATGATCGAAGTGATGATTCAGGTTTTGTGGATCAGCAAAAAGGAAAGAAAGGAAGGAAGATGAAGAAAAGCATTGGTAGAGGTGTGGAGGACCAAGAGGTCGATGAAAGAAAAGTTCTAGCACTTGTGATGTGGTACCTGCCAGCAATAGATCGATTGAAGTGCCTATTCTCTAACTCTAGAGATGCTGAACTCATGATCTGGCATGCGGCCTCTGATGGGTGCAAAAAGGAGGGGAAGCTTTGACACCCGGCGGATGCTCGACAATGGATAATCTTTGACGTTAACCATTCTGAATTTGCCAGAGATCCAAAAAACTTAAGGCTAGGCTTAAGTACTGATGGAACAAATCCCTATGGTGAGATGACAAACACACAGTACTTGGCCAATGATTCTAAGCCTATAAAACACACCTTCATGGCTGTGTCCCAAGAGGAAGTATCTTATGTTAGCTATCCTTATTTCTGGTCCAAAACAAGCTGGCGTTGATATAGATGTCTTTTTAGAACCTTTAATGGAGGATGATGAAAAAATTATGGGAGGATGGGGTCCGTGTTTGGGATGCTTACAAACAAGAGAGCTTCACACTGTATGCCATAATTTTTGTTACCATCAATGACAATCCCGCACGCTTGACATTAACTGGATAGGTTAAAGGGAAGACATGATGTGTAGTATGTCTGAACCAAACATCATCAATGTACCTTCCTTTCTCATGTAAGTGGCTGTACATGCGGCACTGATGATTCTTACAAAAAAAAAGTTTCATGCAATGAAAGATCAATTTGATGGTACACAGGAGAAAGATTTGGCACCGGTCAATCGTGATGGTAAATTTGTGTTTGAATTGGTCAGAAATATCCATACCGTCTTCGGCAAGGCAGTGAAAGAAATGATAAGGCTCCAAGAGATGTTTTGTTTAAAAAACAATCAATATTTTATTGATATTTATCGTACTGGAAAGATTTGGAGATTGGCTATGCCATAGATACTATACATGTTGCAAAGGGTGTTTTTGAAAGGACGATTGGTATCTTATTGGATATCCCAGGCAAGACAAAGGATGGACTTAGAGCATGTAGGGACCTAGAAAAAATGGGAATAAGGCCAGAACTGCATCCTCAGATAAGATCAAATGGAAAGTATTACCTTCCACCGGCTAGCTTTACCCTCAAACTTGAGGAGAAAAAGTCAATATGCAAGTGTCTATGTGGTGTTAGAGTACCCATAGGTTTCACATCGAACGTAAAGAATCTCGTCTTGATGTCTGAGCTGAAGATGAGTGGGTACAACCCTCATGACTGTCATACCGTGCTCACCCTATTCCTCGCTATTGCAATCAGGATTGTCAAACAACCATACATAAAGATGACAGTCATACGGAGGTGCCACTTCTTTAATGCTATATCCAAAATGTAATCGACATTGCTGAGTTGGAGAAGACACGTAAACAGATGATGGAGACTATGTGCCAACTCGAGATGTGCTTCCCCCTATCTTTTTTATATGATGGAGCACTATATGATTCACATAGCAGATCAAATTTTTGTCCTCGGCCATGTTTATCTGCATCACATGTATCTGTATGAGAGTTATGTGTCTATTATGAAGGGCTACGTATGCAATCATGCTCACCCTGAGGGTTCCATGATAGAGGGTTGCACAACTGAGGAGGTTCTTGAGTGCTACAACGATTACATGAAAGATGAAAAATCAATAGGTGTGCCGGTGTCACGGCACGAGGGGAGGCTCCTAGGGAAAGGAACAAAAGGAAGGAAAACATTCAATGATCAGAGTTTTGTAAGAGCTCGAGATGCACATTATAGCATCCTTTATCAGTTACATATTGCAGCGCCATACATCCAACAACACTTGCAACAGCTTCGTGAAAAAAATGAACATTTCACAGAGGATTGGATCATGAAAGAGCACAAAAATTGTTTCATGTCATGGTTGCAGAACCGAAACCTCCCAATTGGTGAAACAAAAGATGAAAAAATAATGTGTTTATTGGCCAATGGTCCCTTAATGTTAGTTACATCATGGCAGGCATATGACATCAATGGGTTCACATTTTATACCAAAGCAAAGGACGACAAGAGCCAGCACCAAAACAGTGGTGCGAGTGTAGATACCGAAGGCAGTGAGGGGAACAAGAACACATATTATGTGATACATTGATGAAATTTGGGAACTCAACTATGGAACAACTTTACAGATCCCTATATTTAAGTGCCAATGGGTCAAGCACCCACAAGGTGTAGAGGTGAATGAAATAGGCTTCACCCTTGTGTCCCTAAACAACAAAGGTCACAAAGATGACCCATGGATACTCTCACAACGTGTCGCACAAGTGTTTTATGTTCCCAAGCCCGAACACGAGAAGAAGCACAATGTTATCCCTAGAAAACAAAGGATCATCGGGGTTGATAATGTCACAGATGATGAAGAATACAATCAGTTTGATGAGGCACCCTTTTTTGCGAATACAGAAATGATAAATATCTTTGAAGCAAGACTCGGTTATTCATCACTTGTTCCTTACATGGGAAATGATGGCGAGGGGAAGTTAGTTCAAGCCAAGTAATTAAAGATGTCATAGTTTTGTAATGTAATTATTTGTAATCTAATTATTAAATATTATAAATTAAACTAGTAGCCTTACTATGTGTCCTATTGTTTTGTGATATTAAAGCTAATATTTTTCCTTCCGTTCCAAAATACTAATGTTCCCTTCGTTCTAATATATAATGAGAAAAAAGAAGAATGTACAATAATATGGACAGATTGTGCCGTGCTGGTTCCTGGGCCGAAACCTGCAATGTCCAATCTGTCTATACAGTTTACATGCTTCCTCGAATAACAACAGATAGCCAGAGCTTATAAATTGGTTGACACTTGCAAGAAGAGTCGAGAGGTGGGACTAAATTTATGTAATAGTGTCAGTCAAATGTGATGTCAGCGGCAAATGACATTACACTCAGCAATAGTGTCGGTAATGATGATGTCACCAGCAACCGAAATTGTTAAAACTGAACAATATAGGTTAAGTGACATCAGCTGATGACACTGTTACAATATCTAGTGTCGGTTTTCTGACATCATAGTTGACCGACATCACTACTACCTCCATTCCAAAATACTCCATCCATCCAAAAATAAGTATCTTTTTAGATTTTTCGAACATCCCCATTGACCATTCATCTTATTTTATTGTGACATGATTTATTATAATAATGAAAAAAAGAAGAACATACAACGATATGTGCATATTGGGCAGTGTAGGTTGGCCCAGAAGCCTACAATGCCCAATAGGTTCATACAGTTTACGCGATTCCTGGAACTACGACAGACAGTGAGAGCTTATAAATTGGTCGACATTTACAAGAATAGTCAAGGTGAGACTAAAAGTTACGTCATGTAATAGTGTCAGTCAAGTATGACGTTAGCGAAAACCGATATTACAATGGGCAATAGTGTTGCTAATGATGATGTCACCGGAAAACAACATTGCTAAAAAACTCAACAATGTCGGGTAGGTGACATCAGCTGATGGCACTGTTTCAATTTCAAGTGTCTATTTTTTGTTAGTACTATGTCAATAGTATCGGTTAAGTATGATGTTAGCGGAAACTGACATTACAATCAGCAATAGTGTCGGTCACGTATGGTGACATCATTTTTGAGCGACATTACAGTTGTGACAGTACCAACATATCCCAAAATCTTTGATGAACACAGGTTCTATCCACCTTGTTGAAGAGAGTTCTAGGCTCTGTCAAACCTCCTGAACAGATCAGTTCCAGGCCCTGTCTCAAATCTCTTGAACAGAGTTCCAGGCTCTGTCAAACCTCTTGAAAAGAGTTACAGGCTCTGTCAAACCTCTTGAGGGGTGGACAACAGCCTGTTATGGAACCTTCTCATAGAGAATACAGGACACCAAATTTTAGAATGAGTCTTGAACTCACTGCCATAAACCCTAATAACTTTATTTGACACTTGCTTAAAATGAGAATAACAGATCTGGTATATTAGGAATAAATAACGCTAGATGTAAACAAATAAAGTTGCAAACAGATCTAGTATATGCTCACCAGGCTACCCGTGCGCGACTGGGCATCATAAGTAACAACTGAAGAAGGACCATACGTGCGACGGGAGGGGAGAAGGGGTGCAGCGGTGGTGTGGTGACGGTGAGAAGCAAGAGGAGGAGGGGCGGGGTGAGGAGAAGGGGCGGCATGCGGCGGCTGAGGAGGGGCGGGGTGGTGACGGTGAGAAGCAAGGGGGCGGGATATGAATATATAGATGTGAATGACTAGGGTTTACTTAGTAGTGTCGATCAGTAGGGATGTCACCAACGACCAACATTTTACAACCTAATAATGTCGGCCAGCAAAGGTGTCACCAACGACCGACATTGTTACAATCTTATAATGTCAGCATATGGTGATGTCACCAAATACCGACATTGTTGCTGTCTTCTAATCATTTTTAAAAAAAATAAGATTGTGCCACTCATAATTTCAAAAAGAGAATATTGAGCAACAACGGGACACATATCGGAGACTGCAGCGGGATAATTAGCACGCTCACTGCATTGTCCAATATGTATCTGATTGTTTGCAATATTCTTCAGTTGGAAAGTAAAATCATAGTTTATAAATTGGTTCAACCCACGAAAAATAGTCGAGGTGGGAATAAACTTTGTGGCACATACAGTAGTGTCGGTCAGTGATAATGTCGCTAAAAACCAACATAGAAATAAATTGTAGTGTCGGAAGTATGATGACATCATCTGCAACTGACATTATAGTAGTGCTGCTAAGAATTTTCTAAAAAGAATTTGAAAATTAAAAATTTTGAAATAAAAAAGTAAGATTGTATAGTTATATGAACAAATGGTCAACTGAAGGGGGCCATATTGCTCCCCACAGTTGACCATTTGTCACACAAAATACAACTTACTTCAATTATTGTGGGACAACCTAGAATGTAAACTGGTTCTAGCCACCTAGAATAGCCGGGGTGGGATTAAAAACCGGACGCGGACAAAAATCCTCAGCTATGTCGGTCAATGGTGATGTCACGCGGCCGACATTGGAAGGCCATCAGTATCGGTCCGTAAACTGACTGAAATTACAACATCCGTCAGCAAACATGACCCAAAATATTTCAAATTTTTTACGCACCAGATGTTCCATTTTCAATGTTGATGTTTCCTAGGCGTATAAGCTCTCCTATGTCTTTTTAGAACATATTTTTATATGAATTTTGTAATCACTTTCAACATGCATTCAACATTTTCTTGGACTCATGCCGTATAGTGACATATGATTGGTAACCTGTAGTCCCATTTGAACTAAAAAGTCACGAAAAGACTAAAAAAATCAAACAAAATTTGACAAGATCTTTACCTAATGCAAATTACTAAAATCAAATTTAGGATCAAATATCATAATATACGTCGAGAAAAACTTTAAAGAAATAGGTAGACTTATTATCAATGTCGATCGACAGTGACATCACTAATAACCGACATTGCAAGACAATTAGTATCGATCTTTAACCTGACCAAGATTACAACATCCCTCAGCAAACATAACATAAAATATTTCAATTACGCACCATATGTTCCATTATTTTGTACAATATTTCCTAAACGTATATGTTTTCGTATGTCTTTTCAGAACATATTTTTATATAAATTTTTTAATCACTTTCAAACTACATTCAACATTTTCTTGGACTCATGTCGTATAGTGCCATATGATTGGTAACCTATAGTCCCATTTGAACTAAAAAAGTCACAAAAAGTCTCAAAAAAGTCAAACAAATTTGACAGGTTCATTACCTAATGCAAATTACTAAAATCAAATTGTAGATCAAATATCATAATATATGTCAAGAAAAAAAACTTTAAAGAAATTAGTAAACTTATTATCAGTGCCGGTCGGCGGTGACATCACTAATAACCGACATTGCAAGACCATCAGTGTCGGTCTTCTAGTGATGTCACCACGCCCGACATTAGCGATCTTCATATACAAGCCTGGCATTGTCCGTTTCAACACTAACCCAGTTGTGTCGGTATTCTGGGGACGTCATGTTGCCTGACATTTGTACGTGTACTATATAAGCAGGCATTTTTGCTTCGTTTCAACACTAAACTTAGTGGCCTTTCCATTTCCCGCGCGACGCCGTTACATTGCCAAAATTTTTCGCCAACCCTAGTGATGAGGACATCTCTTCATTGGATACACACAATGCTCCTACACCTACTATTGCGCATGCACAACAATTGACTTTAGAGGTGAGCTCATTTCTAAACATATGTCTTTCTTCCTTTAAGAATAGATTGCTATCTAATAATCTTGTCATGTTTAGAAACATTGGAGAGGATCAAGGAAAGCACATGGGATCCTGAAAGAGAGTCAATTCAACTCGGAGTCGAGTTGCCCTCGGGTTCCAGTAGTAGTCCGCACTAAAATGGATGCCCAAGTTGCATACGGGATCTGTTTTAGACGTTCTAGATATGGATGGAAAGTAAGAAGATAATCTTTCCAACGGCACCGGTCTCGTCTCAAATTCGACTGGAGCCACCAGGAATTGTTAAAACAATATGACATCAACACTATCTTTTGGCCTTTGGGCCATGTATCTTTCTTAAGCCCATTAGTATTAGTGTTTGTCCCTAAGAACACCCTAAACTCTATATAATCAGTAGCTGCCATCATTAGGATTAGGTTTTTTCTTAGTTTTATCTGTTATCAAACAGTTTCACTGTTTGAGGGTTTGTTGGATTCCAACTTTGTGAGTTTAATTTAGATTTCGCAATTGAGTTACGTTCTTCCTTGTTCTTGCTTGTGTTCTTCAATTCGCAGTCTGGAATTAGCCTTCTTAACGAGATCAATCATGTAAGCACAGTTGATAACGAGAGGAGAAGTGGTGTTGCGATTGCGGGGTTCGAATCGTGTTGATTTGATGCCGGATCGATTGTGTGTCGCATCTCCACCAAATCGAGAGTTACTAGGACGTGACAGAAGATCGAGAACCACGCACACATCAAGTGGTAATCAGAGCTTCAGGTATACCATCTGGTTCATATCTATCCTTGTCAAATTTTCATTCATCCTATCGTCCACAAAAAAGCCGCAACAAAAAAATAGTAGATCGTTAGATATTCTTCTGTCTAAGCTGTGTTTAGCCTTTGCATAATTTTATTTCAGAGTATGTAGTGTTGAGTTCATGTACATAGTTTATGTTTAGCATTTGCAATCCGATAATTGAGATAGATTGAAAGATGCTATGCATAACCGTTTTGTTCCTCTTCCTATCAACGAGATTTGCGTAAAAAAATTACAACGCTTAGAACAACATGATAAATCTGTTCAAGATTATTTTGCTGAGTTACAAAAGGGTATCATGCGTTGTGGGATAGAAGAGGACATTGAGGATACTATCTGTCTTTTTATGGTGGGTTGCATCGTGAAATTCATAATATTGTTGATTATAAAGATTATGATACTGTCGAGCAATTGTTTCACCTTGTTGTGCTAGCAAAAAAAGAATTGCAGGAATGACAACTCCAGAATAGTACCAGTACATACACTCCCTCGTCGATGTTTTCTTCTTCTTCGACCACATGTACACCACCACCGTCCAACACTGCAGCACATTGAAACCAGCCCTTTCGGCGTAATCTTCGAATTCGGGTAAGCCTTCTTTGCAGGTAACCAACAAGAACACATCCTCCAGTACCTCGACAGGACGCTCCTCCAACATCAAGTGCCATAAATGTCATGGGATGAGATATATGCAGCGAGATTGCCCAAGTCAGTGGGCATACATTGTTACTGAAGATGGGGGATACAAAATTACTTCGGATGTTGAAGACAAGGAATCCAATAATAAGATTTTTGATGATGATGATGGCCAAGTATTTGGTGCTGATGATACTTTGACCTACTGGACCATCATTGTCCAACGAGCACCCTTTGCACAGGTACACCCTGATAAGATTCAATGTCATAATTTGTTTCAGATTTACTTTGTGCTCAAGAACCGGCGTGCACGCGTGATCATTGATGGTGGGAGCTGCAACAACTTAGTGAGTACTGATTTGATCATTAATCTTGACTTGCCCACACATCCACATCCACATCCATATCATATCCAATGGTTAAACGACTTCGGTAAGGCAAAGGTAACAAATACTTGTCGAGTTCCATTCTCCATTGGCACCTATGTTGATTCTGTGGATTGTGATGTTGTAGCTATGCAAACTTGTTCATTGTTATTGGGTCAACCATGGGAATATGATAATGATGCTATCTACTATAGTAAAACTAATAAATATACATTCATGCATAAAGGAAAGAAAATTACTTTACTACCTTTGACCCCTGTTGAAATTGTACAAGCTGATAGAGATAGACTTGCTAATGAGAAGAAAGAACATCCTCCTACATCTGAAAATCAGCAAGCAATAATTTTGAGAAGTCCTGTAATGCTTGCAACAAAAATCTGATCTTGCTGAAATTTATGATGAAAATGCTTCATGTTATGCTCTGACGTGCAACGATGCATTGTTTCACTTGAGGATATTGCTTCTTCTTTGGATGCTCCTATTGCTAACCTTTTGCAGGAGTATCATGATGATTTTGCACCCGAGATACCTTTAGGGCTGCCACCCATTCGAGGGATTAAGCACCAGCTTGACTTGATTCTTGGAGCGAACAAGAATTGGACCACACTCTCAACACAATGGGGCCACATCGGAGAAGAAGATGAGCTTGAGTCAAGGATGACTCTGATTCAAGAGGGAGAGGATGATAAGGACATCTCTTCATTAGATACACACAGCGCTCCTCCACCTACGATAGCTCGTGCACAACAATTGACTTTAGAGGTGAGCTTATTCCTAAACACATGTCTTTCTTTCTTTAAAAATATATTGCTACCTAATGACTTCATCATGATTAGGGATATTAGAGAGGATCAAAGAAAGCATGCAGAAGGACTTGGGGATGCTCAAGACCAGCAAGGCATGTGGGACCCTGGAAGAGAGTCAATTCAACTTGGAGTCGAGTTGCCTCGTGTTCTAGGAGCAGTCCGCACTAAAATGGTCACCCATGTAGCATATGGGATCTGTTTTCGATGTTCTAGATATGTACAAAAAGCTAAGAAGATAACCTTTCCAACGGCATCAGTCTTATATCCAAATTCGATCGAAGTCACCAAAAATCATTAAAACAATATGACATTCAAAAACTGCCCTGGTGCTGTGACACTATCGTTTGGCCTTTGGGTCATATATCTTTCTTAAGCCCATTAGTATTAGGGTTTCCCACCAAAGACGCCCTAAACTCTATATAATCAGTAGCTGCCGTCATTAGTATCAGGTTTTTGCTTAGTTTCATCTGTTATCAAATAGTTTCAATGTTTGACAGTTTGTTGGATTTCAACTTTGTGAGTTTAATTCAGATTTGCAATTGAGTTGCGTTCTTCCTTCTTCTTGCTTGTGTTCTTCGATTCGTAGGCTGGGCTTAGCCTTCTTGGCGAGGTCAATCATGTGTGCACGGTTGATAACCAGAGAAGAAGTGATGTTGCGATTGCAGGGCTCAAATTGTGTTGATTTGAGGCCGGATCGATTGTGTCTCGCTTCTCCACCAAATCAAAAGTTACCATGACCTGACGGAAGATCGAAAACCACGTACACATCACCTAACCCACCAACTCTGCTCCCGTCACTGCTCCTTCGGCACCGGTCGCGACTGCGTGTCCGCCTCTAACCTCGGGCTGTGCATCTGCCTTTGACCTCGTGCTGCACGTCTGCCTCCATCCTCCGGCTCTGCATCCCCCTCCGTCCTCTGGCTGCGCGTCCGCCTCCATCGTCGGTGCCCACCATGTTTCCTCCTCCAACATCGGTCTCCCGGCGTCTCCTCTCCCCCTCTCACCCACTACAGAACCCTAATGACATTATTGATGTATATATATATTATTGTTTAGTTTATGGATACGTTGTAAGGCCTTCTTTGGAAGAAAGGAAAAATTCCAGATTCCTATGTTTTTTCTGTGAATCTGAACTGATTCCTTCAAAGAAATTCAAGTGTGAATCCTGTGAAATTCCTGCATTCCAAAGGGGGCCTAATAGCTGCTAATATCAATTGCTGGTTCCTATGAAATTCCTTCATTCCTGCATTCTTGCATTCTAACAATGTCAGTTTGATGACACCAGTGAACTACACTGTTACAATATCAAGTATCGGTTCTTGCTGACATCATATTTACCCGACATTGCTATAAGTATGTTAATAGTGTCAGTTTGGTGATGTCACTTTACCCGACATTCAAATGCCTTCAAGCTGGTCTTTGCTGACATCATCTTTCACTGACATTACTATAATTGCTAATGCTATATGACATCTGGTTTATAAACATAATCTAGTATAATTAAATTTTAGGCACAATGAATTTATTATAATAGTAGTTTTTAGTTCTAGTTGTGCTCGATGTGAAAGCGGACTAAGTGAGATGAGAGTGGCAGCATGGATCATATCTTGTGACTTGCGATATCAGATATGTGTTGCCATACGAGTCAAGGACCTTAGAGCGTTGGAAGGCTATTAAATTGGCAACCCGCACTGAGAGCAAAAGTCTTTCTATTTTGTACCCTCTTCTGTTTCAATATCCATTTAGATATAAAAATATTTTTTTTATTTTTAGTACACAATCTCTACAATGGAGGAAGTTGGTGCATCGACACCTGGGGCTTCTTCTCTCAAAAGTTCAAGTAGCTCATCTTTTGAGAAACCTTCCCCTCCATATCCTCCGTGCGCAAAAAGGCAGCGCCTGCCGCAACAAGACCCCAATTACAATCCAACGATGAGGTATTTGATAGTCAAATTCACACTGTACATTTTAACTCAAACAAAAATGCCTTATAACTCTATCTTTCGTAGCACATTCCCTCTCGAAGCACTAATGACTTTTCACTGAAGAAGAAGCGACAATGCCAACTGAGGACACGACCGCCCCCACATCGTTCACTCCACAGAAGATACGAAAGGGTGGTTACAAGAAAACTAACAAGCTACATGCTAAATTTTTGCTGTAGAAGCTGTCGACCCGTGTGGTGCACCGGTGGAGCCAAATGGAATCAACACAAAATGGCGTAATGATTGTGGTGTCTTAGTAAGAGAAAAAGTTTGGATTACATTTCATGATTGGCGTAGTGTCCCGAAAGAAAAAAAGAATTAATTGTGGGACAACTTGTGCGCAAAATACCTTTTCCCCACAGAATGCCTTGACCGTACAAAAAAGGCTTCTCTCTACATAATGGAAAGATGCCTTCGGATATTTAGGACTAACCTTGGTAAGGATTATGTTCGAAAGGGTCTGACACCATTCAACACGTTCGATTTCATCACACCTGAAGATTGGAAATCATTTGTTGAGAAGATGACATTAGAGAATACTTTAAAGACTAGCGAGTCTTTTAAGGAACTGAGTAAAAAGAACAAGTTGCATCCTAATCTCAGACCAGGTGGATATGCAGCTAAAATAAAATAGTGGAGGCTAAAATAATAACATGATCAAGAAGCTGGGATACCGGACCCGTAGAAGGATACAGTGAACGCACTCGAAACTAGGTCTTGGGTCGATCTAAGTCAAGTGATGATGGGCTTTCGATTCCTAAAAGCTCAAAGATTAGTGAAGTTGTAAAAAAAAAGCCAAGGAGCTAGCTGCAAAGGAGAAGGAAGGCACCTTTAAGCTATAGAGGGAAAGAGACCAGCTTACTGTTGCCCTTGGAAACGAGGAATATCGAGGTCATACACGAGCCGTCTCTTCAATGGTTGCATGGAAATTAGGGTTTGTGGATGACACGTGCAGCTACAAAAAGCGTGATCCACCCAACAAGAATGATGAATACGAGAAGTGAAAAGAAAACTTCTTCCAATTCCTCAAAGATAATCCATAGTTCGTCCAACCATTTGCTGTACCGGATGTCCGAATCAGTGTCAACAACATTGAGACTCCAACTACTAAAAACCTACCTCCAAGCAGCCATGGCTCTGCGCCTGAACCGTCTACCAAGTACCCAGTGGATGATATAATCAAGAATACTCCTTGCTCATTGAATATGGCTCTTGGCAGGAAAAGGAGCATCAAGGTTGCAGAAGGCATTGCAATGCCTGGTCGTACATTTCATACTGTATCTATTCCACTAGAGTGTGCCAAGGTGCAACTAATCAAGGTAGTAGATGACAAGTATCTTGATTTTGGTCTCGATTCTAGGAGATGCCATTAATAATTTCGTCCCTTGGCACCGACGAGACATTGTTTTGCAATCTGCGATAGAAAGGACACCTGTGTCTCGACCTACTCCAGCACTTTCACCTCGGTCTTCTCCGACACAAGAGAATGAAGGTGCTCGTGTTGAGGAGACTATCATGGACCCCCTTTGCTGTGCTGGTGCTGAGGAGCTATCATGGACCCCCTCCGCATCCCGAGAGACATGAGGATGAGGCTGCTGTTGTTGGGGAGCTTATCATGGACCCCCTCCGCCTCTTGAGACACATGAGCATGAGGGTGCTCTTGCTGAGATGCCTATCATGGACCCTCTCCGTCTCCCGAGACACATGAGGATGAGGGTGTTGCTGAGAAGCCTATTGATGACCTCCCTACGCCTCAACCGACACATGCTAGTCTTGAACAACCTAATGATCCTCAGTGTGCATCTACACATGAGGATGAAGGAGGTACTTGTACACCTCCTCCGCCTAAGGAGAAAACATCCAGCAAGGCTCTAGGTTAGTACCTTCTAATAACTTGTATGTTAATCGCTAAAGTGTAGAACACACATCAATGTTTTCTTTTACAGTTGATGAGTTCCTTCAGGGTATAAACAATCATAAACCTATGAGAAAAAGGAACTGGTGGAGCACAAGCCTGTGGTGCCCGAGGGTCTCCCAGAAGGATTTGGGATCTTACATAGGATGATTTCCTGAGTTCAAACATGGCATGCCACTAATACCGAAGCATATGTTCAGAGAGAAGGAGTGGATAATGCGAAAATTTCACGGGTGATACTTGCAAGCATGCGCTAAAGGTATTCAGGTCATCCAGGCAAACGTACTCGGGGATCTTTATAACAGTGTGCCAATGGATCTAAATGTGCCGTTTGAAGACATACATGCCCTCTTTCATCTTAAAAGATTGGATGCCACTCTCATAACCGTATGGTGCTTGTAAGTGTTTGAAATAATAATAACCTATAATTACTCATACTATTAATAAATACAATTGTTGGCTGTATGTCGTTTCATCCCTATCGGGAACCACCGCGCCTCCACCAGCCCACTGTCCATCCACCAGATCCGCTTGCCACACTTGCCTTCGCCAATCCTGCCCTTTTCTACAGTGCCGACAGAGGGGACCGTCTACACCACGACTACCCCAAAGCCCCGTTCCCAAAGGCGTTATTGAGACGCCGGTGCTAGCGCCGTCTCGGTTCTACAAGATGAACTTCTCCACATGATGGATTCGAGGACCCCATGAACTGGCTCAATCATTGTGAGCAATGTTTCTAAGGCCAGCGTACCCTAGCCTCAAACAGGGTATGGCTTGCATTGTACCACTTGGTGGGCGCCGCGCAGACCTAGGCGTCTGTTTTAGTGCGGACTGCTCCTGGAACCCAGGGCAACTCGACTTGGAGTTGAATTGAATCTCCTCGGGGGGTTGAACGTGCCTTGCTGGTCTTGAGCATCTCCTAGTCCTTTATTCTTCCCTTGACCCTCTCCAATATTTCTAATCATGATAAACTTATTAGGTAGCAATCTATTCTCAAAGGAAGAAAGACATATTTTTTGGAACGAGCTCACCTCTAAATTCAGTTGTCGTGCACGAGCTCTTGTGATTGAACCATCTATAGTAGGTAGTGGATCGTTGTGTGTATCCAATGAAGGGATGTTCTCATCATTCTCTCCCTCTCGAATCGAAATCATCCTCAACTAAGCTCATCTTCTTCTCTAAAGTACGGCTTCAAATCTCGATACCACCATGCCCCACAATATGCATGGAAAGGTGGAGTTCACAAGGGTATTTGAATGCAATCACATGGCCCAATGATCCTCATAATCTCATCAGTCTCCCCTTCTTGATGGCAAGTTGTCCTCGGTTTGCTCTCTTGGGTAACATGATTTAGTAACGTTGCTTCAGGAATCAAATTAATTTTATGCTCACTCGAATGGGTGAAAATTCTTTTGGCGTGTTATGATCTATCTCATCTTGACTAAGCACAGAACATTGTGTATCTCTTCTTTCTCCACGTATGTATCACTTTCAACTTCTTGTTTGATCTCAATTTCTTACAAAATATTAGGTGCAATAAGTGGCACACTACACAGCTCCTCCTCCGAAGAGTGTACATCTCAACTAGACATAATTTCAGGGGATGTATCAACAAAAGTTCCTCTTATTAAAATTTTAGCATCACTCCATGTTCGAGGATATTTTTTGTCATATATAAACATTGCCACGAAGTTAAAGCACTATCAACTAATGCACTAACAACATTCAAAACTTTCTCCTTTCACACATACGGCATTATCCAAATAGATTATTCATCTCTCTTTCCCAAGCAATATATTTAATAGAATTTAAACCAACATATAAAGGAAGAGATGAAAGAATATAATTACTCGTGTAAGGTGATGATGTAGCAACGGTCCGATCGTCATCCGTCTTTTGATCATGTGCGACATCTCTCTGAGGTGGATTGCATCTCTCAAAGTTTGCCAACATATTGTCCACTCATTTTGTTTTTTTAATGTTGCATCGATATTATCAAGGACTTTTTACAAAGTACTACTCAAATTGTATTCACCTCTTTTTCTTTGTATCATGGTTAGAAAAATAGCACATGGATAATGCAAAATATTATTCCTACAACTACAGTGAGATGGGTGGTGAAAATTCCATAAAAAAAGCCTTATCGTGCTCTTGGAATGTTCTTAACAAAGCAAAACAAAGAATGGTGTAACCAGTGACAGTAGAAACCTGGAATCAGTGGTGTAGCAATTGCAAGATCGAATACAATGCTGACTAGAGGTAAATATGTGGAGCTTGGAGGGCTGAAAATTTATTATGGAACACAATTCTATAGCAGATAGCAATATTGAATGAGTGTTCTAAGTATTATGTTCTAGTTATTGGCCTAATCT
Source organism: Zoysia matrella (assembly GCA_001602295.1). Taxonomy (NCBI): domain Eukaryota; kingdom Viridiplantae; phylum Streptophyta; class Magnoliopsida; order Poales; family Poaceae; genus Zoysia; species Zoysia matrella. The sequence continues at coordinate 175,858 of BCLG01000027.1, read as the reverse complement.
TATAAAAAATTTTGATGTTACAAAAATATGAATGAAGATATCATATGGTAGCCAGCTCCAGAAACCAACAAACTGTTCAGCACTTAAAAAATCAGCAAGAGTTAATTCCTGGCTTAGCAAGGGTTAATTCCTGGCTTCTTGATCTTCAATTTTTTTTATTTTTACTTTATTTTTCTGATATTTTTCTCTAAACCAGAAGCACAAAAGATGATACACGACCAAATTTTATATCAATATGATGAAAGATGTGGCCTGGAGAAAATCTTGAATTTCTGTTAAATTTGTTCTGAAAATTTAGAGCGTGAAAATAGAAACTTTTGATCTGAAATAATTGAATCTAGGGCCGGTAGAGGTTGGAAAATTTTCTTTAGATATCTAAAAAGTACTTATATGTCTAATTTGGAATCCGAAAACAAAAGTTATGACTATTTTAATGATGGATCTCCGTATCAGATTTCTTTGAAAGGCTGAAAACAAATTCAGATTCCAAATTGGGTTCGAATTTTGTAGATGACTTTGTGACGGAAGCTTATGGATGGATGATTTGGATGCTAGGAATTTGTTAGTGGTTGAAATAAGGGATGAATGGGTGGGAATTTTTTTATGCAATGTAACAGATATAAACACCGATAGCAGATTGAACAATGCAAGCGATAAACGATGAAGAAAAAATAACTGGCTGAAGATTTCAAAATCCAGCAATCAAAACACAAACTAAGCACACAAACTCAATATTACGGACTCTAAAATAAAATTTTACAGGGAAACACCAAATGATCTATTATTTTTTTGTGTTGCGGATTTTCAGTGGACAATAAGATGAATGCAAAATTAACAAGAATAAATGTGAACCTTACAATATATCTGAAGCTCTGATACCACTTGACGTGTACGTGATCCTCGATCTTTTCATCCGGTCATGGTAACTCTCGATTTGGTGGAGATGCGACACACAGTCGATCCGGCCTCAAATCAACACGCAATCATAGTACCACTTCTCCTCTGGTTATCAACCGTGAAACACACAATTGATCTCGCCAAAAAGGCTAATCTTAGCCTGCGAATCGAAGAACACAAGCAAGAATAAAGAAAAATGTAACTCAATTACAAAATTTAAATTAATCTCACGAAGTTGAAATTTAACAAACCGTCAAACGGTGAAACTGTTTGATAACAGATAAAACTAAGAAAAAACTATCATTAATGATGATGGCTATGATTATGTAGAGTTTAGAGCGTTCTTAGAGGCAAACTCTAATACTAATGGACCTAAAAAAGATACACGTCTCAAAAGCCAAAAGATAGTATCGCAGCATCAGGGTAGTTTTTGAACATCATCTTGTTTAACCATTCCTGCTGACTCCAATCGAATTTGAAGAAAAGACCAGTGCCGTTGGAAAGGTTATCTTTTTGGCTTTCCATCTATATCTAGAACGTCGAAAATAGATCATGTATGCGACTTGGGTGTCTGTTTTAGCTTGGACTGCTCCGGGAACTCGGGGCAACTCAACTTCAAGTTGGATTGAATCTCCTTCGAGATTGAGTATGCCTTGCTGATCTTGAGCATATCTTTATTCTTTTCTTAATCTTCTTTAATATTTCTAATCATGATAAAGTCAATAGGTAGCAATCTATTCTCAGAAGATGGAAGACATGCGTATCGGAGCGAGCTCACCTCTAAATTCAGTTATCGTGCACGAGCTCTTGCGATTTGACCATCTATAGTAGGTGAAGGAGCATTGTATATATCTAATGAAGGAATGTCCTCGTCACAAACTCAGAAACATTGTTAACGACTTTGGGTTGATCGGTAGCGCAATCACCAGGGGTGTCGGTGTTGAGATAATTGGTCAAACACTTGGTGACTGATTCAGGTGAGCTATCTATGGTAATGAATTGCACCTCCATCTAGCAGCAGCCATCCCATATCTATTGGCCATGGAAAGCTTCTCTAGCTTGTGCTGCAGTAGAACACGACCAGAACGGAACAAATGCTTCATGCTGTGCTGATTTCCTACTCAAATATATGTTCTGTCCAGCACCATATGTATCAAAAACTTGATAGACTTCAACGCTCACTGGATGGAACTCTGTGATGAATCCTGACATGAAGTACAGTAGCATAGCTAATATCAAGCATACAACAACCATCGTAAATGTTACATCCATTCAATGCCAGCATAGCTCGCTCACCATCATCGCTTTTGGCATATGTCACTATGGCTGTAGAATTCCATGCCACTTGAGATGCAAAGATGGACTCCACTGCACCATGACTGGAAAACACTCGAGCACTGCCTTGGTTTGACATTCCGTCGAACATGTGGTGGGCATCACGAACAGAGGCTTGTCCTTAAACTGGACCTGCTGCCTCTGACACGTGTGGCTGCCAAACTTCCCAACTATCATCTCAGAATCACGCAGCACACCAATTGTCACGAACCCCCTTGCCAATCCACAGACCAAAACACATACACAAGGACAAATCTTCAACCAATTCGATAGAGCACTTCCAGATACACTTGTATAGCTGGAACAAGATTAGAGAGTAGCAGCAGCAGGAGAATGGGATCAGAGGAAATAGAGTTCGGGGTAGGCAGCAAGCAATTTGGGGTAGAGGAAGCTTTGAAGGAGATGATAGAGTTCTGGTGATTTTCTTCTTCGATGCCCCCTTCCCTTGGCCTTCTTTCCTTCGTATATTGTCCCCACCAGTTACAAAGCTCATTGGCCCACAGGCAGGTGGTCCACAGGCAGGAATATGACAGTCGCTCGTTGTTGTTTGTAACCCAGTGAGCCGCGCGGCGCCGACGCTTCGTCTGCTGCTGGCGTGCTCAAGCGAAGAAAGGGACGTTGCGTGCAGCAGAGTTTTCACCGGCTTGTTTCAGGCAGCGGCAAGTTTCTTCGAGGATTTTTGTAGCTGTCAGCGCTCCAAGTCGCGGATCCCGACGGCCGGAGCGAGTGGTGTCAGGAGCGGCCGGCAGGCGTGCCAGGGGGGAGCAGTCTTCGCCGCCGTCGTCCTCGTAACTCAACGTCGTCGTCAGAGCTTCGTCGGCATAGTCCTCGATGAGATGTGTAACACCTTCCCCTCCATTCCGCAGATCGTGTGCGTTGGGTTTCCGATGGCGGCGCAGCAGGCCAGCAGTCGCTCGCCGATCCTGTGTAATAGGCCGTTTCGTAGTCCTCGTGTCGAAGTGTTCAGATCAGCGCTGCTGGAGTTCAGTCGCCAGGATTTGGTTCTGCAGCTCTGTTACGTGGGGTTCAGTTCTGTTCTCATTGCTCTCGCAGTGTACATCTGTGCAGCGGTCATCAGTTCAGAGCTGGTCTAGCGATGTAGCAGGTTCATTGGTTGGATTAGGTGTGCGTGATGTGACCACATGACCAGTTTTCAGGTTTTCCAGATTGCGACGTGGCTCGAGAGAGTGCAGAACTTGGAACTTGTGCCCCTTTGAAGAGGCGTGAGATCAGTAGTTGGTTGGAAAGAATTTCAGATCGTTTAATTGCTGGAATATTCTTTTTGTACGGTAAATCTTCGACAGTTCAGGAGGAACTCCTTTTAGTTTCCAAAGTTTCCGTAGGTTGTTTGGTTAAATCAGTTTCGTCAAGCTCTTTACGTAGGTACCCTCCAGATTCATTTTTAGAATATTTAGTTTTGTAATTTAAATTTAAATATTCAAATTTAAATTTGCCGCATAAATTAGTGTCTCACCTTTTTTTGCGCTGATTGTTGAGTTCGAAACGCTGAAGAGGAGTACTGCGAAGTTCGTGAGCCCGCTCAGTTCAACGACTTTGATGTTGACTACAACCTAGATCTACCAGATGAGCCACGTTTCTTAACCAATCTTGTACCTAATATTTTAAGCTGCATGTTTTATTTGAAACCATAATTTACATACCAACTGTTTTAAAATATACTAGCAACATTTATAAGCCATGCAATTTATCATTCCACAAAGGGAACTTAGGAATGCTTAGTAATATTACTTTATGCTTAGTCTTGCTTAGTTGCATATGTTACAATACTTCGTACTTATCACTATAAAAAGAGAATTTGTGTTAAATAATTTTGAATTGTGATTTAAATGTGTGAGTTTTGCAAATAACTCTATACATATTATTTAGCGAGGGTAGGCTGAAGCATGAGATATTGGGGGACATTTGGAAAGTTCCTATGGGCATATCTGCAGTGGGTACAACGAGAAGATCCGGGCTAGAAGGTGCTTGTTGGTTGTTGGTATTGAGGATAGAAGGTGCTTGCCCCGATATATGACGACCGGTTCATCGTGTCACATGTCTGTAGTGCCACCACGCGACTTTGCATGGGTAGTGAGCCTGATCTTGAAGCTTGCCGAGACTAGTTGTTTACCCTTGCACTGGTGGTGATCTGTTAGTGCGGGTTGGATTGCGATCCTCCACATGAAGTCGAGATACCCCAGCTGATCAGTAGTCGGCTCTTTACAACTTCAGCACCCGATTGCTTTGGCCATTGGGATAACTATCCTACACGATGTGTAACACCAGTTAAAGCTTGTGGATGAATCTTGTGTGTTTGCGGGGACTATGACGATAGTTCCCGATGATGCATCGTGTGGGTCCAGGTGCACAGATTATGCAGAGTTACATTCAATGCGCATGGCATGTCCCATGGAGAGACACTGCCTGAAAGCTTCCACGATGATTAGTGTTGTTTTGGACTTGGACCTTTGAGCTGTGGTCGGGTGTGGAGGTTACACCGATATTTAAAATGAATCCCCATTCAAGATAATGGAGATCCCTGCAGGGTAAGAAAATATAATTTTTTGCATCTTTAAAATAAAATATTGAAACTTGCATTTAGGATTTGAGCCAGCTTTCATCCTTGAAACTACCCTTGCATGCATACATTGTTGATAGATAGTACGCGATTTGCTGAGTATTCATACTCACGGCTTCTCGTGATGATGTTTACAGAGGATAACCGAAGCTTCGACTTTTATTACTTCTCGGATGGTCTGTGAGGTGTAGCCACTACGTTCGAGTCGCCTGTGGAGGAGGTGGTCCACCGTCGAATGCGTGATGATGCTTCCGCTATGCTTGTCTGCTGTGTTCTCTCGCTAGGTATGTTTCTACTTTGAGATGATTTCTGGCCTACGTGCCATGGACCCTACTGGAGGATGAATCTTTAATAACTTTTGCATAATTTTGTTGAATCTATTCTATCTCTATCCTTGTTTAATGATTCTGTTATAGTTTCTTGATTGACCGCTTATGATGTCGTGCTTGCCAACCTTCTGGGATTGACAAAGTTACAGGAGATTGAGTCTTATCGAAAGGTAATAAATTTTGGTTGTTACACTTAGGACTAATTCAAGGCAATACTACTCATATTGAAATAACTAAATATAAACAAGGGCAAGCATATATGAACATGATAGCAGACACACACATTGGATCACTACTCTACTCCATTCTAAATGCAAACGAGCACTAAGCATGTGGACATGTCAAACTCCTATTGTATTTTCTAAATTGATCTCTTGAATATACGCATTATCTAGTCTAAATATGTCTTAGGACGTAACTTCAGAGGCACCCAGGCACTACCAGGATGCCTTCTGACTTGGTTTAATAAGCCAAAGTGTACCATCTTTAATAGGCCCTACATCATAACCGATGTGTAGAATTTCAATGGACGAACAGGGTTGTCACCACCTGCCGCTTATCATTACAGACCATGGGGTATGCCCACATTCAATGAAGATGAATAACCTGAACATCTTGTCCACATTATTCAACTATACCTTAATCCTTTCGTATTGCAAAGCCAGAACTAAGGCATACTAAGAGCACATTGAACCGATGTCGTGGCATAGACGCTTGAACATTCATTGACTAATATAATAAGTAAAATCTACTTAGCATAATCATATCCTGGTCTATAAATAAATACATCAAACAAGAACAACTTACTCATAAATATAAATTTAAATATACTATGGGAGAAATAATAAAAGGAAACCATATCTTTATTCATGACCGAAGTCAACATAAAAGGAAAAGATACATGAGAAGAGTACTCACTAACTTCTCGAAGATGACTTGGGAGGTATGGAGGAACTTCTCTAGCCTAATAGAACTCTAACAATAGAGACCTATTGGAGTATGAGTGGAAAATCTAAAATAGTGGTCTGTGTTGAAGTGGGGAGTGAGGGATCCTTTTTAGAGCCTCTCTACGTCAGTTTAGAGACTTGGTTCGTGTGCCAAGCCACTGGAAATATCTATGAAATGTGTGAGAGAGCCAATACATGGAGGCCGCTCGAGAAAGGTGCCAACGGCTGGTCGATCAGCCTTGCAGTTGGGCCTCCCGGGCCCATCTTTGAGTGGATCCCTCTTTGGTGGATCTTGTGCATGGTTCCTTAGGAGATCCTTTGGAATATGCTTTCTATCTCCGAAGGGTTGACTTGTTGCCACATGACTTCATCTGTGTTAGCTTCATGACTATTGAAATCCCTCAAAGGTATGAATGATTTTGGTGATTGAATAAGAACCATGAACTTGTCAAGAGTTGCAGCAAGAAGCAAAAAGATCTTAAAGAAGTCAAGTTTCAGCGATAGAAGAGTCATCAGACAATCCAACGGTGTCACTGAAAAGTCCGGTGAGTGCAGGAGAAGTCAGTCCAGAGAGATGTGCCCTCTGGAGTCAAAGAGAAGAAGTCACCGAACAGTACGATGGGCCAATTATCGGACAGTTCGGAGAGCCACAAGTCAAAGTCTAGAAGAGGTGTCTTTGGAAGTCCAAAAGAGAGTCACCGAACAGTCTGATGTCACATGGAATGGATTCCAGAGAGGATGTTTTCTGCCAGTCAAAGACTATGTATCACCGAACAGTTCGATGGTCCCTGTCACCAGATAGTCCGGTGTAAGCTTCATGACCTTTCGAGTCCCGTAGAAGTTATGAATTGAATTTGGTGATTGAATGAGCATCATAGGTAACGGTTGTGATTGTAGGTACCACCTCGCAAATCTCTACAACATGGTGAGTTTCCTCCATGGATGACAAAGGATGATCTCAAGAAGAGGAGTTTCGAACGACAAAGGACCAAGGCTTAGGACTAGCTAGAGAGTCCAGAGGACTGCCGGTACTATTAAGAGGGGTCAAGTCATTCGTCTCATGTCATGCAAGTGTTAGGTAGTATGAATGCTCTTAGTTACCTCAGAAAGCACTACAAATGACAGAGGAAGCGAAGCCAAAGTCAAGTCAAATATGAAGGCGGCAGAAGAAGTATCACCGGACAGTCCGATGAGCCAGGAGAAGCCAGTCCAGAGAGAGGTACTCTCTGGAATCGAACAGAAGAAGTCACCGGACTGTCCGATGGTGCAATGACCGAACAATCCGTTGAGCTAGAAGATGAAGTCCAGAAGAGGTGTCTCTAGAAGTCTAAAAGTGGGAGTCACCACACAGTCCGGTAAAGATATGCACCAGACATTCTGATGTCATATGGAATAGATTTCAGAGGGGGTGTTTTTCTGGTCTGTGACAAGACAAGGCCACCGGACAGTCCGGTGGTGCGCCGGATAGTCCAGTGGGAGTAGTCACCGGATAGTTCGATGACTAGTAAAAGCAGTTAGCTTTATGACATCACGTTGCAACGGTTGTTTTTAGGTTTGGAGCCTATTTAAATCGTGGAGGGGGAAATTTTGCAGTGTGGCTGAGATCTGAAGTACTGGAGCAAACATGTGAGAGGCCAAGGGATACCATCATGAGAGCACAAGATAAGATTTGAGATCTTTGGTGCTAGTAGGAGAGTGATAGGAGCATTCATACACTTCTAGAGCTTGTGAGGCTTAAGAGGAGTGATCTTTGCCTATTACTCTTGGTCTTGGCGGCCTAGATCGGCTAGGAGTCGGTGTTCGAGCTTCCGAGGAGATTGTGGAAGACGACGTCAAGTTTGTAAGCGGTTTTGGGTCCTCTGTATGAAAGAGATCCCAAGAGAGAGCGCCCAAGCCTTGGAGGCTTGCTCTAGCGCTTGGGTATTGTTCACTACAACTGGGCCGCTGGTATCTTTACTTCGGTAGTGAAGCGTACCCTTGTGAGGATTGTTTTGAAAATGACGGGTGGAACCAAGACTCCGACGGGAGTGGTTCAATAAGGATTAGGAGAAGGCGCCTACCTTTCGAGACCTCGAGAAAAATCGTTGAGCCTTCTCTTGACTCTCTCTCTTTACTTTTCGCATTTCATATTGTTGAGAAGAGTCTTGGGTTGCTTTACGATTCCTATTGATGGCTATCATGCTAATGCTTGTTTGTTGCTTTCTTTTCATCACTAGCATTGTTAGGGTTCTTGGCCTACTAGATTTGTTAGGTTGCTCTTGTTGTGATTTGAGTCTCATAGTTTAAGCTTGTAGCGAAGTAAATCCTATAAGTCCACCGATTCAACCCCCTTCTCGGTGTCCTTAATCCTTACAAGTGGTATCGTAGCCAAGTACGCATTTTTTGGCTTCATCGCCTTGCGTAAGGATGCTGAATGGGATGGAAAATCCACCGTATTTGATGGGGATGATTACTCGTATTGGAAGGTCCGTATGCAAGCCTACTAGAGTCAATCCACGGGAAAGCGTGGCATGTGACCAACAACGCTTCAAGTGCGAATGAGAGACTTGATCCCATGTTTATCAAGTTCAATGCTAAAGCCAAGAATGCCATCTTTGGGTGCATTTCTAAAAATATCTTTTTTGGAATCAATGCATCATGCACTACTTATGGAATTTGGTCTCAATTACAAAATATTAATGAAGGCTCCGTCGAGGCTAAGGAAGAACTACTACGTTCTCAAAAACAAATATAACTCTCACTATATTACCTCATGAAAAAGCTAACGATGTTTATTGTCATTTGCATGTAGTGGTGGAGGAGATCAACGCCTTGGGTCTTCCATCGACTCCAGAGAGCACCCCTCTGGACTGAGCTCCTCCTGGTTCATCGGACTGTCTGGTCACCTCACTGGACTGTCTGGTGACTGCTTCTTCAACAGAACTTGAGCTTCGGTCTTCGTCTTCACTTTGACTTTGCTTCCTCTGCCATCTTCAGTGCTTTCTGAGGTAACTAAGAGCATTCATACCCCCTAACACTTGTCTGACACGAGATAATTGACTTTATCCCCCTTAATAGTACCGGCGGTCCTATGGACTCTCTAGCTTGTCCTTAGCCTTGGTCCACCAACGCTCGAAAACTCTTCTTGAGATTGTTCTTGTCATCCATCAAGGAAGCCCATCATGTTGTGGTAAAATTAGCGGGGTGATACCTATAATCACAACCGTTACCTATGGTGTTCATTTAATCACCAAAATCAATTCATACCTTTTAGGTGACTTCATAGATCATGAAGCTTATAATGTCCCCCTTTTTGGTGATTGATGACAACCATGATACTCATAACAAGTTTCAAACTAGATGATATGAGATAAAGAAGAAAACGCATCTCGAAAGAAAAACTTACCCCCTTACCTTGATGACTCCCCCAAGAAATTTGCATGGATTCTCCTCCTTTGTCCACCTTTTGAAAGCTGTTCTCTCTCTCGTTTGTGAGAACTCTCCCCCCTTTGTCATCTAATCACACAAAAAATGGCATTGAGAAAGCAAATAGAGAAGAGAGACGCTGGATAGACAAAGGTTAATGCATGAAAGATATAAAACGAGAGCGCAATGCACTAGAGAACCTGCAAGACTATCACAACATAGGAGAATCATACACAATAAAACCCGGGGGTTAGTCTAGAGACCAAGTGAATCTCAATGAGCTAAAAGATCAAATAAAACACAAGCTCATTAAAATGTCACAAAGAGCCAATGAAATCCGCCAAATAAGATCCAGAGCCCTAACTACCCATCCACGGCCTCTCCCCAGACAGCTATAGTCTCAAAAGTGCTACAACCACACGGCACACTCCCGACACTCTAGACCTATAGAGATCTAATCCTTTGCAGGCGCAGCTGAAGAGTCGGGTGCAGTGACTGCTGGTGGTTGTTCCTCTAAAGCGGGCTCGGCTACTGTGAACTCATCTCCTCTAGGCTAGTTAGAATGATCAAAAGCACTAAAGTGGAGAGAAGGCATCGGGGAGGGCTCCTTGCCATCAACTGTAGCTGGCTCATCTGCATTGGCAAGGGCCTAAGCTACCTTCTCTGTAGAGTATCCGACCTCAACAAGGAAGCTGCATCTGAAAGATCAGGCTGCTTGGTTGTGGTGGCCGTGGGCTCTGCCTCTGAAACTGCTAGCGGTGGCTCTGTCAAAGCAGACTCAGCAGTGGTAGCCTCGAACGAAAGAACCTCGGAGCAAACGAAGAGCTACCAACTACTGTCCCTATCTCCAATGCTGATACTGACACTCTAGGCTCAGCTGATGCAAACAGTGCTAACATAGAGTACGAAGAAACCGAAGAGTACTGAGAAGAGGTGACTGTAACACTAACTCCTTCGGTAGTCGCTGCTGTGCTGGCTGCTCCAAAAGGTATGCACGGTGATAACGGAGTTGAAAGCAAAGTGCTGAAACTGGGCTGCCGCTGCTGCTATAGCTGTGCTGTAAATGCTGGCACCGATGAATACTGTGGCTGAGGAACTGTAGGCTATAGTTGCGAGGGCAGAGGACCCGGTAGTGTGGTCGTTGGAAATGCAGGCAACGGTGGCATACCGATCCTCTAGGGAAAAGATGCTATAGCTCCAAATCAGGCAGACATACGATATGGCCGCTGCCATCTCCAACTGAGTGCGATGCGACCTCTCATGGAACTCCCTATCCTGCCGCCTCCTCTCCTCTGCTAGCTCTCTTTCCATCTGGAGCCTCTCCTCAATATGGAGGTGCTCGAGTCGGATCCTCTCCTCGAACTCGGCCCTCTCTCGACGAATCCTCTCATACTGCTCCTGCCTATATCTCCTCTACATAGCCTGCTCTGCCTTAATAGCATCTAGACGGGCAGCAAGAGCAGTGTCAAGTGTGGCACAAAAGGTAGGAGTCTCGACTTGACCTGAAGCCTCAGTGCTCCAAACCCCTGTCTGAGCTCCCTCCGGAGCCTCAGTCTCAAGCTCAAACTCATCAGGGGCTATGGTCTCCTCTCCTCCAAGGGTGCTCTGTGAAGCAGAAACACGAAAAACTCTGGAGTCGGACAGCACGGTTGGACTGAAAGCAGTTGTAATCTCTGGCAACTCATCATACTCTGCCTCAGTCATTACTCTAGCTCTCCTCAGCAATAGACAAATGTACAGGACAAAAGGTAACTGTCTTGCGCCAATCCCCTCATAGATGACATCTCTCTATCTGTGCAAGCAGCAAATCTATCAGATCAAAAGTCTCATGCCTCAGCAAAAAGCAAAGCAGCCACTGATGTAATATGATCACTTGCTCTCTGTAGCCAGCTCTCGAGGCTATTGACCTGCCCAGCAGCCCTCTCAATACACGTGCCTCGTGTGTCAGCCTTAGAGGGTGCCTAGAGTAATGCTCCCCATGTGGTGGCGGTATGCAATACTCAGTCTCTCGTCACTCGGCTCCATCCCTCCAAAAGGTTGATATGGTGGCAAGAAATCTGGCTGAGCCAGTGTGTGAATCCGTGTCTCTGAAAATACAAACTCCAAAGCAGCAATGACATCGGATCTCTCAAAACGATGTGGCTCCCCTCTAATAAACCAGAGATAAGACTTGTCTGGGGAGATCCTTAGTGAGGCACAGAACTCAAGAATCACCTGCTCACTATATCTCAGGGGCTAGGTAACATGCTCAGTCAACCCAGGCAGATAAGCAATGTGCTCCTCCACATCTGTCCCAGCTCCCCTGCTCAGTGCCTCAAATGAACAGTGCTGGTGAATAGCAAACACTGAGCCCTTGCCCTAGGTGGCAAGCTATCGACGGAGAGCCTCATATATCCTCTGGTGTAATACTATCTAAAACTGTCTAGTACCTGCATGCCGCTCGACGGGGACCCGCACTGTAAAGTCTACTCTCCTCTTGACCTTCATGACCCTTGATCTTCAACAGGTGAATCTCCTCCTCAGCAATCCTGGCCATAGCCTGGCGAGCTCTCTCGGATCTAGTAGTGCATACACTGTAGACCACAGTCCTCAAATGAGGGCACCTCTGTGACCTCGACTATGTAGCTCTCGAGGCTGCTTCTCCCTCTGCGGTTCTCGACTGCCGACTGGTAGGAGCTCTCCGCGGCTGCACCCCAGCTACCAGGGGTGTGGTCGCCACTCTCTGTTGGGTCGACCTCCTCAACTCCCCTGGTCCCTCTGCACCTCCTATCCTCAAGGCTCCACTCCTCCAGTGTGGAGGCACATCAATATCCATTGCTGCTATTGTACGATCTCACTTTGAGTCTCCTGTCCTCTGCTTCTTCTCAGGCTCTACGGCCGTGCCCCTCCCTTTCTCCTCTGTAGAAGATCTCTAACAGCCCATACTCTCAACTGTCACTGAAAGATCTACTTAGAATCACTGACCAGCTGACCACACAAGATAGGACTAAGAGCTTGGCTCTTAACCCCTCCAAGAGAGATCTGGTCTGCCTCTGAGAATTCTGAAACTGTCAATGTCTGCTGTCCTGAACCACAGCCCAAACTGTCACTGCACCATACAGGAATAAATATAGGTTGTAAGCAACGTAGGTAAGTGACACACTTAGATAACCTACCGGTGGAACAAAGACATATCACAGATCAAAAAGAGCAAACAAGATCAAAGGTGATATCGACAGACTAATGCCACAATTCAAACAATAAGCAATGCATCCAAATTGTGACACTAGCGACAGGAGGACTTAATCCCATATCAAAAATGAAAGATATAGTCTCAACATGGCATCAAGTACGGGAAATATCAACTAATTACTCCAATTAGCAATAAAAGATAGAAATTTTATCATAAAGATGCCAATTTTCATAATTAATCAACTCTAGGGCATGCGGGGCATTATCCGATGAGTTGGAGTAATAGAAACAATACCTCAAGAAGAAGAATGCCGGAAACCGCTGGGAATACACCAAGAACACGACCAATTTTGCGAACCGCAAAACCCTACTGAGGGTTTTCAACAGATACGAGCAGGAGCGGTTTTTGGCGCGAGCTAAGGCACGAGATCGTGAGCAAGGAGCAGCACAGGCACAATGAGGTGGCGGCACGGCTGCACGGTGGTGGCAGCACGGCTGGAAGCGCGGGCAGAGTGGGCGCACGCATGTGGCAAACGGGCGTGAGCTGTGGTGGCGCAGAGCGGTGAACACGGGGCATGGAACGGCGTCACGACGATGGCCAGAGGAGAGAGCAGGGTGGCGAGCAGCGCATGACGGCGAGTCAGCGATGGTGGATGTCGTCGATGGTTTGGTCGGCGGAGAATGCGCACGATGTTTGGTGACGATGGAAAGAACAGGTGTGGTTAGGTCATAAACAAATCAACGACCGAATTTGAAACAGAAGAAATGGATGGCCAAGATTTCACCGAAAGAACCGATCACTGGAATGTCCGACCCAATAAATTTGTTCGGTGACCAAGAAATTCTATACTGTCCAGTGTCTACCAACAGTCAATTCCAGAGAAGCACTCGCTTCATCTTTCAGTCACCAAACTGTCCGGTGAACCCGCCGGATTGTCCGGTGTCTGTCCAATTTTGTAAAGTGACTGATCACAAAGATATAGTCACCAGACTGTCTGGTGAAGGCGCCGAAATGTTCGGTGACCTCAAAGAATTGCAGAATTAAGGAATTTCTTTCTAGAATTCAAGTGTCCTCACGAAAGAACCAAATAAACACCACACTTGTCTAGAAAGGAAACTCTCAAAGACTCCATTGCAAATAGATAACCCTCGAAGGGTTTATAGTTTTCGCAAATCGCAATAAGATCGAGCAATAAGACTAAGGCGAGAAGGAGCCAAAAAGATAATGTATGAACCCATGTTCATGGTCTACGTAAATATGAATTTTAGAGACCTTTAAACACAGGGTTCAATGGGCATGAAGCTCACAATTGCTTTAGTTATCCTTTTAGGAGTGTGTGAATCCATATGGACAATGTAGTCACTTTCTTCGAGGACAACGCTTTCTCTGTGGTTCCTATATGCAATGCATGCAAGACAAGCTAGCTAAATGCTAGGAATTTAAAGTATGCCAAGTAGATGCAAGCAAATTAAGAACATTGCATAAAAGAAAACCTACTCAATGCCATGTTTGGCCCATCTCAAACATATTCACCATAGGCCCGCCGCTTTGCTTTGAGATAGTCAAACCACCTTCTCAAGCTCTTCCCCCGTGCTTATGGACATCTCAAGATGGTTGGGTGTTGTCTAATTTTTTTTTATTCTTTTCTTTTATCTTTTTAGACGTGATGCATGATAGTGCAAACATCTAGTCCACGAAGGAGTCCTATCTATCATGCAAGACAAGAAAAGAAACCTACTCTACTACGTACAAGAGAAAACCTTTTTGAAGTGTAGATTGGCGTTGAAGCTCGATCACATGTGGTGGACTTCTAGAATCTTCAATTTGATTCACGATTCACCACCTCGGTCCCCTCACTTCTTCTTAAGAACCCAAGAGAGTTTAAGCTTCCTCTCTCGATCCATGATCATCTTGGGGACCCATATCTTCTTGATTGTCCTCTTCCCATTTGATGATCCGAGCGGCTTAGCTTTTACCTTTCCATTCTTGGCCCTAAAGAGCTTGTAGTGCACATTTTCATAGAAAAGGTTAGCGTTAGGCATAATCTTAGGCTCGCTCACCTTAGGACAATCCTTGGAGCGGTGTCCATCACGGCAACATTTCTCACAATAATAGTCATCCGTCATGAGCGGGACTATCCAAACGGTTGATAGAGGAAGGATATGATCCTAGGCTCTTGTGGTTGTGGCTGTTGATAATGTTCTAGCTTAGGATGTCCTTTTGTATTTGCCTTCCTCTAGTAAGCCGCTCAAAAGCATCCATCAGGGCCTCTCTCTCCTCCTTGAGCTTCGTATATTCCTTCAAAATAGATGGCTCAAGAGTAGTGCTCTCCTTGGAGAGGGTTAGATTACAAGAAGTAGATGCTTCATTAAAGTGCTTAGGAGAGTTTAAGAGAGAATCAAGATCAAGAGCCTCATGGGTGAGAACCAATGCCTTGTGCTTATCATTTAATTCTATGTGCTCCTTCTTAAAAGACTCATAAGACTCACGTAGAACACCATGAGAGTGCTTTAGAGCATTGAGCTCACCCTCAAGCTCTCAAACTCGTAATACCGCTACTTTGTGCTCCTTGGTCATCACCTCGATCTTCTTGTTCTTCTTAATGATGGTCTTGTTGGTCTTCTCAAGAATGAGAACTAGATCATCATAGCTTGGTGCATCATTATCATTATAGTCCTCCTCTTCAATCTCAAGATCATAATCTTCATCCATGTAGCCCTCAAAACTTTGGGCCATCAAGCAAAGAGGTGGTGGTAGCTCATTAGTTGTGCTCGTCACAGCAATACCCGCAAGCTCTTCTTCACAAGAATAAGAGGAGTTTGAATCATCATCATCGGTGAGCCACTCACCAATAATGTAAGCCTTTTGCGGGGACTTCCTCTTCTCCTTGCTCTTGCTATTCCCTTTGACGAAGAACTTCTTCCTGAACTTCCTCTTGGGCCTGTGTTCTTTGTCCTCACTCTCACTTGATGCTTCCTTCTTGCACTCCTTCTTGGGCTTAGGACACTCCTTTGCAAAATGGCCTTTCTTGCCACAATTGAAGCACACAGAGTTTCTCTTTGAGGATAAGGTCTTCCCTGGCAAAAGAGTTTCTTCATAAGGAGCGCAAGGTCTTCATTATCGCTCTCATCATTCTCCTCATTCTCCAACTTCTTCTTCTTTTTGTTCTTGCTATTGGAAGATTTTTCAACTTGAAGGGCAAGATTCTTGGGCAATTGTTGGTGGAGGTGCCCAACATATACCCCTCATAAGCCATTAGCTTCCCAAGCATCACATCTATGGAGAAGTTCACCAAGTTAGCTTGGAAGAAACACATGACAATAGAATTGTAGCTTGGCAGCAACATCCTTAATAGCTTCCACATGATTTTAACATTATCAATTTTGTTCTTGAGGGCCAAGACATTAATTTTTTCCACCACTACATGCAAACGAGAATAGACATTGTTAGCATTTTCATGTGGTAGCATGGTGATGGAATCGTATTTGTTCTTGAGAACATACTGACGCTCTTCCTTGACCTCGGCGGAGCTCTCATGTATGTTTTGTAATTGCAACAAAATCTCATGCGCGGTGCAAGATGCATTGATCCTAGAAAAGACATTTTTTGAGATGCATCCAAAGATGGCATTCTTGGTCTTTGCATTGAACTTGATAAAGGTAGGATCAAGTCTTTCATTCTCATTTGTAGCGTTTTGAGTCACAAGCCACGCTTTCCCATCGATTGACTCTAGATATGCTTGCATATGAACCTTTCAATATGAGTAATCATCCCCATTGAATACGGGCGAGATTTCCATCTTGTTCGGCATCCTTACTCAAAGCGGTGAAGCCCAAAATTGAGCGCTTGGCTCTGATACCACTTGTAAGTATCAAGGGCATCGAGAAGGAGGGGTTGAATCGGCGGACTTGTAAGACTAAATTTGCTACAAACTTAAACTATGAGACTCAACTACAATGAAGATAACATATGCAATTTTAGTCGGCCAAGACCCCTAACAATGCTAGTGGTGAAGAAAAGACAACAAGCAAGCACTAGCGCGATAACCACAACCACTGAGGAATTTGAGCTTGAGACTGAGGCTTCGAAGAGAGCACAGCCAGGAGTTGGGAGCACTAAGGCTCCAGGTTAGCCGAGACTCCTATTTTTTGTGCCACACTTGGCCCTGCTCTCGGTGCCAGATTAGATGCTATCCAGGCAAAGCAGGCTCAGCAGAGGAGATATACGTAAGAGGAGGAGAGGATCAGACGAGAGAGGGTCGAGTTCGAGAAGAGGATCCGACTCGAGCGCCTCCAGATTGAGGATAGGCTCAGGATGGAGAGAGAGCTTGCAGAGGAGAGGAGACAGAGGACAGTGAGTTTCATAAGAGCTTGCTGCGCACTTAGCTGGAGATGGCAGTGGCCATATCTTACATGTCTGTCGGGTTTGAAGCGATAGCATCATATCTCTAAGGGATCGGTATACCACCTTTGCCGGCGTTCCCGACAGCCACGCTACCGGGTCCCCTCCCATCGTAGCTACAGCCTACAGCTCCTCAGCCACAGTACTCATCGATGCCAGCATTCACTGCACAGCTCCAGCAGCAGCAACCCAGTTTCAGTACACTGCTCTCAGCTTCGCTTTCACCATTTGTACCCTTTGGAGTAGCCTGCACGACAGCAACTGTCGGAGGAGCCAGTGTGCCAGTGACGTCTTCTCAGTTCTCTTCAGTTTCCTTGTTCTCCATGTCACCACAGCTTGTGTCAGCTGAGCCCAGAGTGACAGTGTTGACTTTGGAGATAGGGATAGTAGTTGGCAGCTCTCCGCCTGCTTCGAGAGTCCTTACGTTCGAGGCTACCATTTCTGAGTCCGTTTTGACAGAGCCACCACCTTTTTAACAGAGGTAGCTACCACTCCAGAGAGGGTGTTTTCCTTTTCTGCGACAAGACAAGGTCACCGAACAGTTTGGTGGTGCGTCGGACAGTCTGGTGAGAGTAGTCACCGGACAATCTGGTGACTGGTAAAAGCAGTCAGCTTTATGACATCACGTTCCAATGGTTGTTTTCGGGCTTGGAGCCTATTTAAACCATGAAGGGGGACATTTTGCAGTGTGCCTGAGGTTTGAATTGCTGGAGCAAACTTGTGAGAGACCAAGGGACACCATCAAGACAACACAAGACAAGATTGGAGATCTTAGGTACTAGTAGGAGAGTGATAGGAGCATTCATACACTTCTAGAGCTTCTGAGGCTTGAGAGTAGTGAACTTTTCCTAGTACTCTTGGTCTTGGCAGCCTAGATAGGCTAGGAATTGGTGTTCGAGCTTTCGAGGAGATTGTTGAAGATGATGCCAAGTTTGTGAGCGAATTTGGGTCCCCCGCGTGAAAGGGACACCAAGAGGGAGCGCTCGAGCCTTCGAGGCTTGCTCTAATACTTGAGTATTGTTCTCTACAGTCGGGCCGCCTGTGTCTTCAGTTCGGTAGTGAAGCGTACCCTTGTGAGCATCGTTTCGGGAACGACGGGACGAACCAAAACTCTGACGGGAGTGGTTCAACAAGGATTAGGGGAAGGCGCCTACTTTCAAGGACCTCAAGAAAAATTGCTGTGCATTCTCTTGACTCTCTCTCTTTACTTTCCGCATTTTATATTATTGAGTAGAGTCTTGGGTTGCTTTATGGTTCCTCTTGGTGGCAATCGTACTAGTTCTTGCTTGTTGCTTTCTTTTCATCACTAGCATTGTTAGGGTTCTTAGCCTACTAGAGTTGTTAGGTTGCTCTTGCTGTGGTTTGAGTCTCATAGTTTAAGCTTGTAGTGAAGTAAATCCTATAGCTCCACCGATTCAACCCCTATTCTCGGTGTCCTTGATTATTACATCCGGTGACTCCAAAAAGCAGTCAGTTTTTGGCAACGGCTCTCAACGTGCTTTTCAGTACTTGGCTCCTATATAAACCATTGAGGGAGCTATCGGGGAGGTTACCTGCGCCCAATGAAGTTGGGAGATCATTTGTGGAAGCCAAAGGTCACCAAGGGGAAGCACAAGGAAGCATCTAGTGAGATCTTGAGTGCTAGTGAAGAGTAACAAAGAGCATCCATACATTCCTAGAGCTTGTGTGGTTGAGAGGAGTGTCTTTTGCTTATTACTCTTGGTCTATGGCCGCCTAGACCAGTTAAGCGCCGTTGTCCGAGCTTCAGAGGTCTTGTGGAAGACGACATCAAGTTTGTGAGCGATTTTGAGTCCTCCGCTCAAAAAGGACGCCAAGAGAGAGCGCCCGGAGTTTTGGAGACTTGCTCTTGTGCGAGGGTGTTGTTTGCTACAGCTAGGGCGTCGGTGACTTCACTCTGGGAAGTGAAGCATACCTGTGGGAGCAACATTTTTGACAATGGCGGAGGGACCGATACTTCAACGGCAGTGGTTCAACGAGGATTAGGGGAAGGTGCCATCCTTTCGAGACCTCGAGAAAAATCGTTGAGCATCCCTATCTCCTCTCTTTACTTACCGCATTTACGTTTTTGCTAGTTGTATGATAGATTGCTTTGTGATATCTCTTGGTGGCTCTCGTGTCGGTTGCCTTGCTTGCTAGCTTGATAGGTTGTTCTTTCCTTATCTTCTAGAGCCTAGTTGTTTCCTTCTTTGTTGTGCTCTTGCTTAGTCTCTCTTGCTAGGAGTTGTTTGCTTGTTTTGCTAAGATTAGAAGGAAGAGTGAGTGAAAGGTTTAGTAGTGTTAGTGCCCAATTCAACATCCCTTCTTGGTCACTCGATCCTTACAGTCTGATTCATCGGTTTGTTGACTTTCATAATTTGGGGCCATTTTCTCACTTCCTAAAGTTGAATTTCACCGGCATACACATTTTCTCCATGTACAAGTGGAACTACATGATTTGAAATAATATGCATGTAAGAAATACTAGGTCTTTATTTATTTTTCAAGGTTGTTTGTCAGTATAAGTGGTACTTAAGGACTGCCAACAGGTGTTTTGTACATGACAAGGGTCATGATGGTCACTTAGACATATGAAGAGCTTCTCCTGAATCATCTTCCTCTCAAGTGGAGGGTTGGATGGACTCAAGGTATATGAATGGGGATACAAACATCACCTTCTCTAACATGTCGCGCTTGTGATGGGTTTTCATTGAAGAGATAGTAGTAGTAAAAGCAGTGTTCCCAAGATTTTCATTAACGTTCCCGTGATTTGTATTTAAACGGAGAATATGATCTAGCAGGTAGCCTATGAGAAGATCAAAATCGAGGGCAGGAAGATGTGGAAATCTAGACGAACCTCCATTTTATCTATCGGTACGGCCGTCGCTATCACATGGCTTTCAAGTATGAGTCTAGAGGGGCGTAGAGGCATGTTACCAACAATGATATGCGTAAAGTTCTCGGACATGACATTGGCTCTAATGGTGGGATCATAAATGGCTTCTATGGCAACTCTCTTAATGAAACAAGGCATGGTTGTTATGGTGAATAATTTGGGTTACTTTGGAAGAGTGCTCCAACTCTCCTGATCGTTCCCTGCTTGCACATGAAGTGCTTCCTTCACTTCCGTCTTGTGGACTTGATGTTGGGAAGGATTTTGTGATGGATGGGGTACCATAGGTTTCTTTTGCCAGAAGGATTTCAAGGTGTTTTCATTATTCATTTTGACTGGCAAGTACAAAGGTCAAATTTCTTCTTCCCTTGGTGTTGGTGGTCCGGGTGAGGCTTCAACAGTCAAATCTTTGGATGTAAATGATAAAGGCTGGCATCCGGCTGAAGA
Organism: Zoysia matrella; assembly: GCA_001602295.1. Lineage (NCBI taxonomy): Eukaryota > Viridiplantae > Streptophyta > Magnoliopsida > Poales > Poaceae > Zoysia > Zoysia matrella. The sequence goes on along the minus strand of BCLG01000027.1, from coordinate 155,457 downwards.
GGTCTCCTCATACCTTTTCTTGATGTCAGTGTGGGAGGGTCTGCTAGAGTTTAAGAAGCAAGAGTTGTCCAGGATGGTATCTAGGATTTTTCTCACTTCCTCTATCGTCTTGTTCATAAATGATCCTCCAGCACAGATGTCAAGATATAGTGCAGACTCCTTGCTAAGACTGAAGTAAAAAGGTTGAAGCAACATATGTTCCGGTATAGATAAGTTAGGACCTGTTTGGATTAACTCTTAAGAACCTAGCCCAAGCTGCACATGTGGTTTCCTTCTCCGTCTGATGGAATCCAACAACTTTCCCTCGCAGAGGAATGGCATGGGACAAGGGAAAGAAAGAGAGTCAAAAGTGGTCTCGAAGTCTTTGCTAATCACCATTCATCCTTCCTACGGTAGAGTTCACATTATTTTGCTTTCTATTCGAGAGAAAAGGGGGAAATTTCCACCTATAAGTTTCTTGTGCCATGCCTGAAACAGTCATACATGAATACAATAGCTCAAATTCCTTCAGATGATGGTATAGATTTTCATGTATGTGCCCAAGGAGGGATTGCTCCTGAACCATGACTATAAAGCCATGAAGGTGGTGGCTCAGAGAACTCGTGCCTTGGAGCAGAGAGTTTATAGATGGGTAGCTCCATGGTAAAAATGTAGGAAATAAATAAAGAAAAATAAAAAGATACAAGAATGAAATAGGCTTGAAGATAATACAGTAACCGTTTCCCCAGCAACAGTGCCAGAAATGCTTATTGGTATTTCTTACGTCCACAGATAAATCCGCAAGCGCACGGAATACTGCCTTAGCACTTTGCTCAAGAGTATTCCTAAGGTTATCAAGTATAAGAGAGTGTGCGTACTATCTTCTAACTTATTTCATCCAGAGACAACAAAAACTATGTAGGCTGGGGTAGAGAGAGGTTCTCAAGATATCTAAGTCTGGGACAAGGAAAGGTCAATTCCTAGCGCATTGTTTCAGGCACCGGTTTCCTTCTGCATCCTAGGCTGCGCCGACTTCCAGCACTACTACATACCTGAACGTGGAGGATCCCAAAGGATGGATAGGTCTGTCACCACCTGCCACCTACCTTTACAGACCATAGAGTACGCAATAAACAATGGTAACCACTATCCTAGACACCATGTCTATGAAGTATGTTACTATCTTAACTCCACGCATTATAAAGGACTATGATTCTCTAAGCAATAGAGAGAATGAACCCGTAAGTAGTAAGAACCTGATCTTATTAAATCAATAAATTATATGAACATGGAAGAGAAGCACAAACACTAACTTGATCAAAGAAGCATTTGTAGAGGTACAAGCTTGAAGATGGTGTCGACAGGCCTGACACTCATCCCAGGACCCTTGAGAGCAGCACTGAAGTACAGTGTTGGAGAAGACACGGATAGGCCCAACTCTCCTCGACACGATCCTCGAAGACACTCGTTGGGGTACAAGCGTGGAGAAGATGCCAATAAGGCTGGCACTTCTCCTTGATACCCCCTCCCCCCTCATTCTTTCCCTATCTTCTAAACACTAAGAACAAATGCTAATGGCCTTTGGAATGCCTTCTTATGTTGTGTCTGGAAGTGGGTGAGGTGCTCCTCCTTTTGTAGCGGGCCAAAGGTGTTTTCCGAAGGGAATATTCATTGGCATACCCATGGGAACAACTTGGCGGGCGCGCCAAGGTTCCACTAGTCAAAACTTGGCGTGAAAGATGGCAGTTGAAGGTCAGCAGACCTAGTGGGTCGCCTGGCCTGCTGTTCGGCCCATTCACTGAACAGCCTGTGGGGATGACTTAGGGGACCCATCGCGGTCCTGTGGGCCGAAGCTCATCGCCAGAACAGCCAGATGTAAGTCCCCGACCTGGGAGGTGGTCAGTTTGGCCTAATCTTTGTCATGGTGGCTCTTTTAGGGGCCCTGAGTCTTGTACCACAGGTAGATAGTCATTCTGAGCATGTTTACTCCCCTTTGTGAGCCCAAGAATCCGTGTTCTTGAACCTGATTTCCTGGAAGTGTGTTTCCTCTCTTAGTTGCTTCTGCTTTCTTTCAATTCAATCTATAAATCATCTGCATGCATAATTTCACCAACACTTGTGGAAATAATTAGTAATAAAGTCCTATCATGATGTTGGTTGTCACTTGAATATCCTTTATGTAGGGATTTGACGGTCAAATATGGGTTGTAAGGACCGCCAACAACCTGCAATATGTAATTCTCAATGGTGACCAAGTATTGACACTAAGCTTTCATATTGAACCTCGTGAAAGGGAAAAATATTGGGCCATGGATTGCATCGAGGCATCGACTCTAGGGACCAACGTAAATGACTTTCTAGATGATCATGATACATTCTTTGTTGATGGAATGGAAGAAACATGCTCGCATCACAAGTCTCCAGAGTTATTCAACTACTGCGCCAGAACTAACTACGAGGACTACACCACATTAAGGTCCTCCTGCAAAATGTTTATAAAGATGGTTGTAAATATCTTTGTCTATTGCAAACAGTATAGATTTGGTAGTGTATCAGAGGAGGATTCGTGCGTTCTTCTCGTTGAGGTGGCCTAGTGTACAGAAGACAAAAGATTAACCTAGTTTGGGCCGCCACAGAGGCATAATACCCTACGTCCAGGAGTGAAGAAGTGGGTAGTATTAGCCTCGGAGGGTTAATCGAAAGTGTTCGTACAATGGCGCTAAGGCTCTCGCTCAAGCAAGAACCCTAGAGCTTTTAGGTGTGGTGTTCGAATGATCTCTTTTTTGTGTTTGCTTGCTCTTATGTCTAAGGGTCCCCGACGCATCCTTATATAGGGGTCGGACAGAGGTTACAAAGCTTGGCGCTTATGAAACCGAGTGCCCCTCACGGCTGGGACCATCAGCACATTAGGGTTGTTACACTTGATAGCTTCTAAGTGCCAGGTCACCATGTCATCATCCTCGTCATAGTACTTTGTCTACCTAGGTTCGACAAAGCCAGCTCCCCCTTCACTGTCTGGCAGACAGTGTCAGGAATCTCTACTCTTGTGGGCATTGGTCGTCCAGAGGAGGCGCCCAACCCAAGGGTCGGACGAGTAAGGCGGTGCTCGACCCAAGGGTCGGACGAGTAACACGGTTCCAACCCTCCCCAAGGGTCGGACGAGTAACACGGTTCCAACCCTCAGATGGTCGGACCGTGTCTTCGGGTGGTTCCGACCCTTGGATGGTCGGAACATGTCTTCGAATGGCTCCGACCCTCGGACGGTTGGACCATGTCTTTAGGATTCAGCAGAGTTGGATCCACAGCACAATGGGCCGTCCTTCATAGCCAGGCCTTCTAACTAGGCTGAGACCATAGATACCAAGGATACATGACCCTTCCGTAGCCTCTGAGCCTTCGTAGCCTTGTTGAGGCGGCGCGGGGCTAGATCCTGATGGTCTTCATGCTTCGTAGGTGGTTTTCAGTAGTCAGTCCTATGGGGACGCATGAGCATGCCCGTAGTGTGTAGCCCCCAAGGCCCCGAGCGATTTGAGCGGTTGGTCGGGGAGACTTGTCTTTATTTTTTGCAAGGTGATCCTGCAGCGGCGCGCGAGCCCGCCTGTAGACATAGCCCCTAGATGATCCAAAGGATCGGTCGGGGGGTCTTGTGTTGGTCGGAACCATTTTTAAATGCAGCGGTAGTATCCAACTTCTGGGGGGGGGGGGGGCTGGAAACATGAGCTTGGCCTTCGAATATCCGGGTCGCTGGGTTGGAACCCTCTTGTTGGAAAAATGTGCCCCTACATGCCTGACCGGTCTGCGTCGGACAGAAGGCATGGGTTGCCCGACCAGCAAAGGTCGGGGTTACATTTGGTTCATGACTAATCTTGAAGTCGAGGAATAAGTACCTAGGTCGGGCTAGACAGACAGGTTGGCTCCATGGTCAACACTGTGCCTAGGTCGGACCAGACGGACTGGTAAGTTTCCATGGTCCACAGTGTGGGCATGGATAGGACTAGATGGACTGGTCGGCTGCCCCCGATCGTCTCAACGTGCAGGTTCTTGTCCCGCCGGACAGTTAAAAAATATCGTGGGCGAGCCCAATGATTAGACGGCCTCACTACGCCATGCGGATGGTGGATCCTAGATTGCGGAAAAATATAACCGCTTGGGAAATCGGACAGCCATGGCACGTTGAGCGGATGGCAGCTGAGGTGCAACGCTTCACGTGCGTGGCATTCAAGATGCCGAACACTTAAGTCGGTGTCAGGCGCGTGCGAGTCACCTCCGGCCAGTGGACACGCCGATACACCGCTCTGGCCCACCCGTCGGTGGGTGGGGGTCGAAAAGGCGGGTGCCCTTCGGACTGACCACCCCATCACGTCATGGTAAATGCCCACATTGGTCATGGGGCGTGTAGTGAAACCATCTGGGCCCATCCCTTTTGAAAGGGGCGCAGAGAGATGGTTCAAATTTTCACCCTGCCAGCTGACTTCATCATCCTTGCGTTCTACTCCATGTTGTCCTTGCGCTCATTTTGCTTCGACCTTCATCGTCACTGCTGTCTTCTCCATCGCCATCTTCCCCATGCCGTCGACGCCACATCTGCATCCTGGAGATATCACCACCAAGAAGGGCCTAGACGCCCTTTTTCAGGCTGCAGTGCTCCAGCCGAAGGCGCTCATCAACCGGTGCTCGGCGAAGGATAAGGAGGCACTGTTGCCGGCCGCCCACGAGGTGGTGAGCTTCGCCGACTTAAACGAGCACGGGCTCGGGCTGTCAGGCTGCGATTTTCTCCGCAACCTTCTCTTCTTCTACGACATCGGACTGCATCACCTCAACCCGAATGGGGTGCTGCATCTCACCATCTTCGTCATGCTATGCTAGGCGTACCTGGGGATTCCTCCCCAGTTCACATTGGGGAAGCACTTCTTCCATGTTTTCTCCTCTCTGCCCAGGGCATCCTCCAAAGCATCAGGAGCACCAGGATTCAGCTTTGCGGCACGTGCGAGAGTCCATTCAGGTGCCTCTCCAGAAGTTTTGCGGGGGTGGCGCCAGGAATGGTTCTATGTCGACAGCCACATGACGGAGCTACCCGCGTTCTGCAGCGAGGTCCTGGTGGTCCGTGACCCATGGGCCGCGAAGCCGACGGTGGCAGAGGCTATGGTGTTGCAACCACTCCTGCAGCGCATAGCGACACTGTAGGATGAGGGGTTGACCAGCGCTGGGGTGATCGAGAGGTTCGTCGGGCCCCATGTCCAGCCCCTGCGCTTCCGCCAGCACTACCTTTGCTTCTACTTCCAGCCCCATGACAGCTCCAGTAAAGTGGCGAAAGAGGAGCTACCGAAGGATGAGGTCGTCACCGGGTACTGCTGTGACTCCTGGAGGGGAACATTGTTGCAGACCATGCGAGTGTGCCAGAGATGCGGATGCTAGGTGGCATGGGTGCCCTTGTAAGTGTTCTCTTCGAAGTGCTTTACTTGCGAGTCTTCGTAATGTTGCTGTTGCACTGAGTGAGTGTCGTTGATGTTGTTGTAGACAAGCATTGCTGCATCGCGCGTGCCAATGGCGGCAATACTGAACACAATCGGGGCGAGCATGACTGGGTCGGATGTGGTAGAATCCAGCAAGAAGAAGAAGAAGAATAAAATTTTGTCCCGCCGAGGGTTGCATTCGGGCTCGACTCTCATTGATCAGTCCTCAACATGGGGTCCAGGTCTTCTGGTATCTCTGCGGTATTTCACCTGCTCCGGGGTCGAGGTCCGCGAAAGTGCCTCCTCCAGTGGCACCTGTGCTGTGCCGGATGGGTCGGGACTTCAACATCCAGCCCCTGCAGCTTCAATCAGGGCCGCAGCATCGCTCGTCTCTGTCATCGACATGGAAGAGGACGACTTCGACAATGTACCAATCAATACCCATCGCCGTCGAAGGGTGTCGGGTGATGCTACCGGGACCTCGCCCAAAAGAGCGAGGGCGGAGGACTCAGGCCCCATCGCTACTGATGCTACCGTCATTGTTCCTGCTCCTCCCGCTCCCCCAGCAGCTGGTGGGATGAGAGTGGGGTCTTTGTCTTCTTGGGTCGCCGGACTCTCTTCTTCTGACCGTCATCACTCCTTCACGGTTTGTTGGTCTGCGGCATAAACTTACTTACTTGACTATATTCAGTTGTTGAAATTTGCCCATTGAGTTTGTGTTTTGAATTCAGGAGTTCATCGTGGTAGGCCCCATCATCAATTGCCACGAAGAGGTCTTTGGGGTTCGCATCTTCGGGTGGGGAGGCCTCCGAAGCTGAAGGAGAAGAGGCCCACCGTCGGGAGGCGGTGCCACTGACAGTGCCGTCCCCACCTTCACAGACTCGAGAGCCATCGGCCGTTGGGCCGGTGACTGAAGAAGGGGAAGGAGAGTCGCGGCCTCCTCTGGCCTTGGATGCAGGCCGGGAGGAGGCGGGCGTCGAGGAAGATTGTCGGCGCCGCTGCCTGCCACCGTTGCCGCTGAAGTCCAGTAGGGCTCCGGCACAGGAGGCATTGAGGTGGCCGTGTCGACCCTGTGGTGGTGGAGGCGGCTGTCGCCGCCGTTCTGCCGACCTCAGATCCTCAAGGGTCAAGGTCGGCTCTGTGCGTCCCGTCGGGTGTGGTGTTCCGGGCCTGGCTACAACACAACAGCCACGTCGATGCGGCCCACCAGTTGGTCCTGTCCGCTGGCACAATCAACCTGGGGCTGAAGCAGCTGAAGCAATGTCGCGATAAACTCCAAGCCTCCGAACTTGCGGAGTGCTGGGTAAAGTCTTCGATCTTTTGTTTTTTCTTTGAGAGTCCTATTGAGCGTTCATTAATGTGTCAGTTGCTTCACTCATAGGACGCTCTCTACTGGGCAATGGATCAGTCACTGCCCAGCGACAAACTGCAGGCGGATAGTGCCGTCACGGTCAAGGACGCTCTCCGAGCATGGGAACAGGCCAATCGGCACCGGGCTGAGAAGGTTGAAGTTTCGACCAAGCTTGCCTCCTTGAAGCATGTCTTGGCACGTAAGTTTGCTTGTGTCTTCCTGCCATCTTTGTGTTGAAGTTGACCATGTTCTTCGTGTGTTGTGCAGGGTTCCAATAACAGCTCAACTCCCAGGCTTCGGAGATAGAAGCGCTCCGGAGCGCTCGGGATGCCCCTGTGGAAGCCCGCGCGGCCGCCGATGAGGCCCGTGTGGCTGCCGAGGAGATGGTGGCCCAGTTCACCGTGGAGCTATGGACAGCCAAGGAGGTTGCCATTGCCACCATAGAGGAGGCACGGCAGACTTCGGAGGCCACGGTTGCCTAGCTTCGCTGAGAGCTGGAAGACACCAAGGCCACCGCTGCTGATGCCCTTGAGGAGCACAACAGCTAGTGTTGTTTACCTTTGCCTTTTTTGTCCGTTGTTGTAGATGTTGTGGAACTTAGTTACTGGTGTTGATGCAGGTGCATGCCGTGGGTTCAGCCGCTTGAAGCGTGATGTCATGTCCTGCCTCGGGCGACTGTTCTCAAACATCTCCGAAGATGTCATCACTGCTCGACACATGCAACACGTGCTGCTCGAGCTGCCGGATTGTCAAGTCCGTTGTGCTCCACATGCTCGAGGGCGGGAATTAGTTGACCGTGGCTTAGGCCAGGTCCCACTACCTGTATGTGGACCTAGGTATCGCGAACGGCTTCGCAGCGGGGAGGACGGATGAGGAATCGACACGCCGTGATTCCTGCCAGAATGGTTCGGCCTGCTGACTCCCCTGGACAGCTTGGAGGAATAAGATGTAGTTAGGAGTAGTTTGTATAGCGTGGTTATTGTAAGCATCCACTTTTGAAACTCTGTAAATAAAACTGCACCCGACCCTCTTTTGGTTATGTAAACTTTGTTGCTTTTCTCATTCTCAAAATTCTGTTGTGTGTTGTTGAGCGACTGGGCCTGGTATAGCTGGTAAGGTTGAAGTTCGGGTTTAATACAGCTGCAAAGCGGTCACTGGCCATGGGTCGTCAATCGTTAGCCGCGAGGAAAGATCAGTCGCGAGCATTAATAGTTTAATTTACCCGTGTGAGGGTCAGACCACCACATCGCTCAAAGTTAAGTCACACCGATCTGGGGGGGAATGTTCCAGGTTGAGGCCTGCATGAGTTCAGGACTTAACTTTTGAGGTTTCAGGGGGACCAACCCTCTAGCGACAGCTCAGAGCCTGCGCCGCGAGAGTCCCGCGAATTTGTCACAAAGGACCCTGAATGAGATAGCCCCCGAGCGGTGGGGGACAACCTTTTAGCCGTGCTCCATGCTCAGAGCAAAAATGAGGTATAAATGCTCGACAACTTTTCACTTATTTGGTATATTATCGATGCAATTGCTTTATATTCCAAGCACTAGCAAATTCGTTGCCGTTTTGGTCCGCCAGCTTGTTGGAGCAGGGTATCAAAATTTGCTTGATGACGTACGGTCCTTCCCAAGGTGATGACAGCTTGTGCTGGCCGATCATGGTCTCGACTCTCTTAAGGACCAAGTCTCCCACAAGAAAGCCCGACCCTTGATCCATCACGTGTGTAGTCGTCGCAGGCTCTGCTGATACTTGGCTGATCGTAAGATGGCCACATCACGATCTTTGTCTAGCTGGTCCAGAATGTCTTGTCCCGCCTCCTCCGACCTTACCTCGTCATAGGCGCCACTACAAGAAAATGTATCTTTAATAACTAAGTTTTAGTGAACAAGTAATTTGGTCATTAAAAATTGATAAATAGTGACTAAGATTTAGTTTTTGTTGTAGATATACATTTTTAGTGACCAAGGTATATGCTCATTGGTTGATAAAGATGTTTAGTTACCATTGGTTCTTTTGTTGCTATTTAGTTTTAGTGACCAATATGTCCAATTCTTGGTTCTATATACATATAGTGACAAGGTTTTAGTGACCAAAATGTGAACAAGGTTTTTAAACAAGATTTTAGTGACCAAAATGTGAACAAGGTTTTCAGTGACAAAGTAGTTATATTGAATAATGTTACACATATAGTGACCAAATACTTTGGTGACTAAAAAACATTTTTCTTGTAGTGCATGGACCCTTGGTGAGTCAAAGTCGAGGTCGATCGGCAGTACAGCCTCTGCTCCGAAAGTCATGAAGCAGGGAGTGAATCCTGTCAACCTATTCGGGGTTATACACAAGCTCTACAGCACAAAAGGAAGCTCCTAAACCCTGCGTACGGCCGCCTGCTCGATGATTTCGTAGAGTCGAGGTTTGAGCCCTTGGAGCACCCTTTCGTTGGCGCGCTCGACCTGCCCGTTAGTCCTCGGATGGGCCACAGAGGCGAAGTTGAGTCGGATGCGTTACTCCTTGTAGAATTCATGGAATTCATGGCCAGTGAATTACAGCCCATTATCAGTGATGATGGAGATGGGACCCCAAACCAGCATATGATGTCGTAGAAGAAGTCGATCACTTGGCCGACAGAGATGTTCATGACCAGCTTGGCTTCAATCCACTTGATGAATTTGTCAACGGTGATGACGAGGTTGGTGAAGCCCTCGGGCGCTGTACGGAAAGCCCTGAGAATGCCAATCCCCCACACCATGAATGGCAAAGTGATTGGTATCATCTGGAGCTTTTGGGCTGGCATATACATCTATCAGGCGTAGAATTGGCATCCTTTTCATGAACAAACCAGCTGCTCGATGTCAGATACTGTCGTGGGCTAGTAGGAGCCCTGCCAGAAAGCTTTTTCGATCAGGGTCATCCGGGCGGCATGGTCTCCCCACACACTCGAATGAATGTCTTCTAGGAGTTGTCACCTCTCAGCTTGAGAGTTGCAGCGTTGGAGCATGCTGATCGGAAGGGTGTCGTCCAGCAGGAAGGCGAAGATGTCCTGGGACCAGTTGGGATGATGGCCATAATCTCCGACCCTCAGGTCGGGTCGATCGGCAACCACGGCTTTAGGTCTTGGGTCGAATGCATCGTCCTTGTGCGTGATTGTGGACTTAGTGAGGATCTCGAGGAAAACACCATCGGGTATGGGCTCTCAGCAAGAGGCTATCTTGGCGAGTGCGTCAGATGCTTCATTGTCACGGCGTAGAACGTGGTGAAGCTCGAGCCTGTCGAACTTATTTTTGAGCTTTCGGACTTCTTGATAGTAGGCCTCCATCTTCGGATCCCGACAACTTGATTCTTTCATCACTTGGTTAATGACAAGCTCGGAGTCACCCTTGACATAAAGCCTTCGCACTCTGAGGGCGATCGGCATTTGGAGCCCATGAAGGAGAGCTTCATACTCGGTAACGTTGTTGGAGGCGCAAAAATGTATCTATAATACGTACTGAAATATATCGCCTTTTGGACACTAGCCCCCGAGCCCTTGAGCATGCAGGAGCCGTCAAAGTACATCATTCATTACTCAAGGTCGGCAGGGGCTGACAGTTCTTGTGCTTCGGTCCATTCGACGATGAAGTCAGTGAGGATCTGGTACTTGATAGCTTGACGAGGCATGTAGTAGTTGTCGTGGCCCATGAGTTCCATCGCCCATGTCGCGATCCGTCCGATCGCGTCCTTGCCGTTGATGATCTCTCCAAGAGAGAAAGTCGTTACCACTCAAATGGGATGGCTGTCAAAGTAATGGCGTAGCTTGTGCTTGGTGATGAGTGTTGCGTAGAGAAGTTTCTCCACTTGAGTGTACTGGGTCTTTGTGTCGACGATCACATCGCAGATGAAGTATGCGGGTCATTGAACCTTCAGTGCTGAGGGCGGCTAGCAACTGCTTAGCTTCTGTATTCTCTTCACGTTCTTGATGGGACCGAGATTCCTGATCGCAATGATCTTTCTCAGGGCCGGCTTCGATGCCGCGCTCGGATATGATGATCTCGAGTAGCTTGCCGGAGGGGACACCAAAGATGAACTTCTCAGGGTTGAATTTGACATGGTATCGACGAAGATTGGCAAATGTCTCCTTCAATTCTCCAATCAGGTCAGAGATCTTTCGGGACTTGATAACGATGTCATTGATGTAGACTTCGAGGTTCCGATCCAGCTGGTCATGGAAGTACTTCTACATGCAGTGTTGGTAGGCCGCTTAGAGATCTGATGGTAACCAAGTGCGCATCATGAAAACTAAAGGTCTCACAGCCGGCCGTAGAGTCGACTACCTGGTCAATGCACTGCAGAAGGAACGGGATCATTCGAACACGCTTTATTGAGACCAGTATAGTCAACACACATAGTCGAAACACATATTCTATTTCTCATTCTTTTTTTAACCATTATAGGGTTTGTGAGCCACTTGAGATGGTACACCTCTTTGATGAAGTTGGTGTCGAGTAGCTTCATGATTTCTTCTCCAATGGCCCATCGCTTCTCGTCGTGGAAGCGTCGAAGCCTCTGCCGCACTAGTCGGGATCCCAGGACAATATTGAGGGAGCGCTCAATAATTTTGTTGGTATACCTGGCATGTCGGCGGGCTTCCAGGCGAAGATGTCTCGATTCTTGACGAGGAAGTCGACGAGCATACTTTTCTATTTGTCGGAGAGCATTGATTGGAGTCGAGTTCTTTGCATAGGTATCTTTCGAGACCTGAGTTTGAAACGTTTAGTCTTGTAATTCAAATTTGAATTTAATTATTCAAATTTGAGTTTGTCATTTAAAATATTTTCTCACCAGTTTTGTATTCCTGTTGATCAGTGGAGGATGCCGCAGAGGAGGAGCATGAGCCTGTGCTGTTTGAGGACCCGGACCTTGACTATGACCCAGACTTGCCAGGCAAGTCATGCTCCTTAACAAATTTTGTACACAGTTTTCAAACTGCATGATTTGTTTGTAATCCTAATCGCATGCCACTTATTATAAAGGAAGATTTGTCTGTGGGCACTGCTCGTTGGTGGCTTGGTCTGTCACACACAGCATGCTACGATTTAGTCCAACGCATAACAATAAACTGTGTATTTTGTCTACAGCACATCGCGCTGATTATTTAATATTTTTTATCAACTCGGAGGAGAGAGAAGAGGGCAAAGAAAGATGTGAGTTTTGCAAATAACTATACATACTATTTAGCGGGGCAGGCTGGAGTTTGAGATGCTAAGGGACTTTTGGGAAGTCCATATGGATGTACCTGTGGCGGGTACAACAGGAAGGTTTAGGCTTGAACCTTTCCATGTTACTTGTTGGTTGTTGGCATTGAGGTTGGAGAGTGTCTGTCCCAACAATTAAGAATCCTTCGAGCCTTGTACTTCAGTTGCATACCATGCACACCACATGACTCTGTATGGGCAGTTAGCTAGATCTTGAAGCTTGTCGAGATTGGTTGCTTACACATGGACTGGCAGTGTTGTGTTAGTGTGGGCGAGCTGCGACTCCTCACACGAGATCAAGATACCCCACCTGATCAGTGGTAGGCCCCTCACAACTCCAAGACCTGGTTGTGTAGGCAATTGGGATCCAGATCCTAGAGGACGGGTGACACTAGCAAAGCTGTGGATGGATCTTGTGTGGTTGTCATACTTGGGCTGAGGGATCAGTTCCTTGTATGGTGCCACATCGCATGGGTCCAGGTACATACATTCTGTAGTGTTTCAGTTAATGTGCATTGCCACATCCCATGTCGGGACACCCTCGAGTTGTACTCTTCGATGACTAGTTTTGTTTTCTTCCTTCTACTTTTGGTTTGAAATGTTTGGACTCCGGCCTTTGAGCTAAGGCTGGGTGTGGAGGTTACACCGGTATTTAAAATGAACCTTTGCATGTATACATTGTTGATAGGTAGTGCGCGGTTTGTTGAGTATTCACGTACTCAAGGCTTTTCAGGCCCATCTTTTTCAAAGCGCAGCCTGAGATTGACTGCGGTTACCTTTTAGGCTAGGTTTGAGGTTTGCTCCTACACTCGAGTTGCCTGTGGAGGAGGAGGGCCACTTTGGTGTTTGCTTCAGCTTGTTGTTTCCATTGTTAGTCATATTCCACTCTGAGATGCTTAATAACTTTTGTGGACGATCTCATTAAAATTATTTATCTTATGTTATTTAGTTATTTGTTATGGTTTTTTGATTGATCACTTGTGATGAACGTGCCTGCAAACTACCTAGAATTGGTGAAAGTACGCGAGATCGAGACTTATCGAAAGGTAAGAAAAATTCGGTCGTTATCATCTAATTGGTCATCTGCATCTATATCAAAGTCATCCTCTTTATTGCAGCAGCATCCTCCACCTTAAAGAAGATATCATACATACAATCATCCACTCTAATAAACACATCACTAGGGATTTTATTTGTATCCTGAGCTTCCACCAAAATACATACCACACTGTTCTTGTTAAGTGACTTGTTGAGTGGCTCCTAACATAGTTCCTACTGCCCATAAAGATAAGAAAGATCTGACCTCATATGGAACTCCATACACTTGCACCCAAACATTTTGCAGCTTCTTATATGGCTTGATCTCATGGTTCCATTCCTCGAAAGACATCACCCCCTCGTCTTTTGCCGTAGGGATACATCCGAATGGCCACTAATCTTTGAATTCCACTTGACATTGAAAAGGTACTAAATATGCATTCTCTTTAGAGAAAATTGCTTGTGTGACCCTTTTGAAGGCTAATAGCTAATTTGATCTCATTTTTTTAACTTTGCTTATTTGACCCTGCTTTTAGACTTTGAATAACCAATCTGGCCCAAAACATTGCTTATTTGACCCTTCTTTTTTAGCAAATGAGGATCAAATTGGCTATTTAGAGTACATAAGTAGGGTTAAATAAGCAAAGTTGAAAAAATAGGGTCAAATTGGCTATCAGCTTGCAAAAGAGGGCAAAAAAAAAAACAAATGCCCCCTCTCTTTATGTGGCTGTACTACCCATTCCAACTTGATAGGGAGAATTCTGGAGAGCTCTGTCTTGACAAGTTCACAGAGGCAGAACCTTTGACGATTCTGATCAGAGCTGTGGCAGTACCTTGAGAAGAAAGTTTTGGAGCTGATTTGTCTGTCTTTGGGATAATAAAAAAGCCAAGACTATCTGCTGCTGCACCGCAAAATGGTGCTGCTGGTTTTGGTCCATGGAGCAAAGGACAGTGCTTCGTGAAGTGCTCATTGACAAATCTCAGCATAACCCAAGCTTTTGTTTATTTAAAGCAGCGGACTCTCCTTCCAAAATGTTATTTTTTCTGTAGATGTTGCAAGAGGTATTACTACGTTCTTATTCTTGGTTGCGAGCTGTACCTTGATTAAAGTCTTCTCTCTGTCTGTAGCCTCTTCCTCCAAAAATTAGTTCATATCCCCGGTTATCTCACCGTCTTTCTTGTCCTCGACCATGGAAGCATCCTGCTCCTCGATACCTTAGAATGTGCTGGTGGAAGAAAGTAGGGCGAGAAAACCCACCGTCACCAGCCAGATTCCGGCCACTGTTTTTGCTTGGAGCTCCTGCCATGGTCACCAATGCAAAGGATCGTAGGTCGCCTATGACGGTCCCTGTCCAGTGGCAGCTAGGTTTGGAACTCCTTCATGACTCAACTAAATCTAGGTAATTATGGTCAATATCAGCCTCTGGGCCCTGTATATTTTGCTGCTCCTGCCCGTCATCTAGAACTGGTCCACTCTGTTTTGAATTTGAAATTTGCGCATGCCGAGAATCTGGATCCTTCTCTGTCATCGAGATTCTTGCCAGTCGCCGCTTGCCAGAGGTTTATTTGACTGTGTTGAGGAAGTCACCGAACGTTCTTGATTCTGTAGACCTTGGCTTCGGTAGAGGACCGCTCCACAGTTTAATATTCTGTGCTTGTAAATCCCCTTTCTGGTGTTTCTTTTCGAGTTTCTTCTTCCTCCATTCTGATTTCAATGATCCTGTAAACAGTGATGGCCATACCTTTGGTGTCTAACGCTGAAGAGACTCATAAGTTGATGTCTTTTGTAATCTAAATGTTTTTGATGGATCCTAAGTTCGATCTTCTTGTTTTCCTTCTTGTAACTTCTTCTGCCAAATGAGCTTTCATGAATACTTCTTCTGCCAAATGAGCTTTCATGAATAGGCAAACACAGCCGGCCTTACCTTCGGTTCCTGATGCCGAATAACATCAATTGTTGATAGGTATTTGTAATAACTCAGGCCTAAATACGGCTCATACCCACACACAT
This sequence comes from Zoysia matrella, assembly GCA_001602295.1. NCBI lineage: Eukaryota > Viridiplantae > Streptophyta > Magnoliopsida > Poales > Poaceae > Zoysia > Zoysia matrella. Next base: position 140,397 of record BCLG01000027.1, on the reverse strand, counting down.
GCTGCATAGGTTATATCTATACAGCAACCTGCTTACGCTTTCATCCTCACTTCATGTAAAGGGTTAACCCGAGGTTACTATGCTTTATCTCACTGGTTATTTAAGTTGGTCTATTCCTCTTTGAACTAACAAGATGTGACTATTTCTCATGGTTTACACATACCACAAGCAATGAGAGTTGAGCATTTTTCTGTGGGCCTCACAGACTCTCACACTCAACGGACTCAACGTCCTCGTCGAGGCAACTCACCCATACTAGGGATAGACCAATAGGATCGATCCTTCCTTACCACATCTATATATCAGTGCTAGCATACATGTCATGCCATGGCTCCGCAGGGTCCACGCACCATGCACAATGTATTTGCGCCCCTGATTGTACGCATCTATGACACAGCGAATGTTGACTCTGATATCATTCTGTAAAAGTATAGGGCCAAATATGGCTCATGCTCACACACACGCTGCGTAGACCACATTTACATAGCAACTCGCTTACGCTTTCATCTTTGCTTCGCGTAAAAGGGTTAACTTAGAGTTATTATGCTTTGGATCACATGCTATTTAAGTTGGTGTATCTCTTTTTGAACTAGTGTAAGGATCAAAGACACCGAGAAGGGGGTTAAATCAGTGGACTTACAGGATTTAATTCGCTACAAACTTAAACTATGATACTTAAACCACAACAAGAGCAACCTACACAATTCTATTAGGCCAAGACCCTTAACAATGCTAGTGATAAGAGAAAGCAACAAATAAGCACTAGTACGATAGCCACTAAGAGGAATCGTTAAGCAACCTAAGACTCTACTCAACGGTATGAAATGCGGAATGTAAAGAGAGAGAGTTAAGAGAATGCCTCGCGATTTTTTTTTAGATCTCAAAAGGTTGGCGCCTTCCTCTAATCTTCGTTGGGCCACTCCGTTGGAGTCATGGTCCCTCCTGTTGTTTTCTGAAACGGTGCTCCCAAGGGCATGCTCCACGGAGTGAAGTCACTGGCGGCCCGGTTGTTGCACACAATACCCTCACGCTAGAGTAGGCCTCCAAGGCTTCGGGCGCTCCCTCTTGGTGTCCCTTTCAAGCGGGGGACCCAAAATTGCTGACAAAATTTTGAGTCTTCCACAATCTCCTCGGAAGCTCGAATACCAACTCCTAGCCGGTCTAGGTTGCCAGGACCAAGAATAATAGGCAACGATCACTCTTCTCAAAGTCACACAAGCTCTAGAAGTGTATGAATGCTCCTATCACTCTCCTACTAGCATCAAAGATCTCCAATCTTGTGTTGTGCTCTCTTCTTGGTGTCCTTTGGCCTCTCACAAGTTTGCTCTAGCGATTCAGACCTCAGGCACATGGCAAAACGTCCCCCTCCACAGTTTAAAAAGGCCCCAAACCCAGAAATAACCATTGGAACGTGATGTCATAAAGCTGATTGCTTTTGCCAGTCACCGAACTGTCTCGTGACTGCTCCCACCGGATTGTCCGACGCACCACTAGACTGTCCGATGACCCTATCTTCTCACAGACCAAAGAAACACCCTCTCTAGAATCCATTCCATATCACATCGGACTGTCCGGTGTATCTTACTTTTAGACTTCTAGAGAGAGACATCTCTTTTGGACTTCATCTTCTGGCTCATTGGATTGTTCGGTCATTGCACCGCCGGACTGTTCGGTGACTTCTTCTCTTCGATTCCAGAGAGCACCTCTCTCTAGACTGGCTTCTCCTGGCTTACCAGACTGTCTGGTGACTCTTCTTCTGCCTTTGACTTCAGCTTTGCTTTCTCTGCTATTGTAACGATCGGGATTTTCCTTACCTTTCGATAAGTCCCGATCTTCCGTGACTTTGCCAATCCCAGGAGTTTGGCAAGCACGACATCACAAGCGATCAATCAAGAAACCATAACAGAAATATTAAACAAGAAACAAGAATAGAAAATAGCAGGTCAAAGTGAATTTATTAGAATAAAATCCTCCAAAGGGGTCCATCGGCACGCAGGCCAGAAACATCTCAGAGCAGATATATCACTATCGAGAATCCAACAAGAGCGACAGCGGAAGCATCAACATGGCAGCAGTAGCGAACCTTCTCCACACAGGCTAGGTTGAGCGTATGAGCGGACTTCACTGTTCGTCGGAGACGTAGTCGAAGTCGAAGCTGAGAGTATCCTCTGAAAACAACAAATTAGAAAGCCGTGAGTACGAATACTCAGCAAACCGCGTACTACCTAACAACAATGTATGCATGCAAAAGGTTTCAAGGGTAAAGGCATGGCTCAAGTGCTAAATGCAAGTTTAATACATTTTATCTTATTTTAAAGATGCAAGAAAGCTTTATTTTAAAACTGTCAACTTTTATTATTTTGCCCCGCAGAGATCTCTGTTATCTCAGACGGGGGTTCATTTTAAATGCCGGTGTAACCTCCACACTTGGCCACAGCTCAAAGGCCGGAGTCCAAAACTTTTTGAAATAGGAGAGCAGGAAGAAAAACAAAACTACTCAACGAGGAGCACAACTCAGGGGGTGTCCTTCCAAAAGGACGTGGCAATGCGCATTGACTAAAACTCTGCAGAGGTTATGCACCTGGACCCGTGAGAAGCGTCATCGGGAACTACCGTCGTAGTCCCGACGAACACACAAGACCCGTCCACAAGCTTTAACTGGCGTCATCCGTCCTTCAGGATAGGAATCTCAAAAGCCTACGCAATCGGTCCTGGAGCTGTGAAGAGCCTACCACTGATCAGGTGGGTATCTCGATCTCATGTGGGGAGTCATAGATCTACACCACACTAACACAACACCACGAACCCACGGGTAAACAACCAGTCTCGGCAAGCTTCAAGATCAAGCCAACTGGCCATACAGGGTAACGTGGTGTGCATGGTTGCCAACTGAGCGTACAAGGCTCGAAGGATTTGGTCCTTAATTGTCGGGGCAGGCACCATCTCCAACCTCAACGCCAACAACAAGTCTCACGGAAAGATCCCAGCCCGGATCTTCCCGTTGTACCCGCAACAGGTACGCCCACAGGGACTTCCCAAAAGTCCCCCAGCTCCTCATACTCCATCCTGCCCCCGCTAAATAGTTATGTATAGTTATTTGCAAAACTCAAACATTTGAATCACAGCTCAAAAGCATTTAACACAAATTCTATTTTTATAGTGATAGGTGTGAGATAAAAATAAATGCAACTAAGCATGGCTAAGCATAAAAATAAAATAAATATTCTAAAGCAATCTTAGGGTTGATATTTGTGAAACAGTAAATAGGCACGGCTTAAGAATGTTGCTAGCATATTTTAAAATAGTTGGCATGCAAATTAGGGTTGCAAACAAAACATGCAGTTTAAAATACTGGGTACAAAGTGATCAAGGAACGCGGCTTGCCTAGCAACTCGAGATCGAAATTGGGATCCGGGTCGTCGAACTGAGCGAGCTCACGAAACTCCTCTTCGGGATCAGTAGCTAATCACAAAACGAACAGGAGTCAGACACTAGGTATGTGACAATTAAAATTAGAAATTAAATCTAAATTGAAACTACTAGACTAAACGTGTGCAAAACGTTTCCTGGAACAACTCTACACGACATCATGATGAGACAAATTAACAGAACAATTTTGGGAATAAACGGAGATCAAACGGAGTTCCTCGAAAATTGTAGACGATCTAGACCACAAGGTTTTAGATTAATCGCAAAATAATTAATCGCAAATAAATTAGCAATTAATCTAACAATTAATCGGAGAGGGAAAAGGAATTTAAAAGAGAAGAATTAATCTCACTGGGGATCTAGAAATTGAAGATGAAATCCGGAGATCGGTGCACTGGAAAATCGGAGCACGGAGAAAACGAAGCCGCGAACTGGATCTCGGAGATGCTACTGGAGCAGAGTACCGGAGATCGTACTGGAAACTGAAATCAGCGCGGAAAACGGAGACCAAGCGGTGCAGGAATCCAGATGGTGACGTCGAGGTTGGTCCACGGCGCGGGAACACACGGAGAAGAGGCTGGCGAGCGACGCGTACTCGGCTCGGGCGGCTCCGTTGGAGACGTGGAACGGCTCCGCGACAGGCGACGATGACGCGGCTCGGTGCATATGTCGTCGGGGCTCGAGAGACGAGGCGACAACGATGGCAGCACGCGGGGCAGACGATGGCTCGCGCGGGGACTCGGCACGACCGACGCGGAAACCAGGGCAGGAGCAGAGCGCGGTGGGAGCAACGCACGCGGAGAGGCGAGGTGCGGCGGCGGGATCGAGGTGGAGCAGGAGAGGAGCGGCGCGGAGACGGTTACAGATTTTTCCGGAAAAAGGGGAGGAGGAAGGGGATAAGAATGGGAGAGGGTTTTTATAGGAGGGATTAGTGGGGAGGGTTAGGAATTAATTAGGAATATTAATTGAAAAAAAGTGAAATATACAAAGGCTGGAAAAAGAAATAGTTAGGGAAGATATATTTAGGGATTTGAAAATTAATTAGGAGATTCCGAAAAATAATTTTAGCCCCAACGTAAATTACGCGGACTAAATTATTTTGGCACTGGAACAATTTAGATAAAAGGATTTCGAATTTAGACGGAACGAAATTCGGGACAAATGATTTTTGAACAGAACAAAAATTGGGACAGATAATTTTTAATCGGAGCAGAAATTGGAAAATTCGCCGCTTTAATAATTTGAAATTCCGGGATGTTACAGCTATCTTTACTGCTTTATGAGGTAACTAAGAGCATTCATACCCCTTTAACACCTGTATGACTTGAGAACGAATGACTTGACCCCTTAGTAGTACCGGCGATCCTATAAACTCTCTAACTAGTCTTTAGCCTTCGTACACCGAAGCTCGGAACTTCTCTTCTTAGGATCGTCTTTGTCATCTATCGAGAAAGCCCACCATGTTGTAGAGATTTAGCGAGGTGGTACCTACAATCACAACCGTTGTGTTCATTCAATCACCAAAATCAATTCATACTTTGTAAGGGACTTGAAAGGTCATGAAGCTTACAACTAGCAAGGTGGGACTATTTCTCATAGTTTACCCACACCAAAAGCTACGGAAGTTGGATTTTTTTTTCCAAAGACCTCAGCATCTTGTGCCTGATCAATTTGCGATGCTGTTTGAAGTCTGTTAATCCCTTGCGCTTCCTAGATCAGCCGACTCGTTGGCTGGAGTGATCGTCATCACCGAGTTCTGAACTCTCCTTGTCGATGGGATGGCTGTCTGCCATTGAAGGCTATGACATGCCGCTAGAGCGCCAGTGGACGACCTCATCGCCTCATTGCGGGGTAATGTTAGCTGTATCTGTTTACTACAGATCAGTATAAATAATTGATGAAGCTTAAATTTGTGTTCCTGCAGTAGTTGATCAGAGTATGATTCAATTGGAAAGCATCATGAAAAAGCGATTTGTTCGGCTATGGAATCATGCTCCTTGAGCCTTTGCTGGAAGAAGACCCACAGATTCTTTGTTTTTGCGAGCATTATGTAGCAACTTCATCAGGAATTAACGGAACATCCTTCTGTGGTGGCCTTGAGGACAGTTAGCTGCTTCAGGAATTCAGGAACCTTCTAGCTCCAGCTTGACAAACATTCCTATGCATAATCACGTGCGACAGAACCGCTCATGGTTTAGATAGGTTGAGATCTGTGATAATTAAGGAACATTATTTATGGGTTACTGAGTCTGCACCAGAAATCGCACGGTAAAAGGCTGGTATTATGATTGGACCTTACATATTGACGTATGTACACAAATAGTAATGTTCTCATCACCATGCGTGACTGCAGTCGCGCTGTTCTGTGTGAGAGAGTATATCGATACTCTAGATACACGTCTGGTCGATGAAATCCAGAATAGAGAAACTACAAATTCTGTCCAACAAGGCACAAACTATGATCCGAAGGAGAATATTGATTTCACATATCATTCTCTAAATCAGTAGATGATACGCACAAATACAACAGAATGTTTATCAAAAGCATACTTCGAATTAAATGGTATACCTGAGTAAGAGCCTTCAGCGACGGCGCGCTAAGGATTTCTACCATCCAAAACCGGCTGGCCAACTAAAGGTGAAGCAAGCAGCAAAAATCCAAAGCTCAAAGTCACCAGCAGCCTTGGGAAGTAGAATAAAACCCAGCACGTCATTTTCTTCTATGCAATCCTCTCTATCTAAAATCACAAATGCAAACGGGTGAGTACATAAGGTACTCAGCAAGCCCTAACACTAAGCATGGGTATATATATAGATGCATATTTGATTGTGGCAAGAAAAAGGCTACAGGGTTTGCTTTTGCATAAAACCAATTTTATGCAGGGTTCACTACCGAAGCTTTGCAAAAAGAGAGAAAAAAATATTTATTGTCCATATTTTAGTAGATTGGCCCTGAGGAAGATGTTCATCAATCTCATAAGTACCCAAGTTTTAGTCGGGTCTTCTGGCACAAAGCCATAACAGCCCAGGCACATAGCCTACATTTTCAAATCACGGGCACCTACACCCAATCACTCCAACAAGGATAATATAGAGACTAATCAATACGAGCCCAAGCTATAGTGTGTCAATACTGTGACAATGACCATATCAGATGATTATACACTCTGCAGAGATTGTACACCATACCCACAAGCCATGCTCCTCCTGATCAATAGAGTCACATAACATTCAACTCGACCATCTAAGTTTACCACAAAATTCGCCACAAGATAGACTGAGGGCATCATCTGTCGAGAGGTTTCAAGTCTCGACAACACGATTTATATACGTTCTCGGAGCCGGATCGTAAGGCATTTCAATGGCCCTCGTCTTTTCCTAGTCCCTTTCTACACTGGGACTTTAATATACCAAGAGCTATATCTGTGGGCAATACGATCCCACGTCACGGGCTATTACTTATATCGAGCCGAACTGTTGGGGAACCCACGTCTTTTCCTGGCCACTTGCATCCTATTTGACCCCTTGGCGGCTCAATGTGGCTTGTTCAGTGGTCAAGCTAAATCCTACCCATAACAGGTTCTGTGGTTGCACGAAATCACTATGTTGAGGTCCAATGCACCAGTCCTTCTATGGCAGGGGCGAAGACTTATCCGTGACAGGTGGACCAGAGCGAAGCTTAAACAACTAACACCATCACCTTTCATGAGCCTCGCCCCCCATCCAAAAACACCCATCTTTATCTAGCACATGTTGCACTAATTCCACCTCATTATATTTTACTTACAATACCAAACACATTTTAACACCTTTTGTAAACTGTCGGTGTTTTGTACACCGACACAGTAAAACTTATACGATCGGACGGGAGATTGTGCGTTTTTGGGATCGAATGGCCTAGCCTACAGATGAGACTCAAGGGTTAACCTGGTTCGGGCCGCCTCGAGGCGTAATACCCTACGTCCAGGGGCGAGAGATCGATCGTATGAATCTCAAGAACACGAAAGTACAATGCGGAAGGGCCCCGGATGGATCCGAAAGTCCCTAGCTCGCGTGATGGAAACAGTTATCAGGTGGTGATTTTCGCTATCGCTCTGGGTATATCAGCTTGTTGATCTTGTCTCTTCTTTTTTCCTCTTCAAGCACTGTTGCCGGGTATCTCTTATATAGGGGCGAACCTGAGTTGCCTTGACCGAACCATGGTTGGAGTAACCGGACCATGGTTTAAGCATGTTGCCGCCTACGGAAACGGATGGCCCTTTGACAGGTAGGGCCGCAGTCTCAGAGGGTTGCTCCCTCCGGAACTCAGGCCGAGCGATTGATGCTTCTAGTTCGTATTATTATTCCCTGTGGAAGAGCAGAGATACTTTATTGCCCAGCTTTATCACTCGGGAGGTTGTTCCTCACCCAGCCGGGTAATTGCGGAATCTTCTGGATCATTTATCTCCTGCACGTTGCTGGGGGTTCTGTGTTGACACGTCTGTTCGGTTGATGACTGCTCCCCAGCGGTCGGCGGACGGGTCTCGACCGCTGGGATCCCAATAGCTCGGGTCCCGACCCCTGGAGGTCGAAACGGCTCCGTTTCTAGGCCTAGATGGAACTTCTCGACCGCTGAGGCCGGGCCGCCTTCGTGATGTCCTTGGTGGGTCGTTGGGCCGTGGCCCACAGGTGGGCCGCGTTGTAGAGGTTGATCCGTAAGCACCCGGGGTATACTATCCCGACAGTAGCCCCCGAGCCCTCGAGCGACCTAAGAGGTCGGGCGTGGGCTGAAGCGCCGACCATCACTCGCTGATGGTTGATCCTACGGGAGCGCGCGAGCGCGCCCGTAGGGCGTAGCCCCCGAGCCCTCGAATGACCTAAGAGGTCGGGCGTGGGCTGAAGCGTCGTGCCGACCATCATTCGCTGATGGTTGATCCTACGGGAGCGCGCGAGCCCGCCCGTAGGGCGTAGCCCCCGAGCCCTCGAGCGACCTAAGAGGTCGGGCATGGGCTGAAGCGTTGTGCCGAGCATCATTCGCTGATGGTTGATCCTACGGGAGCGCGCGAGCGCGCCCGTAGGGCGTAGCCCCTGTGCCTTCGAGTGACCTAAGAGGTCGGGCGTGGGCTGAAGCATCGTGCTGACGGACTCCCACCGCTGGGGTCGGCTGAAAGCTAATTTTCATCATTAGCTTGATGCCAGGAAAAATGCCTAGATAAGACCGGTTTACTTGGCCTCTGTTCATGATCGGCATAACGCCTAGGGGGGCCGGTTTGACCGGTCCTCCCATGATCAACGTTCTTGGCAGCTGTCGGATCGGTCGGGGGGTTCGCCCAACCTTACGCTTGATCGTAAATCGATTCACGGTGTTACCGATGGTCCGCTGATCGTGGTTTCGACGATCGAACGGCTCTGCCGCATCCAGGTAGACGTCGGATGCAGCGTCTTGGAATTGTAACCGTCGGTTGTTCCGGACAGTTGTATCGGTCCATCGCACGACCAACGAAGTGCGACGTTCACGTCCCATCAAGAGCGCCGTTGCCAGGCATTAACTGCGCGTTAATGCCACGCTGCCTCCCTCCTGTTGATTCAAATTTTGAGGGTGGTTCATGGGCCCGTCTGTCGGCGTTTGGGTGACGGAATTCTTCCGTGCGCTTAGGTTCAAGTGCCCGCTCGGAGCGCTTTTTGGACCCACTCGTCAGTGAGTGCAGATGGATATGTCGGTTCAGAGCGTCGACGATCGGGCGGTGTCGAACCGGCGCGTTAGCTTCTATAAATAGGGGAGGGATGGTTCATCCTCCGGTCTTCGTAATCTTGATTTCCAATCCTCGCGTAGTGCTCCTTTGTCTTCTTCGTGCTAGCTCTTCATCTTGCTCTTCGTTCTCGATTCCGGCTTCGACTCCATCTTCATGGCTTCCCAGTCGAAAGCGTCCACCGTCTCGGAGAGCATCCTCACCGCCTCGGTGGGTCTTGGACTGCTCCCCCCGAGAGGCGCGGGACGATGGCGCGCGGCGTACCGTGAGGTGGTTCCGTCGCCTCGCGCCAACGAGATCATCAGTTTCATTGAGTTCCACGAGCGTGGGCTGATGCTGCCGTCGTCGAACTTCTTCCGCGGCTTGTTGAAGTATTACGACGTGCGTCTTCATCATCTCAACCCCAACGGCATCCTTTAGATCTCGGCCTTCGTCACGTTATGCGAGGCCTTCTTGGGGATTGATCCCCACTTCGACTTGTGGAGGTACTTCTTCCGCGTTCAGCCTCAGAAGGAAGGTGGTGTGGTCCGGGCCGGCGGCGGCGCGGGGATTTGTCTTCGCAACAATCGCCAGGAGTACTTCAACGTACCATTGAAGGACTCCTTGAAGGGATGGCACGGAGGATGGTTCTATATCGAGAACACTACCCCCGAGCTGCCGGCGTTCGACCTCGAACCGCCGGCGATCTTGGATTCTTGGAATGCCGGCCTCAGCGACGCGCAAGAGGCTGACATTGAAGACCTGCTCGTCTGGATGGCCGAGCTGGACGACGCGGGCTTGACCGGGGCGCGTCTTGTCGATACCTTCGTCCGCCGTCGCATTCAGCCGCTCCGCCTCCGCGCCCGACTCATGTACGACTACACCGGGCGGTTCGACACGACTCGGGAGATCCTCCAGTCGGAGTTGTTGGAGGACGGCGTGAGGCAACGCCTCTCACGCCTGCTGAAAGGTGACACTCTCGCCGAAGCGAGCGAGGGACCGGCTCCTCTGGATGCCGAGCACCAACAGGGTCGATTTGTGAGTTATCTTACCTGCATTTATTAGTAAATGGTACATTGCAAGATTGGGGCGCTTATCTTTGTTTGTGTAGGAGGGCGTTCCTCCATCGCACTCGCCGGCGCCTGTGATGGTGCCGGCTGAAGAGGTCGGCATGCTGGCGATGCCGGGTGTTGAATCTTGGGGCGGAGGGGTCAGCCTCGAGACACCCGCCGTTGGGCCCTCGGCGCAGCCGACGTCCGCAACTCCCTCCGCTACGCTGACTCCGG
>BCLG01000027.1:114780-129964 GCA_001602295.1 Zoysia matrella | reverse complement strand
GTGGCGCCGACAGCTACGGTGGTCGCGCCGACCGCTCCGACCGCGGCTCCGACTCAGGGGGTCTCTTCCTCTGAGTCTTGGTCATCCCTATCCACCGGGGGCGACTGGTCGCCTCCCCCGGCCCGGCGGTCACTAGCCGCAGGCGTATCGGGGAAAGTGCCAGCTTCGAGCTCGGCGCGGGCAGTCTCGGTGGCGGCTCTGTTGGACTCCGATTTGTCGGACAACGTGCCGCTTATGGAGCGTCTTCGTCGCCAGCGGACAAGGGAGACGGAGAGTGCCGAGGGGCCTCCTGCAAAAAAGTCAAGGACGGAGGAATCCGGCCCTTCCGCTCTCGCCCCGACCCCGACTGCTCCGGTTGCTGGGTTTGGACAGACTTCGCCAGGTGGAAGCCTGCCCTTCTCCATGCGGATGTCGAGCCAGTGAGTATCTGTATTCTTATTTTAATCGGATATTTTACCTGATATTGTGGAGTGACCAGGATTTTGATCGTGCTTTGCAGGGCTCCTTCTTCTCTCGGCGCACCACGATCCAGACGGCGGGGGTCGTATCCGAAGAAAGGCTGACATCACGTCCCCCGCCATCGCCTCCTCGCGCGGCACCTACGGTTGAAATCGCAGAGCGGGTGGAAAAGGTGGGGCGGCTTCCGAGTACCGAGGCTGAGGGTGGCCAAGGTGGACTCCCAAGCGAAGAAGTCGAGGAGAAGCGACCCTCGGCTGCAGAGGCTGAGGTCAGCGCTCCACTGTCCCCGGGTCTTATTGCTGGGGACATGGGAGTCAGGGAGCCGACGACGGTGCCCCTGAGTAGTCGGGCCGAGTCATCCCCTGGCCTAGGGATGAGGGAGGAGAGTGTGCCGTCGGCTCTGAGGGAGCCTTCGGCGTCAGCGGTGCCTGCCTTGCCGCCGACCGCAGGATCTACTTCAACAGCGTTGGTGGCGGTGGCGCAGGTTTCCACGCAACGGGCGGACTTAGGGCATCCCCGGGTCTTGAGGCGGAGGCCGGATCCTTCCCCGTCCGCCTCGACAGGTCGCCATCCAGCGCCTGGTCCTCCGACCTCCAATGAAGCCGCCTAGGATTCTTGGAGGTTCCTGTACGACCAGGTGTGCGTGGGGGGCGAATGGGTCTCCTCGGCGCTCACTCACATGCAAAGCGCCCAAGAATGCCTGGAGGAGTTCTAGGAGACCATGGCCGATCCCTATGGAACGCTCTGCCAGGTTAGTTTAGATATTTAAAATTTTAGAAAGTATACGTAAACCTGATTGGCGAGTTTTGCAGGGGACCCTCGAGAGGGCGCTCTGCCAGCCTTCGCAAGACCTCGGTCGGCCAGAGGTCGAGGCGTTGCGTCGAGAGCTTTCGCGGACCCTCAACGAGCGGGACGAGGCCAGGAAGTTGGCTGCTGACCGACTCCTCGCCCTTGGGGATGCTGAAAAACGCGCTGAAGGCTTCGAGAGAGGTAGCCAGGAGCTCCAGATGGAGATCACTCGGCTACAGATCGAGAGGAGGAGTCTCGGCGAGGAGGTCGGGTTGCTGTACCAGACCAGTGCAAGTAGTCTTATAGTTCATTAACTTAGCAAGATAGTTCACCCTGTTGTCGCTTGCTAACGCATTGGGTTGCGCAGAACTCCAGGAGGGGGCTGGCCGTAGTGCCCGAGAGATCCGAGAGCTGAAGGATCGGACACGCTTGGCCGAGGAGGCCAAGGAAGCGGCTGACGGCGCTCTGGAGCGGTCGGAAGAGCTATGTCGCCTCGCCTTGGAGAGCCGTGACACTTCAAAGGCTCATCTCGGCGTTTTGGAGGCCGAGGCGAGGAAGTACATGGCGGATCTGGCGAGGGTGCAGAAGCTATCTGCTTCGCTAGAAGCGTTGACTGCTCAGCTTCGAGAAGATCTAGTCAACGAGCGGTCGGCCGCTGAGGCTGCGCACAAAAGTTATGAGAGTAAGTAACAAATGAGCTTTGTTAATTTGCCGGGGAAACAGATCTCTGAAATTTTTGAGAAGCAGGTGTGTCCGTAGAGCTCCGAAAGCTGCTGTGGGTGGTTCGGGCGCTGGTCCACCAGGTGTTCGACGACACCCAAGACCTGAGCACGTCGGCGGATCGGGCGTCCCGAGTGTTGGAGATGCTGCCGGGGCTGATCCGCACTGAGCTGCTCGTTGCCCTGCGGGACGGGGCGTCGTTGATGTTGGCGCACCTACGGTCCCATTACTCCGATGCTGATATCGGGCATATCACCGAGGGTTTCGCTTCGGGTACATCGGACGAAGCGTCGGCGAAGCTTTTTGAAGACTCCAAGCCTCAGGCACAGGAGATAATCAGCTGCTTCCTCCGACCGACGTTGATGAAAGAGCGCTTCGGCCGTCTGCCTCCTCTCTGACTTGTTTTGGCCTGTAGTTTGTAATAGTACCTGTAAACTTGTTATGTGAGTTTGAATGTTTCTGATTCTTTCTAACGTCAAGCGTTTCGCATTGTTCTTTGCGTTCCATTGGGCATTGGTCAGGCGACTGGGTCGGGTATAGCCCGTAGGGTCGAGTGTCGGACTCGGATCTTAGAGCATCACCGGCGCCGGGTCGGACCGTTAACCGTGAGGATTGCTCCGAACGAGGATGCTCGTAGTCCGCATGAGTTAGGCCGAATCACTCGTAAAACGCATCACGAGTCGGGGGGGTCGACACCCGAGAAATGACATAGGCGTCGAGCCTAAGTTTGACGTTAACGAGGCACAGGGCCTTTGGATTTTTGGGTCGATCGTTCCGATCCTCGGGTGGGACTCTGATGATAGCCCTCGGGCAGAGGAGTGGGGTCGGACAGACTGTGCTTCTCTGCCAAAGACAGTTAGCGGATAAGATGTGATTAGGATGAAGAGATATCGAAGAACTTTATTATGCGTAAAAACGACGCAAGTTTTCAATATTCCAGGCGTGAACAAGCTCGGCGCCGTCTTGTGTTGCCAGTTTGTACGTGCCAGGCTTTAAAATTCGCTTGATCACGTATGGGCCTTCCCATGAAGGGGACAACTTGTGGTGATCTCGCTTGTCTTGCACTCTCTTGAGCACAAGATTGCTGACTCTGAGAGTCCGACCCTTGACGCGCCGAGCGTGTAGCCGTCAGAGGCTCTGTTGGTACTTGGCCGACTGGAGTATGGCAACGTCACGCGCCTCGTCAAGCTGGTCGAGGGCGTCCTGTCGCGCCTCCTCCGCCTTCTGCTCGTCGTAGGCTCTGATCCTCCGGGAGTTGTAGTCGAGGTCGGTCGGCAGAACGGCTTCAGCTCCGAACACCATAAAGAAGGGAGTGAACCCTGTAGTTCTGTTGGGGGTAGTTCGCAAGCCCCACAACACGGACGGGAGCGGTTGGGCCCACCGCCCGGCGGACCGCTCGACGCAGTCGTAGATCTGAGGCTTCAGCCCTTGAAGCACCATGCCATTGGCTCGTTCCACTTGTCCGTTGGTTCTTGGGTGAGCGACAGAGGCGAAGTCGAGCTTGATGTGATGCTCTGCACAGAACTCCCGAAAAACATTTCCGGTGAATTGAGTTCCGTTGTCGATGATGATGGAGTTCGGGACTCTGAAACGGAAGATGATGTCGCGGATGAACTCGACAGCTCGACCCGAGCTGATGCAAGGGGTTGGCTTCGCCTCGATCCACTCGGTGAACTTGTCAACCGCAACGAAGAGGTGGGTAAAGCCCCCGGGCACTTTGCGAAAAGGCCCGAGGACGTCGAGCCCCCAAACAGCAAACGGCCAAGTGATTGGGATCATCTGCAGCTCCTGGACTGGTAGATGCGTCTGGCGGGCGTAGAACTAGCAGCCCCTGCAGGACCGCACGAGCTTTTTCGCATCCGAGGTTGCTGTAGGCCAATAAAAGCCTTGACGAAAAATTTTGCCGACGAGGGCCCTCGGGGCGGCATGATGTCCGCAGGTTCCCGAGTGAATGTCGTCGAGGAGCCGTAGTCCCTCCGCCTAAGGGATGCAGTGTTGGAAAACGCCACTGGGACTGCGCTTGTAGAGCTCGTTGTCGATGAGGGTGTAAGCTTTTGCCCGACGTGTGATCCGTCGGGCTTCGTTGGTGTCGGACGGTAAGGTGCCGTCCTGGAGATACTCGTAAATTCCCATAGACCAATCAGGAATGATTGCCAAGATTTCTGGCCCGAGGGCCTGGTCTTGCTCCTCGACTGCCGATTCGGCATGGGAGTTGGTGATGTCGTCCTTGAGCTTGATTGTCGGCTTGGTGAGGACCTCAAGGAAGACATCGTCGGGGACCGGATCTCGCCCCGAGGCCATACGGGCGAGGGTGTCGGCGGCTTCGTTGTCGCGGCGTGGAACGTGATGAAGTTCGAGCCCGTCGAACTTGTCTTCGAGCTTGCGAACCTCTTGACAATAAGCCTCCATCTTCGAATCTCGGCAGCTTGACATTTTCATGACTTGGTTGATGACGAGATCGGAATCACCTTGGACGTTAAGCCGTCGAGCTCCGAGCATGACGGCCTTGCGAAGACCGTGCAGCAAGGCTTCGTATTCTGCGGCGTTGTTGGAGGCCGGAAAGTGAATCTGCAAAACATACCGAAACTTGTCTCCTTTGGGGGAGATGAGGACGACGCCAGCCCTCGAGCCCTTGAGTCGGCATGAACCATCGAAGAACATGGTCTAGTGCTCGAGGTCGATGGAGTCGGATGGTTCCTGCGCCTCGGTCCACTCGGCGATGAAGTCAGTGAGGATCTGGGACTTGATGGCTTGTCGAGGTACGTAGGTGATGTCGTGGCCCATGAGCTCCGTTGCCCACGTGGCGACGCGCCTGACCACGTCCTTCCCGTTGATGATTTCCCCGAGGGGGAAGCTTGTCACCACTCAGATAGAGTGGCTGTCGAAGTAGCGACGAAGCTTACGGCTTGTGATGAGGATGGCATAAAGCAGCTTCTCCACTTGGGTATATCTGGTCTTGACGTCGGCGAGAACTTCACTGATGAAGTAGACAGGTCGCTGGACCTTCAAGGTCCGTCCTTTCTCCGATCGCTCGACGACCAAGGCCATGCTGAGGACCTTAGTTGTGGCGGAGATGTAGAGTAACAATGGCTCGCCAAAAACTAGTGAGGTTAGAACCAGCGGGGAGGACAGCATGGTCTTCAATTGCACGAAGGCTTCCTGGGCTTTAGGGGTCCATGAGAAACGGTCAGACTTACGCAGGAGTCGGTAGAAGGGCATGGCTTTCTCTCCCAGCCTGGAGATGAAGCGGCTGAGAGCTGCCAGGCATCCAATGAGCTTCTGGACACCCTTGATATTGTTGATGGGCCCGAGGTTACGGATGGCGACGATCTTCTTAGGGTTGATCTCGATGCCGCGCTCGGAGATGACGAATCCGAGGAGCTTTCCAGAGGGGACGCCGAAGACGCATTTCTCGGGGTTGAGCTTGATGCGGAACCGTCGGAGGTTGACGAAGGTCTCTTCTAGGTCTTTGATGAGGTCGGCAACCTACCGAGTCTTGATGACGATGTCGTCGACGTAGACCTCCAGATTCCGTCCCAGTTGGCTGTGGAAGCATTTCTGCATACAGCGCTGGTATGTGGCGCCGGCGTTCTTGAGGCCGAATGGCATGGTGACGTAGCAGAATGAACCGAAGGGTGTGATGAATGACGTGGCCGATTGATCGGAGTCTCGCGTGGATATTTGATGGTACCCGGAGTACGCATCGAGGAAGCTGAGGGTTTCGCACCCTGCGGTGGAATCGACCACCTGATCTATGCTTGGCAAAGGAAATGGGTCCTTTGGGCATGCATTTTTGAGACTCGTGTAGTCAACACACATCCTCCATTTCCCATTTTTCTTTTTCACCATTACAGGATTGGCTAGCCACTCTGGGTGGTAGACCTCTTTGACGAACTTGGCATCGAGTAACTTGGTGATTTCTTCTTCGATGGCGCGGCGCTTCTCGTCGTCGAAGCGTCGAAGTCGTTGCTTCACCGGTCGGGAGCCGGGAGCGAAGTGCAGAGAGTGCTCGGCGACCTCCTTCGGGATGCCTGGCATGTCAGATGGTGCCCAGGCGAAGACGTCCCGATTCCGGCGGAGGAAGTCGACGAGCGCGCTTTCCTATGCATCGGAGAGCGCGGTCCCGATTTTGGCTTTCTTGGAGGTGTCAGAGTCGCCGAGGGTGATCTCCTTGGAGTCGTCGGCGGGCTCGAACGAAGTGGAGGAAACAGGCTTGGAGTCGAGCGTTGCAGTGAACACTTGGGATTGGCGTACCTCCTTCAGCTCGGCCCGTCCTGCGAGGGTGACGGCCAGCTCGTAGCTCTCCTTCTTGCACGCGAGGGCGTGTTTGAAGCGGGAGGCTACGGTGATGACGCCTTTGGGCCCTGGCATCTTGAGCTTGAGGTAGACATAGCTGGGGATTGCCATGAACTTGGCGTAGGCAGGTCGGCCAAGGATGGCGTGGTACACTCCGGAGAAGTCGACCACTTCGCAGGTGAGTTTCTCCGTTCTGAAGTTGTTGCGGTCACCGAAGGTGACCGGCAACGTAATCCGACCCAGGGGGACGGCGCAGCCTCCTGGGATCACGCCATGAAACAGAGTGTTGCTCGGGAGGAGGTCGGACCTTGAGAGCTTCATGGCCTTGAACGTGTCGATGTAGAGGATGTTAAGGGCGCTGCCTCCATCCATGAAGACCTTGGACAGTCTGGTGGTGCCGATTATCGGATCGAGCACCAAGGGCAGCCGCCCGGGTTGGGGAACATGGTCACGGTGATCGGACCTGTCGAAGGTGATCGGAGCCTCCGACCATTTAAGGTATGAAGGGACAGCAAGAGCAGTCATGTTGACCTCCCGCCACGTTTGTTTCTCATGGCGACGTGACTCGTAGTCCACCGTCCCGCCGATGATCATCAAACAGTCTTCTGGCTCGGGAAAAGTACTGTCGGGAGTACCTTTCCCCTTCTCCGCCGGAGGGTCAGGCTTCTTTTGCTGAGGACGAGCGTCGGGGCGAAAGTACACCTTGAAGAAAGCCTTCATGAGGTTGCAGTCTCGTAGTGTATGCGTTACCAGAGTCGCGTGGTAGGTGCAAGTCTTGTCGAGCATCTTTTCGAAGTGGTTGTCGTGGTTGGCCGGCTTCTTTTGGGGTCGCGGCGGTCGATCGGCGACGCCGACGAACTCTTCGTCTTGCCGGCGATTCTTCTGCTTCTTGTTGTTTGATCCGCTCCCGTCCCGTCGGTCGGGTCGCCGATCCGGGCGATCGTCCTTCCTTCGGTCGGCTTTGGACCTCTCCTTGTCCTTGACTTTTTCCCAGGTGAAGTTGGCTTGAACAGCCTCCTCCCCGGTGGCGAATGTGGTGGCGATGTCGAGAAGGGCGCGTGCCGTCCGAGGGTTTTTACACCCCAGCTTGTGGACGAGCGCCTTAGATGTCGTGCCGCAGGTGAAGGCATTGATGACGTCGGCATTGCTGACGTCGGGCAGCTCGTTTCGCTTACGCGAAAATCGCTGAATGTAATCTCGAAGGGACTCACCGGGTTTCTGCTTACAGTTCTTCAGATCCCAGGAGTTACCCGAGCGGGTATAAGTCCCTTGGAAGTTGCCGACGAAGGCGTGACGAAGGTCAGCCCAGTCGTGAATGCTGTCCCTCGGAAGATGTTCGAGCCAGCCTCTGGCTGAGTCGGATAGGAACAGCGGCAGGTACTGGATGGCGAAGAGGTCGTCCGCGCCACCGGCTCGGCAGGCGAGGCGATAATCCTCAAGCCAGTGGGCGAGATTTGTCTCTCCCGTGTACCGGATAATGTTGGTCAGAGCACGGAACTTGTCGGGGAAGCCGGCTCTCCGAATGCGGGCCCCGAACGCCCGGGGTCCGATGTCGTCAGGGCTGAGGCTTCGAGCGTCGTCGTAGCTGTGCCGTCGAGGGCATCGCTCGAGGGGTCGGTCGTGGTCGGAGTCGGTGTAGCGGTCGCATCTAACCTGCTTTCGTGCCTCAATGGTGTGACGGGCGTCACGGTGCTCCCCTAAACGACGGCGGATGTGGCCGGTGACGAGGTCTAGTTTCCTCGTTTCGACCCGCCCACGGTAATGACCGGGAGCAGAGCTTCGGCGGTTAGCACTCGGTTGGTAGGAGCTGTGTGCCTCAGAATCCTGACGGAGAGATGGCTCGGGTGGCTGCAAAGCGCATCAAGGTAAACATGGAGGCAATCGTAAGTTTCCCTGAGGATGGGGTTATCGGGTGTAGGAGATTCGTGAAGGACGCAGGCCGCCGCCGCTAGATTCTCATATGGCGTCTCAAAGGCAGCCGTGCCACCGTCCGTGATCTGTTGATAAGCAGTACGAGCTCGGGCTCGGGCACCACTACTAGACACGGTAGCGCCCTTACCCTTCGGATCGCCCCCGGTCGCAAGTTTGCGTCGGAGCGCGTCCTCAACCACAGTGAGAGCGTGAAGGTGCGGAGAGGGATCGTCATGTGCTGCCTTGCCGAGGGTTTCGCCCTCTGTGGCTTTGGCGGGCAACATGAAGCACTCACGGGAAGGATCGTGACCCAAAACGCCGTGAGGCGGAGAGCGAAGAAGGCGACGTCGAGGCGAGCGACGTTTAGACGAACGTCGTTCACACAAGATCTGAAGGTGAAGTTCGCCGCTATTGTCGGCGACGAAGTCCAGGCTCCTAAAGCGGAAAGCCTGACCAGCAACGAAAGTGGGAACACTCCACGATCGACCATCATGGGCGATGGCAACCGCAAAATCCCTGAAGAACAGCCGAGAGGTGGAAAAATCTCCGACTAGAGCGAAAACAGAAGCCATCGAAACAGCGGATAAAAACGCACCAAAAACCCCCTTCTTGGCGCGCCAACTGTCGGTGTTTCGTACACCGACACAGTAAAACTTATACGATCGGACGGGAGATTGTGCGTTTTTGGGATCAAATGGCCTAGCCTACAGATGAGACTCAAGGGTTAACCTGGTTCGGGCTGCCTCGAGGCGTAATACCCTACGTCCAGGGGCGAGAGATCGATCGTATGAATCTCAAGAACACGAAAGTACAATGCGGAAGGGCCCCGGATGGATCCGAAAGTCCCTAGCTCGCGTGATGGAAACAGTTATCAGGTGGTGATTTTCGCTATCGCTCTGGGTATATCAGCTTGTTGATCTTGTCTCTTCTTTTTTCCTCTTCAAGCACTGTTGCTCGGGTATCTCTTATATAGGGGCGAACCTGAGTTGCCTTGACCGAACCATGGTTGGAGTAACCGAACCATGGTTTAAGCATCTTGCCGCCTACGGAAACGGATTGCCCTTTGACAGGTAGGGCCGCAATCTCAGAGGGTTGCTCCCTCCGAAACTCAGGCCGAACGATCGATGCTTCTCGTTCGTACTATTATTCTCTGTGGAAGAGCAGAGATACTTTATTGCCCAGCTTTATCACTCGGGAGGTTGTTCCTCGCCCAGCCGGGTAATTACGGAATCTTCCGGATCATTTATCTCCTGCACGTTGCTGGGGGTTCTGAGTTGACACGTCTGTTCGGTTGATGACTGCTCCCCAGCGGTCGGCGGACGGGTCCCGACCGCTGGGATCCCAATAGCTTGGGTCCCGACCCATGGAGGTCGGAACGGCTCCGTTTCTGGGCCTAGACGGAACTTCCCGACTGCTGGGGCCGGGCCGCCTTCGTGATGTCCTTGGTGGGTCGTTGGGCCGTGGCCCACAGGTGGGCCGCGTTGTAGAGGTTGATCCGTAAGCACCCGGGGTATACTATCCCGACATAAACAATATACTGGTATATGATGTGGTGATGCTTAGCATCGTAGGAGTTGCTAAGCACTCTAGTATCAAGACACCTTTTCGTTTCCTAAAAGAATTTAACAACAGAAATCCTATGGTTAACAAGGTGGTAGCGTCAATGGGGTATCAAGGTAGTATTTCATATTAATGATAGCAAGTAACTGACATTAATATAAATAGGTAATATCAAGTAGGATCATTATCTACACAACGTTTCAACATATAGTAAAATATATATATGCAAGCATTCTTTTGTCATATGGGTGCGCAAGCAGAATATGATCAAGGTGGTTAGAGCTTGCCTGCAACCTCCTAATCTTCGGAGCTTGAGTCTTCAAGCTCTTCTTCAAAATTCTAGACTTCAATCTCTGGCTTGGCGTCTAGATCTTCATCCTTTTCTTCATATGTAGTTCTTCTGGCTCCTCTTGAACCTTGATTCTTCCTCTTACTCGACGTTATCTACGGGACACAAAACGCCTAATAAAACTACTGAAAAAAAATAAACAAGGCTCGAGAAGAAAATCGATAAAATCCAATGAACTCCGAATAAGAACCAATTAGACTCCGCGAGGAATACTTAGTACAAGTCATGCATGATGCGATTATTATTATGCCCAGTGCATCTTATGGAGAGTGTACTAGGTTTTTGGTAGCGGTGAACTATTACATAAGTGGTTGGGCCTACCAGTATGGTTAAGGATAAGGCGTCTGCACGTGTAGTAGTTCTGTGAACAACACGAATGCCTTATAGTGGGAACTGCATCCGCATGGTGCATAGTGTGTCATCTTATGTAGACCTTAGCTTAGTGACTAATATTAATAGTAAGTGCTTTAGCTTCTAGTTCATTTTAAGCTACATTTAGATAGTGCCCAACATGGGGTGAGCCATGCTGCCATAATACGGATTTGTGTGAATAATTATTTGTGTGGGCCTAGTACTCATATTTATTGGACAGGACCTAGGTGTCACAGGGTTATCATTAGTTATCTATACAATTTCTATATGCAAAGATTTCCTAGTGAATAGGGTTTAACTATTTATTTTTCTCTTTAAAGCTAATCTATCAAAGTTAACAGGTGGCATGTGCTGGCGCAAGCTAATGCAGGATGGGGAATATATGCCTGCTACTTAATACTTTATTATAATATGCATGAAACCTATTGTGATAGAGATTAATTTCTTTATAACTAAACTGTTCAGGCTACCTGATAATACCCCCATCAATGCATAGTAATGCGAGGTGAGATGCATCCATGTTTTATTTAATAATTATTTAGTTTCTAATATATAGGAACCTATCAGTGAGTAGCACTTAATTACTTGATTTTAGTTCGAAGTTAAATTACCAAGCTTAGCAGGTGGCATCAATTGCAGGTGTGGGTGAAAGGCATAATATCATTGTTACTATCTGGATAGTAATCTATATGTGTGTGGGTCATTCTAAGTGATTAATAGTTAATTACCTTTACCTTATTTAATTTATATTATTACACTACTAAAATTATGGTGAGGTACAGTTACTACTATATACTAATATAGAATAAAAAGCGTGCGTTACTAGCAACTAGCTTACTAAATCCTATCCTTATAAATAAACTACGAAGCCAATATGCTGCACATGTACTGCAGCATATAAAGTAAGATGTGTGAGTGTGCTATTTAATATTTTATTTAATTATAATATGCATGAAACCCATGGTGATTAGAGGTTAATTATTTTATTTTGTAATACGTGCTTGCTTCCTAATGATTAATGACAAATTAATAAACTCTATACGTGTACTTAAATTACTATCTCTAGCAGGTTGTCCATACTCTAATGTATGCTAAGAGCATAATGAAGTGTACCCTATTTATGGTATGATCTTTTGATTATAAATAATACACGACAAATCACCATATTAAAATGAGCAATGAGTAACAGGGAAAATAAGCAATTTAAATAAAAATTAATAAAAGATCAAAATCAGAGGAAACCATGTTATACCAGGATGAGAATCAGATTCAGCCCATGTTGATGAGGTGGTTACTGAATCTGAAGTTGGAAGGAGTTTGGCTTGGTACAGACTTTTCTGTGGCAGAACCGCCCCAAAAATCATGGTTGGCTCACCGATAGGACCATATCGGATGATACTAAATAACAATACCCAAATACTACAACACGAGTGATACAATATATTACAAGAGACCGATTTAAAGTATTACATTAAGTTCATGTTGTTCTTAGGATAGATATTTAAAAATAAAGTTTCAAACAGAGAGGAAGCGATACAGAAGTGATATCGATACACTCGACAATTTCCTTAACCTGGCACATGTGCTGCCCTAAGACATGCCTCAGTCTTCGAGGTCGGCGGTAGGTGAGGAGGGAACCCAGTCAAAAGACCAGTCAGCAGGGCTTCACGTTCCAACACCACTTTCCGTAGCAATCACACCAGTTAGCTACAGAAAAATCTGCAAGCAAAAAGGAAAATAACGAACTTTGAGTACTAATTAGTTAGCAAGACTTACCCGTCAAAATGACTAACTACAGCCGACTCTTAAGCATGAGAAGGCTGACTCACAGGTAGGCTATTTTGCCAAAAATATAGCGCTACGAGTGAATCTTTACATTCAAATTTTAGCGGTGGGTTAAGTTTCACGAAAGATAAATTTAGTTTACACTATAACCTACTCCAATTATGGTTGCAATACAACTATAGTAATTAATAAAATCAGCAAGTTCATTGTTCATCCCATGTTCTTACTACGATGTGACACAACGATATAAGCGGTACTTGTTGCCTTCAGCGTAGTTTCCTATATGCATGAATGATATGCATGGCAATTAAATAATCTATCTAATAAATTAAGCATGCGATATGCCATGCAATGATATGACCATGACTAGTAGGCTAATGATTTTATGAAACATTATTTTTTAAGGCTAATTATGGTTATATACTCCAGGATTCTAATTAGTTAAAATGAGAAAACAATTTCTAAATTTCTTTAATATGGTTCTTGAAGATATAAGTTAGTATTTTACTAGATCATTAAATCAAGGAAGTGTTAAACTGATTTCTAACCAAAGATTAGAATTTATTGACAACAAGTTGATTTATAATGAATTAAATAGCATCTACGAGTAGTAAATTATTTATAATTAATCTACAAGTGTGGCAGAACCGCCCCAAAACACTAGACGGCTCACCTAGGAGGTGATATTGAGCAACAATACCCAAATATTACAACACGAGTGATAATATCAAATAGGAAACCGATTAAAGTCTTACAATAGAGTTCAAGTAGTCTTAGCAGAGACAAGTTTAAAACTAAATTTTAAAACATAACATAAGCGATATGAAAGAGATACAACGGTTTCTTGCTATAAAACATGTCTTGCCCTAAGACATGCTTTACTCCTCACGACCGGAGTTCGGTGAAGAGGGAACCGGTTCACAGGACCAGTTCGCAGGAGCTTCAACTTCCCACACTCTTTGGCCGTAGCAACTACACCAACTACCTGCAGGGAGAACTACACACAACCAAAAAGGGAAAACAACAAACCGTGAGTACTAATTACTCAGAGTGTCTTACCCGTAAAAATTGGCCAACTACAGCCGACTCCTAAGCATGAGGGGCTGACTCGAGGGGATGGCCTTTTGCATAAAAAATAGCGCTAATCGTGGATTCTTACTTTCAATTTTAGCGGTAGGTTAAGTTACAGAATATAAATTTAATTTGCACTAGAAACTATAGCATACAAGGTTACCAAGCAAATTTCTATAGACTAAGCAAACAAGTTATATTATTAATTAAGTTCAGTTATTACTACAACATGACACAGCGAACAAGCGGTACTCGCTACTGTGAGGGGCAGTGATTATAATCGATTTACACCAGCTGGGAGAAACCCGAAGTACACGACACGTACGCGCTTCCTAGAAGCCGCACATGGCAACCTTTCACAACAATACCATAGGGCCGATCTGATGCGCACCCCCTCCAAGCACATAGTCCTCCATGCGATCACCACTCCGGGTGCATCCATGGTTAGATACAAGGCTTTTCTCTCCTCTCCGCCGAAAGAGAGGTAGGGTTACGTCCAACCACTACGGTACCGAGCTACATCAGTTTTCTGGGTCCTATGTTCCCAGTATACATCCGGTACTGTTTAAACTTGCTCAATAGGGCCACACTCGAATCGGTCCTTAACCGACGCAGACTGGGCTAAAACCGTGAAGGCCTAGCCTTCTCAAACCCTCCTATACATTATCCCCGCCCGGTCTCAGGTTTATTGAAGTGTGGAATAAAATAAAACCTATAACTCGCGAGTGAGGTTTCTCATTCACTCGACTTCTACCGTTTATTAGGACTCGTAGCCTAGCTCTACATCGAGTTACCTGTACCAATATATACTCAATTTGGGTGATTGGTACTATCATGCATCTTAGGGTTCCAAACAACTCTTACAACTTAATGCACAGTACATTATCTAATCAATACATAGCGATAAACATAAAAATTTAAAACAGGTTTAATGCACCGAGGCTTGCCTTCGGTTTGCTGAGAGTTAGCACAAACAAGAGGAAGGTCTTTAGCAACGGACGACTCCGAAGTGATCAACGCTAGATCTTGGTCTTCCGTGATGTTCCCTAAATGCGTGAAATAATGTGCCAGTGTGATTAGTTATGCACCTAATGACATCCTAATGTTTTTTCTCATTATCGCATGTGACAAAGAAGCTCACATGCGATGATATGTTCAGGAATGGATATGTCAAGGATGAAGATGCGATGATGCCATGCGGAAAGGGACTTATTGAAATTAATGTGCGCTGTATTTATATGATCAAGTTTTTGATTGTTCCTAACGAATGCAATCCTATAATACTCTAATTGATCATAATAGGAAAGATTATTCTACATTTCTTTAATGTGGTTCTTGAAGGCATAAATCACAAATTTTAGTTGCCCATAATACTAATAAAGCTATAAACTAATTTTTGGACCAATTTTATAATTTATTTCAATATTATGAATTTCTAAGGAATTAATTCGTATCTAAGAGTAATAAATAAATTATAAATAATATATAAGTGTATAAATTCTAAGTAACTCAAATATGACATATATTAATTAGCAGAACATATTATGCATTTTTCACATTTTTATTATGCATGAAAATGGATATAGGCGTTAATGCATTATGTACTTTATTTAATTACAATAATTATTGAAAATTCTTAAAATGAAATTTTGACAGTGCTAAAATATTCTACATGTTACAAGGATTCCAACGGTATATTATTTGTAAATTTTGGAGCTCATATGCATTTTCTATGATTTTTGCAAGATTAAAAAGTTTTTCTGACATTTATTAAATAATTTCTGAGAGGTATGAAATTGAGTGCCACGTGGCGACCCGTGGTGGATGCCACACAGAGGGTCGCTCGGCTGGCCGCATGGGACCGGGCCACGG
>BCLG01000027.1:86736-114774 GCA_001602295.1 Zoysia matrella | reverse complement strand
AGGGAGGGTCGCCAGAGCGAGTTGCTCACCGGAAAATGGCTGCCGGCAGTGAGGCTCGCGGAGAGAGGTTCGGCGAGGTCGTGCCGGCACTAAGGGCGACAAAACTCGGAGCCGCGAAGCCCTACAGCTGCACGTAGGGGCGAGGAAGGGGCGTCTGGAGGTTGGAGAAAGAAGCAGCGTGCGGCTGACAGGTGGGGTCCACGGAAGTTTTTCTTTTTCTCGAATTTTTCTGGAATTTCAGTGCTGCACTGTTTTTGCCCTGAAAACAATCCTTCCCTAGCTCTAAAAATTCTGAATTTTTGCAGGGTGGTATATCTTTGTAAATGGAACAACTTTTATTTTGGGCATAAGTTCAAAATAGAAATTAATAAAATGATATTAAATTTTGAAGACAGATTGGCTTTTAAAGGAAAATAATTTATTTGGGGCTTTTAAACTTCAAATAAAATTTTCCAAAAATTTCAAAAATTCATGTCGTTGCAAGAACATTCAAGGGAGAGTTTTGTTTCACAAAATTTCATTGAAAATTGTTAATTCACATTTTAAATTTCAAACTTAAATTTGGGACAAAATTGAAATTGGTTTTAATTTCTTTCAAGCTCAGATTTTCGGGAATTTGAACTTCGAATGGAACGATTCATCATTCGTAAACTCAAAGTGTTACAGCAAGCATATAAATTATAAATAATTCCAGGATCACAAATCTTAATCAGTAGAAGATAAATATACATTTTTCATATTTTATTTTTGCATGAAAATGGAGATATGCACTAATGTTGATTGCACTTTATTTAGTAAACATAAATATTGCTAATGCCGAAAATGCACATTTGGAGTTCTAAAATATTCTTCATATTACAAAGATTCCAATGATATATTATCTGTATTTTTTTGATTTGTCTATAATTTATAGCGAATTTTCTAAATTTTAAGTGTTGAAAAGGGCCGGGGCCCCACGAAAGACCACATGGTCGCCACAGAGGATCTGGCCATGGCCACACTAGACCCTGGACGAGCTCCAGGAGCTAGCTATGGTGCTGGTGGCCGGAGGCGGGCTTCTCGGTAGCTAAATCGACGGGTTCTTGCACTAGAACGATGCGCTCGACGCACCGAGTTCTCCGGAGGGGTCTATGAGTAGGTTCTCACCGGAAGATGGCCGGCGACGAGGGGTGGCACTGCGAGAGAGTCGGTGAGGCTTTGTTGGCGGCTCGGTGGTCGCAACTTGATTCCGTTTCCTCTTACAACTTCCTTGCGACGTGAAGAACACCGGCTCAGGGGGCTATCGGCGTCGAAACATGCTGGAAGGGGGTCATCACTGGTGAGGTGGTGAGTTCCCGAAGAACGGCAGTGAAGAAGACCCGATTTCCTGCACAATCGGTACAAGATTAATCGATTTGCTGGGTCAGAGGATGCTCTGGGGCATGAGGTACATGGAGTCCAAAGGAAATGAAGAACTATGCACTGGGTCTGGCAGAATCAACTGAAGAACAGCGGCAGCCCGAGAACTCGCGAAATTGGGGAAAAACCCAAATTTGTGCCGCACGGTGCGAGATCAGGGAGGAGATGGGCGTAGAAGGCTTGAGCACGAGGTGGGGGAGCTCGTTTAACGGAGGGAGTAGGAGGGAGATGGCTTGAGCTCAAGCTCCCTGGAGGCGAGGCGCATGCGGCAATGGCAATGGGGTGAGGGCGAATGAGAGAGAGAAATGAGGGAGGGGGGAGAGAGGAAGAGTGACGCCTTTACTCTCCACTCGTACATGGCAGCGAGTAGGGCGTGGCACCCCTGCATGCCTCCCACGAAGGGGCCTTTGGTGGCAGCGCACGATTGAGGGAGAGATGCGTATCTGGTTCTGGCAGCAAGAAGGGCGCTAGTGCCAAGTGCCATTGACAGGTGGGTCCCGCGTGATGGAATGGTTCAGATGAACTTAACATGCAAGTGTTTGGGGACAGAAAAGGAAGAGCAAACAAACTTTGATGGAAGTGAAACCTGGTAGAATAGTTCCACAACATGTGCTCTACCATATAAATTACATGCACAGGAATTTGCCAAGAACGTGCTAGATAATGAATTTCAAAAATAGTTAACCATGAAGGAGACTCGAAAATCAGCTAAAAGTAGATCATTTAACCAAATTCTAAGGTCTGAAAGGAATATCTTCACAGCTCTAAAAATCTTGAATCTAGGCAAGATCATAAAATATCTCAAGGGGAACAACTGTTACTTTAGGGTTAAGTTGAAATTCGAATTCTATTTTATTCTGCATCAGTCACAAAACAGGTGACTGTTAAAAATTGAAAACTCATTTGGGCTATTTTAAATTTGATTGAAACCTTATTGAATTCGTATAACTTCTGGTATTTTAATCACTTTCGAGCAGGGTCTTTGTTGCTCTTATTCCAAACACTTTTTTTTTTTAAGTTCGAACTTTCATTTTAATTTCAAATTATATTCAAATTTGAATTATTAACAAAAATTCCTTGAATCTGTTTTGAATTTGAAGTTAAATTTTGAATTCTTCCTAAAAAAAATTCGATTTCTTGACTTCGAGAGATTTGGAAATTTACATTTTCAGGCACCAAAAGCAGCTGCCCAGATGATATGATTTATGGACTAATGTGCGAAATATTAAGCTTCTTGAATTTAGGAGTGGGGTAATTGGGTGGCTCAAGTCCTAACAAACGCATGAGCGCACGTATCAGTGTAATCGGGATGGAGGATCAAGATATGGAAGTTTATAGATGCAGGAGTTTATTTGCAATGATAAAAAGGTTCCACGAGCTCATTCATAATTTAACAGAATGTTCGTGGAACCATTCTGTACTTAAAAGAATATGTAGTAGGGGACCAATAAGTGAGGATTCGGACTTCAAGGGACTTGATGGTAAATATTAGAAGGTCCCTGTCAATGTACTTCAGTTAAATATAGATATCAAAGAAGTATGAGGGCTATTCTATAAAAAGGGGCTTTCATCGTGGGGCTGCTTCATTCTAAAGCAGGACGGCGGTGGACCAGGTCCATGGTCCGGTGGACCACGGCCAGGGCCGGTCCACGAGCTCCACCATGGATCATGGCTGCGGCACAGCGGCCAGTGGACCAGGGGACTCGGCAGGAGGAGAGAGAGGACACCACGACGAGCTGCCTTGTGGGCTCAGTAGGACCGTGGAGGCGCCATGCAGAGCCGGCAACGGCCATGGGCGGCACGCCACAGCAGCGCCTGGTGCCAGATCAGTAGCAGCATCAGGGAGCTCAAGTTGCCGATGGAGGAGCATGAGGGCTGCGCGCTGAAGCTCCCCAAAGGCACGGAGGAGCCAGAGAGAAGCCATGTCGCGCCGTCGGCGGGGAGTGGGCAAAGGGGAGGCGCTCGCTGGAGGAGGCGGATTACGGTGGCGCCCATCTCTGTGAACAGGGCAGCTCAAGGGGAACGGAGCAAAAGAGAGAGCAGAACGCGGCAAGTTGTTTGGTGGGCACGGCGAGGCCGGGGAATCGCAGCGCTATGCCAGTGACAGAGAAGGGCGGCGGAGCGGGAGCAGAGCACGGCGGCGGCGCACGGCGAGCTGGCCGGTGAGGGATCAACGGACCTCGCGATTGGTTGGAGGAGCGACAGGGTGACAAGGGGAGCTTTCTAGGGCTCGGAGGACCTGGGGAGCCACGGCAGTGAACCGGCGATGATGGACATGCGGCGTGCTGCGGCAGCCCACAGCGCCAGGGTGGAAGGGAGGGCCGAGGGGGTTGGTGCTTATCATGGTTGCGAGCGGCGTGTGGTGTGGCAGGTGGCAAGGAGCAGTAAAGGCGGTCGGCAGCATGGCGAGGCGAGCAGGGGCCTGCCAGGGCAGGTGGTGTGGCACACATGCCCCTATAGAGAGGGAGAGATAGGAGACTGATAGGCTGAGTCCATGAGTATGATCCAGCCCGGCTTGCCACTTAAGTATTTTAAGGATAGAAAAGGAAAGACAAAAAAATTTGAATTGGATTGAAATTTTGTAGAAGGAACCTATAGCAGGTGCTCTACAACATAAATTTTGTGCACAATATTCTTCGAAAGGAACAGGAAGTTATGGAATTTTGAAAATGGTTAACCGTTAAAGAGACAATCTGCTGGAAAAAAATTGAATTGGATTGAAATTTTGTAGAATGAACCTATAGCAGGTGCTCTACAACATAAATTTTCCTTTTGGGCTCATCTCAAAATTTGAAATCGATTTTATTCTATAAAATTCAGATAAACATGTAGTTGTTGAAAGGAGTAAATTAATTTGAAAAATCAAATATGGTTCAAACGAGTTGAACGGATTTGGAATTCAAGGAATTGGATGGATTCAAAACTTCAATGGAACATGAGGAAACAAACGACAAGGAAGATTAAAATAAAAAGGGTCAACTATTAAGAGTTCCAAATTTTAATATTTTATGAAATTTCCAATTTAGCTATGTTTTGATTAAGTGAGGATTTTGTCCTTTGAAATTGGAAAGGAAAAAAAATGAGAAGCAGAAGAGAAAATGTCAGGGTTTGGTTAGAAAAATTTTAAGTTGAGAAGTTTTTATTAAAAATTTATTTAGCGGTGAGAGTGTTTATTAGAAAAAATTTTGAATTTCATGTTTTTAAATGTGGGGCAAAATTTTGGATATGACATCACCAAACTAGGCAAACCACCAAAAAAAAACGAATAGGGGACTAAGAAGTGGAAACTGGAAGCTGTGTTTGGGGTGGGGTGTGTAAAATGGAACTTTTCAAAATTTATTTGACATAAAAAACAGTAAATGGTTTATTCATGATATTGAATCGGAAATCGGAACATACACTTATTATTCCCATACAACAACACTGAAAAAAATTAAAGGCAACACTAAAACAAACTGAATGCTGGTTGACTCTCTCTCTTCTCCGTCCACTTGGCTTTAGAGAATTTGCATTCCTCCTGCAGGCTAACAACGTGTAACTAGTTGTCCTTCAGGAAATAGGTCAAGGCAGCAAATATCGATTGCTCCAGTGTACATACTAAGACAAGGATCGCCACTCCGACCCCTATAGTCTTTAAAGCGTTATTGCACTTGCTGTGCCGCAGCCATGCCACGGACTTTCTCCATGAACTTTGGCAGAGCTTCTCGAGGTCCTCCATAATCGACCTCATGTAATTGTACCTTGGATTCTCCAAGTTGATGATCACACCCTTGCAGATAGCAGCAAAGCCGTCCGCGACAGCTCTGTCATTGCTTAGGTGGTTAACAAGGATCCCCTTGCTCGAGAGAAGCCTAACGTCCTCTTCAGTGTTTGCCAGGCGTGCCATAAAGGAACAGTAGATCGCCATGTGGCTGCCGATATCGGGGTAGTGTTGCTCCAGCGCCGTCATGTTGCCAAGCATGGTGAACGTCCTGCCATCAATCATCAACAAAGGGATCTGAAGCGTGCCGTTTCTAAGCTCGACATCTAGGATAGAACGCGCATTTGTGCCGTCGAGCTTGCGCACAGCAAGCCTCACGCCAGCGGCATGGTAGTACACCGCGGAACGCCAACGAGCTAGGTGGAGCACATCGGTGCCCTCGTCTTCAGTGTTTTGGTCGGAGCCATCATTTTGATCAGATAACGGAATGGCTCCTCGCTCTATATCCCCTGGTACATCGACTATAACAGGACGGAAGTACATGTAAAGTAGATGCACAAGGTGGCTAGGATACTGGCCAGCCCTCACATTATTAAAGTTCACCGACCTGTGAACATAGTGTCTTTTCTGGATCAAGGTTTTGACCTTCCCCGCAATGGTTTGAAGAACAAATGAACCATTTTGTGTATTGTTGGGTTCATCAGCAGTTCCATTATTCAACAGCGTGTAAATTTCTTCCAACATGAAGAAAGGTACCTGGTTTTCCAACAGGAAGATGATATCGCCATTGTAGTAATCGGATAATTGCTGTCTCATGCGCCAGCCTGCTTCAGTCCTTTCTAGGAAATGAGAGAGGACGAAGTATCCATCAAGCAGCAGCATGTGCGCAAAGTGGTGCTTGTCGCTGTCCTGGTCGCTGAACGACGTGGCGTAGTGCTGCTGTACTCGCTCCACATAGGACTCCATGTCGACCACCAAACCATTGAATCTGCGAACAGCTTCATCGTTGTGGATGGAAAGGGCGTTGGACAGGCGACTCCACTTCTCTTCCTGCATCCAGTCAGATGTCTTCAGGTACAGCGCGCCAATGCATACCCTCTGTGGTTCGTACTCTCCTGGGTTCGCTTCACGGATACCAGTATTGACCCGACAGATTTTCGGCGCCCGTATGCTTGGCACGCCGTCCGCCATGTTTCTTTCCTGTGTGGGAGTCGACGAGGATCCTCCACTTGATGACCTGCGACAAGCAATGGCAGGGCCACGTATCAGCAAATGTTTCAGCTCTCTAGCTAGTCACCTGCATGCATGCATATTTGCTGTAGTAATTAGAACAGAGCGTAAAGACCACGTACGTAGCCATAGTCCGATGCGCCTCTTACGCGGAAGATGTGAGGAGGAACGCGTAAAGACTCCACCGAGCACTTCACCACGAACTGTCTCCAAGCCCTGCTGCTCCCCATTATATGGACCAAGGACTCCCCACACAACCCAACCGCTGGTGCACTTTACTTCGTTATCTCAATTAGGAGGAGAAAAAAGGAGTGAGGGAAAGTACGAGGATGGGGGAGTAAGGGAAAGAATAGGACGGCGAGGCGAAAGGAGATCGGGGCGGACCTCTCACAACTTTACTTCGTATTCTTTCAGTCTGCACTCTGCACTACCAAAAGATTGTAATAACTAGTCTACCCGCCATACCTAGCTTTCTGCAAAAGGTTAACAAAAGTGGAAAGTGATACTTAGTGGAACCTTTGCCGCAATTAATTGCAACATAAATAAGGATCCATGTACGTGCACCGCATTGCCTACCGTCCAATTTTCTCAACAGTCGCCTCTAGGACTTATGTATGCTTGTGTCGTTTTCCATTTTTTCGGATTTAAATCTCAGTTTTCTGTATGAGACAGAAATATTATTCCTAGCATCAAAATGGTGGATCAAATGGCACTCCGGGACATCAGGGACATGTTGCAATAAGTGGCTAAGTATGAGATTGAAGTTACAGGCATGCACATGCAACAGGCCATCCGAAGCTTTAATTTTGTGCCGCGAGTCAGTTATTCGGGTTGTAACATGTAAGGCACCGCAACAACCAGATAAGAGGATACTGAACACTTACTCCAACTTGGACTTCAGAGCATTAGTGCTTCAGTACATACCAGACGGAACTTTAGGGAGACATGCACTTCTACGAAGGAACAAGTCGCTTGAGTTTCCTTTAGGGCTCCTTTGGGTGCAAGGGAAAGAAAAACACATGTATTTAAATCTCAAAGGGGATTTTTTTACTCGTGCATGTCACCCTCTCCCCGATGGGATCGAAACACCGACTAAGAACAATCCCCAACCTCCATTTGGGAGTCTTGGGGATAAAACCCCGGATATTCAATAAAAAATCAGAAAAATAGAATAAATCTGCGTCACTTTTCTCTGCCGAACAACCTCATGTGTTCATGTCTTCAGGAAGAGCAGATTTCAAAACTCTGTCCTTTGCCATGGATGCCTGAAGAATATCATTTAGAACAAGGCAGTGACAGCTAAACCGAACGACGGATTAATGAACTTATCTTTATAACTTGACACACGATGACATGCACATGCAATGAGATGACAATGATCAGTATGATTTCACGACAAGGGACTTTTATTAAGGTGAAAATTTAATTTATATGCAAAATGGTATTTACTAGTAAAAAGGAAAAAGATTCACCAAAAGACCTTAATTAGTTAATAAGTGAAATTATTCCTGGATTCCTTTAATATGGTTCTGGAACACCTAAATCAAAATTTTAGTTGATCAGAAAACCAAAGAAGTAATAACTAATCTTTGACCATAATTCAAGATTTGTTTATTTATTTGAATTTAGGATCTTTACTTTATTAATTACTAGGGCCTCAATATTAAGAAAGGAAATAAGCAACGGCAAGGGAATTAGGGTAACATGATGGTTCAGGAACAATATAGTGGAAAATAAATCACAACTCAAATTAGGTTCAGAATTATTTATGCAAACATGAGGAGTATTAAGGTCAATTTATCTCGATAATGTACCCTATTTAAGCATGCATTAACCTACTTGATAATTCACTAAAATATGCTAAGCATGATCGAATTATTAACATGGTTATGAAAGTAAATAAATTCCAAGACCTTCACTATCCACTAGTATTAGCATGAGAGATTTTTCAACAAAGTTTTAATATTTTATCTTGCTGAATTATTTTATCACAGTTAAAACACTACTAAAGAAAGGTACTGTAATTATTAATAAATTACTTAGAAATTAATTAGGAAACTTGCTGGTACTTAATAATATGCCATGATGACAATGCATGCCAAAATTAATAATTTAATCATGCATGGAAATGGAGATATTCATTAATGTAGGTTGCCCTTTATTTAATAAGTAAAATATTTTCATGCTGGAAAATGCATATTTGATGGCTCTAAAATATGCTTCATGTTACAAGGATTTCAACGGTATATTATTTGTAATTTTTAGAGCTATAAATCAGTTTCTATGATTTTTGCAAATTTTTATCGCATTTTTGGACATTTAACTAATTAAATTCGCGATTAAAAGGAAAATTCCTGGCCGACTGGAGTGTGGCCACATGCTAGACCACAGAGCGGTCGCACGGGATCCATCGCAGTCACAGGGGATCCCGCAACAGGGTGGGGCTCGGCCCCAGGCAACCCACGGCCATGGCGGCCTGCTTGCCGGAGCGGCGGCGCGCTCGCCGGAGCAGCGCCCCTGGCGGCTAGAGCGGCGGGGGTCATCGTCAAATCGGGTGGGGCGTTGTGGGGAAGACATCAGGAAGGTCGTTGAGGCGCAGCGGTCGGCGGCGAGTGGCATCCTGGAAACGAATTCGGCGGCGCATGGAGCTCCGCCCGATGGACGAAATCGGACAGGATCTTAACCGAGAGCTCAACCATGGAGAGGAGAAGACCGGCACGTTGTTGGTCGACGTCGAAGAAGGCCGGAGACGGGTCCTCGCCAGCGGGGTGGCGCGGTTTAGACGGCCGGCACGGCCGAGCCTCTAAAACCTGCAAAAATACCCGCGATTCCGGTCGATTAGTAGCTCTAGGAGGTGCGCAAGGGAAAGTGGGTGCTTGGGACCGAAGGGATTGGGGTACAAATACCGAGGTTCGTCGGATTTCGCCAGAATACGGCCGGCGCTTCCAAAACTCCCAAAATTTGAGGGAAAAACATCAAACCTGATGGAGGAGAGGTGGCTGTTGGAGCTGGAGGATGGGGCGGTGCAGCTGCTCGACGAGGAACCCGGCTGGAAAGTGGCCTAGCCGGAGAGCTGCACGGTGGCGTTGGAGGGTCGTTCGGCCGGGAGTGAGACACAACGAGGGAGAAGAAACGCTGTCTGCTGGGGTGGAGATGAGATAAAAAGGAAGAATAGAGAGTCCGACGTGTGGGTCTCCCAGGTTAAGCCAAGAAAAACACTTAAGCATTTTTGGAACAAAAGCAAAACGAGCAAATGAATTTGGATTGAGTTCAAACTTTGCTAATTGATAAAGAGGCTTAGAAAAATCTGCTGCAAGCAGATGTCAAGCTTAATGTTTAGGCATTTTGTGTACAAAAAATGATGAGAAAACAATCTCAAAAAAGGGTTGAAATTTGGTAGAATATTTTTTTAACATGTGGTTTACAAAATAACCAACATGCACAGGGTCTTGCCAAGTAGGATGAAAGATATAAAAATTTGAAAAAGGTTAGAAAACCAGCTTTTGGGGTCTTAAAGAGAATATCTCCTCCTTCTCCCATACTACCAACATTCACAAGCACATCCCAAAAATACTGAGTTATAGAATTTTGAAAACAACTGTTAAGCGGACAAAAAGAAATCCGCTGAAGACAGATCAGTTAACTAGTTTTCATGCTTTGAAAAGACTAACTCTACAGTTCTGAAAGTCTCGAAATTTGGCAAGATCATATAATGTGCCAAGAGGAACAACTTTTAATTTGGAGTCAAGTTGAAATCCGAATTGGATCTTATTCTGCAACAGTCACAATACAAGTGACTGTTAAAGTTGAAAATTCAATTGGGCTCTTTTAAATTTGAAAACCTTATTGAATTTGTATAATTCCTGGTATTTTAATCATTTTCAAGTAGGATCTTTGTTTCTTATATTTCAACACTTTCATTTTGAAAAGTTTGAACTTTCACTTTAAAATTGGATTTTGAATTAAATTTGAAAATTTTTGTTTGACCCTCATCCTTTTTTTTTGGAGTTTGATTTAACCATATCCTTTGAATTAAAAACTAGCACTTGATTTCTTGATCGTTCCAAAGTTTGGGATGTTAGATATGGATTATGTTTTCCCTTGAAGTGCAAAAATCTCAGAATCATAATCACTTGCTAGAATGTGAGTATTATAGATATAAGTAAGCCAGGTGGTAAATAAGTTTATTGGAAAGTGAAGATCACATTGCCATAATGTCCCAGAAGGATATTGGTCTATGCTCTTCTGGAGCTTGCCAAGTCTTCCTAAGGCAAGATATTTGCACTAAAATTTATATTCTCCTAGACCAAAAGAATTCTCAAGCTTATTTGTTCTAGTACAAATATTCACTGATGAATGGAATTATAAGAACAAGTATCATGTCACGATAAATATTATGTTAACAACCCAATTTATGAATGGTATGAGTAATTTGGTCAATTTTGGGCAATAAGTTTAAAGAGGTGGACTATGAGACATAAGAAGTTGTTACTTCTTTGATAATCATTTGAGTGGCACATCTGTTTTCATATATATGCATGTTTTTCACAACATAGTTCTACCACCAAATATCTTATAAGATAGATGACCCTGAAGGTACTTTTGTATAATAGTCATATATGGGCTATAATTAGTATCATTATCCCAGAAGGATTTATTATAATAATGAATATGTTGTATTGGTACATGCATATTATATTAAGTCTTGAAGACTGAGGAGCACGAGTAAGTTGTAGTAGTAATCTACTACTAGTTGAGGATGATTCTCTTGAAAATGAGAATACATATTTTTGTACCACCCCAATAATCATGAGTCAAGCTCACTGTACATAAATAGAAACCTCCTCTTGTTGAAGTGCATTATGTTTCTCAAATGAATTACCACCATAGCATACATTATCCATCACTGGAAGTCGTTGGCCAGGGATATAGAGGATGCTTGTATTTAAATATCTCGGCATTAGGGGGAGAGATGCCCATTTTTGTGGAATGCCTTAATATTTATGATTTAATACGCACAAAATGAAGCTAGACCATTATTTAGCTTATGTTTCAATACACTAGAAGTGTGGAGTTTGCCAAAAATATCTTGTTGAGGAGAAATGAAATATAATTTTTGAATAGTTATTTTGCTGCTGCCTGAAGTAGACATGGATATACTTGAGTTTTAATACTATATCCATGTATGACTAGTTGGCACAAGATCAAAATTTGCGGCGATGCCTGCAAATGAGAGATCGTATTGCCTTAGTCAAAGCATATAAAAAAATACTCCTCATATTCCTGAAGAAATTTCGCCCTGAAGGTACCTCACGAAGAGGAATGTCCTAGCAATTGCGCGCTTATCATAGTTCTAGGAACATGGAACAACTATGGATCCCTTATCTTGGGAAACAATAAAGATTCTTATTGAAAATATATGTGTGGGAAGAAATTGTGTCAACACTATATCGCCTTTATGAATTGCTAAGTGTCGGTGTTTCGTACACCGGCACAGTAAAATTTATACGATCGGACGGGAGATCGTGCGTTTTTGTAATCGAATAGCCTAGCCTACAGATGAGGCTCAAAGGTTAACCTGGTTCGGGCCGCCTCGAGGCGTAATACCCTACGTCCAGGGGCGTGAGATCGATCGTCTAAATCTCAAGAACACAAAAGTACAATGCGGAAGGGCTCCGGATGGATCCGAAAGTCCCTAGCTCGCGTAATGGGAGTAGTTAATAGGTGGGGTTTATCGCTACTGCTCTGGATGTGTATGCTTGTTGATCTAGTTTCCTTTTTTCGTCCCCCGAGCTCTGTTGCCCGGGTGTCTCTTATATAGGGGCGAACCTGAGTTGCCTTCACCGAACCATGGTTGGAGTGACCGGACCATGGGTTAAGCATCTTGCCGCCTACGGAAGCGGATGACTCCTTGACGGGTGGGACCGCGGTTCCAGAGGGTCATGCCCTCTGGTGCTTGGGCCAGACGATCGATGCTTCCCGCTCGTACTATTATTCCCTAAAAAGGAGCAGGGTTGCTCAGCTTTATCGCCTGGAAGGTTGTTCCTCGCTCGACCGGGTAGTTGCAGAGTCTTTCGGAACACTCATCTCCTGCACGTTGCTGGAGATGCTGAGTTGACACGTCCGTCGGGTTGATGATTGCTCTCCAGCGGTCGGCGGACGGGTCCCGACCGCTGGGAGCCCGATAGCTCGACCTCTAGAGGTCGGGACGGTTATTCCGTTTCTGGGCCTTAATAGGACTTCCCGACCGCCGAGGCCAGGCCGCCTCTATGAAGCCCTTGGTGGGCCGTTGGGCCGCGGTCCACAGGTGGGCTGTATTGTAGAGGTTGACCAGGCCAGGCCGCGGTCCACAGGCCGACCATCACTCGCTGATGGTTGTTCCCACGGGAGCGCGCTAGGGCGCCCGTAGGGCGTAGCCCCAAAGCCCCCGAGTAACCTGGGAGGTCGGTCGTGGGCTGAAGCGTCGTGGAGGCAGTTTTCGACCGCTGGGGTCGATTGAAAGCTAACTTTCGTCGTTAGCTTGATGCCAGGAGAAATGCCTAGAGAAGACCGGTTTGGCCGGCTTTTGCTCATGATCGGCATAACGTCTAGGTGGACCGGTTTGACCAGTCTTCCCATGATCAGCGTTCTTGGCAGCTGTCGGATCGGTCGAGGATTCGCCCGACCTCTTGCTCGGTCGTGAATCGGTTCACGACGCTATTAACGATTCGTTGGTTGCGGTTCCAACGATCGAACGTCTCCGCTGCCTCCAGGTGGACGTCGGATGCAGCGTCTTGGAATTGTAACCGCCGGTTGCTCCGGACGGTTGGATCGGTCCATCGCACGATCAACGAAGTGCGACAGTTCGCGATGTGCACGTCCCGTCGAGAGTGCGGTTGCCAGGCATTAACTGCACGTTAATGCCGTGCTGCCTCCCTCCTGTCGATTCAAATTTTGAGGGTGGTTCGTGGGCCCGTCTTTCGGCGTCTGGGTAACGGAATTCTTCCGTGTGCTCAGGTTCAAGTACCCGCTGGGAGCACTTTTTGGGCCCACTCGTCAATGAGTGTGGGTGGATATGCCGGTCTAGGGCGTCGACGATTAGGCGGCGTCGAATCGGCGCGTCAGCTTCTATAAAAAGGTGGGTGGTTCGTCCTCCGGTCTTCGTCATCTTGATTTCCAATCCTCCGTAGTGCTCCTTTGTCTTCCTTGTGCTTGCTCTTCATCTTGCTCTTCGCTCTCGATTCCGACTTCGACTCCATCTTCATGGCTTCCCAATGGAAAGCGTCCACCGTCTCGGAGAGCATCCTCACCGCCTCGGTGGGGCTTGGACTGCTCTCCCCGAGGGGCATGGGACGATGGCGCTCGGCGTACCGCGAGGTTGTTCTGTCGCCTCGCGCCAACGAGATCATAAGTTTCGTTGAGTTCCACGAGCGCGGGCTGATGCTGCCGTCGTTGAACTTCTTCCGCGGCTTGCTCGAGTCTTACGGCGTGCGTCTTCATCATCTCAACCCCAACGGCATCCTTCAGATTTCGGCCTTCGTCACGCTGTGCGAGGCCTTCCTGGGGATTGATCCCCACTTCGATTTGTGGAGGTACTTTTTCCCCGTGCGGCCTCAGAAGGAAGGCGGCGTGATCCGCGCCGTTGGCAGCGCGGGGATTTGTCTTCGCAACAATCGTCAGGAGTACTTCAATATACCATTGAAGGACTCCTTGAAGGGATGGCATGGGGGGTGGTTCTACATCGAGAACACCACCCCTGAACTGCCGGCGTTCGACCTCGAACCGCCGACGGTCTTGGACTCTTGGAATGCCGGCCTCAGCGACGCGCAAGAGGCTGACATTGAAGACCTGCTCGTCCGGATGGCTGAACTGGACGACGCGGGCTTGACCAGGGCGCGTCTTGTCGACACCTTCATCCGCCGCCGCACTCAGCCGCTCCGCCTCCACGCCCGGCTCATGTGCGACTACACCGGGCGGTTCGACACGACGCGGGAAATCCTCCAGTCGGAGCTGTCGGAGGATGGCGTGAGGCAACGCCTCTCACGCCTGCTGAAAGGCGACGCTCTCGCCGGTGCGAGTGAGGGACCGGCCCCTCTGGATGCCAAGTATAAGGAGGGTCGAATGGTAAATTATCTTACCTGCATTTATTAGTAAATGATATATTGCAAGATCGGGAGCACTTATCTTTGTTCGTGCAGGAGGGCGTTCCTCCATCGCACTCGCCGGCGCTTGTGATGGTGCCGACTGAAGAGGTCGGCATCATGGCGATGCCGGGTGTTGAGCCTTCGGGCGGAGGGATCAGCCCCGAGACACCCGTCGCTGGGCCCTCGGCGCAGCCGACGTCTGCAACTCCCTCCGCGACGCCGACTGCTCCGGCTGTAGCCGCTGCTCCTCTCCTCCTCTGAGTCTTGGTCGTCTCCGTCCACCGGGGGTGACTGGTCGCCTCCCCCAGCCCGACGGTCACTAGCCGCAGCCGTGTCGGGGAAAGTGCCAGCTTCGAGCTCGGCACTGGCCGTCTCGGCTGCCGCTCTGTCGGACTCTGACTCGTCGGACAACGTGCCGCTTACGGAGCGTCTTCGTCGCCAGCGGGCAAGGGAGACGGAGAGTGCCGAGGGGCCACCTGCAAAAAAGTCAAGGACGGAGGAATCCGGTCCTTTCGCCGTCGCCCCGACACCGACTGCTTCGGTTGCTGGGGTCGGACAAATCT
This sequence comes from Zoysia matrella, assembly GCA_001602295.1. NCBI lineage: Eukaryota > Viridiplantae > Streptophyta > Magnoliopsida > Poales > Poaceae > Zoysia > Zoysia matrella. The sequence continues at coordinate 99,760 of BCLG01000027.1, read as the reverse complement.
CACCGGGCGGAAGCCTACCCTTCTCCATGCGAGTGTCGAGCCGGTGAGAATCTGTAATCTTATTTAAATGGATATTTTAGCTGATATCGTGAAGCGACCAGGATTTTGATCGTGTTTTGCAAGGCTCCTTCTTCTCTCGGCGCACCACGAATCCAAGCGGTGGGGGTCGCCTCCTCGCGCGGCATCTGCGGCTCAGACCGCAGAGGAGCGGGTGGAGGGGGTGGCGCGGCTTCCGTGCACCGAGGCCGAGGGCGGCCAAGGTGGACTACTAGGCGAAGAAGCCATGAAGGAAAAGGAGCAACCCTCGGCCGCTAAGGCCGAGGTCGGCGTTCCACTGCCCCCGAGCCCTATCGCCGAGGACGTGGAAGTTGGGGAGCCGATGACGGTGCCCTCAAGTAGTCGGGTCGAGTCGTCCCCTGACCCAGGGACGAGGGAAGAGAGCGCGCCGTCGGCTCTGAGGGAGCCTTCGGCGCCAGCGGTGCCTGTCCTGCCGCCGACCACAGGACCCACTTCAACAGCGTTGGTGGCGGCGGTGCAGGTTTCCGCACAACGGGCGGACTTGGGGCGGCCCCAGATCTTGAGGCAGAGGCCGGATCCTTCCCCGTCCGCTTCGACAGGTCGCCATTCGGCACCTGGTCCTCCGACCTCCAATGAGGCCGCCTGGGACTCTTGGAGGTTCCTATACGACCAGGTGTGCGCGGGGGGTGAATGGGTCTCCTCGGCGCTCACTCACATGCAGAGCGCCCAGGAATGCCTGGAGGAGTTCCAGGAGACCATGGCCGATCCCTATGGAATGCTCTGCTAGGTTAGTTTTGATATTTCAATTTTTCAAAAGTATACGTGCACCTGATTGGCAGATTTCATAGGGGACCTTCGAGAGGGCGCTCCGCCAGCCTCCGCAAGGTCTCGGTCGGTCGGAGGTCGAGGCGTTGCGCCGAGAGCTTTCGCGGACCCGTAACGAGCGGGACGAGGCCCGGACGTTGGCCGCCGACTGACTCCTCGCCCTCGGGGATGCCGAAAGACGCGCCGAAGGCTTCGAGAGAGGTAGCCAGGAGCTCCAGATGGAGATTACTCGGCTACAGATCGAGAGGAGGAGTCGCGGCGAGGAGGTCCGGTTGCTGCGCCAAACCTGTGCAAGAAAGTAGTCTTGTAATTTATTAACTAGCAAGAGAGTTCACCCTGTTGTCGCTCGCTGACGCATTAGACTATGCAGAACTCCAAGAGGGGGCTGGCCGTAGCGCCCGGGAGATCCGGGAGCTGAAGGACTGGGCACGCTTGGCCGAGGAGGCCAAGGAAGCGGCTGACGGCGTGCTAGAGCGATCGGAAGAGCTGTGCCGCCACGCCCTAGAAAAGCCGTGATACTTCAGAGGCTCGTCTCGGCGTCTTGGAGGCCGAGGTGAGGAAGTATATGGTGGAACTGGTGAGGGTGCAGAAGCTATCTGCTTCGCTAGAAGCATCGACTGCTCAGCTTCGAGAGGATCTAGCCAACGAGCAGTCGGCCACTGAGGCTGCGCACAAAAGTTACGAGAGTAAGTAACAAATGATTTTTGTTAATTTGCCGGGGAAACTGGACCCTAAAATTTTTGAGATGCAGGCATGTCCGTAGAGCTCCGGAAGCTGCTGTGGTCGGTTCGGGCGCTGGTGCACCAGGTGTTCGACGACTCCCAAGACCTGAGCACGTCAGCGGATCAAGCGTTCCGAGTGTTGGAGATGCTGCTGGGGCTGATCCGCACTGAGCTGCTTGTTGCCCTGCGGGGCGGGGCGTCGTTGACCTTGGCGCACCTGCGGTCCCATTACCCCGATGCTGATGTCGGGTGTATTGCCGAGGGTTTCACCTCGGGTACGTCGGATGAAGTGTCGGCGAAGCTTTTTGAAGACTCCAAGCCTCAGGCATAGGAGATAATCAGCTGCTTCCTCCGACCGACGTTGATGAAGGAGCGCTTCGGCCGTCTACCTCCTCTCTAACTTGTTCTGGCCTGCAGCTTGTAATGGTACTATAAACTTGTTATGTGAGTTTTAGTGTTTCTGATTCTTTCTAACATCGAGCGTTTCGCATTGTTCTTTGCGTTCCATTAGGCGTTGGTCAGGCGACTGGGTCGGGTATAGCCCGTAGGGTCGACTGTCGGACTCGGACCTTAGGGCGTCACCGGCGCTGGGTCGGACCGTTAGCCGCGAGGATTGCTCCGAACAAGGATGCTCATAGTTCGCAAGAGTTAGGTCGAATCACTCGTGAAACGCGTCACGAGCCGGGGGGATCAACCCCCGAGAAACGAAGTAGGCGTCGAGCCTAAGTTTGATGTTAACGAGGCACGGGGCCTTTGGATCTTTGGGTCGTTCGTTCCGATCCTCGGGTGAGACTCTGATGATAGCCCCCGGGCAGTGGAGTGGAGTCGAATAGACTGCGCTTCTCTGCCAAAGACATAGTTAGCGGATAAGATGCGATTAAGACGAAGAGACATCGAACAACTTTATTATGCGTAAAAACGACGCAAGTTTTCAATATTCCAGGCGTGAACAAGCTCGGCGCCGTCTTGTGTCGCAAGTTTGTATGTGCTAGGCTTTAGAACTCGCTTGATCACGTACGGGCCTTCCCATGGAGGAGACAGCTTGTGGTGATCTCGCTTGTCTTGCACTCTCTTGAGCACAAGATCGCCGACTCTGAGAGTCCGACCCTTGACGAGCCGAGCGTGTAGCCGTCGAAGGCTCTGTTGGTACTTGGCCGACCGGAGTATGGTCACGTCACGCGCCTCGTCTTCAGCCCCTGAAGCACCATGCCATTGGCTCGTTCCACTTGTCCATTGGTCCTCGGGTTTGGTTTTAATTTGTTTCGAGGTCAAATTTTCGGGAATTGGGACTTCGAATGCAACGCTTATTATTTGTAAACATGAAGTGTTACAAACAGATATAGATGTTGAATTTATAAAAAAAATTGGCATCCTATAGGTTATAAGCATTTGGCAGAATTGGATGAAGATGGCTCACGCCGTTTCACCATCCAATTCTTGTGTACTGTCGTTAAGAGCAGCGAGGATATCACTATTTTCTTTTTTCAGAAAGAACACTTCTTGTCTTGGAGAGATCTTAATAATCTCCACTATTTCAACAAGAGGTTGACAATTGAACTAGAATTTGCCACGCCAAATCTTGATAAGAAACAATTCTAGTATGAGATAGTTGTGAACACAAGTAACACAAAGCCACACATCAATAACATATACAACCTCAATTTTCGTTTAGTGCAAAAATGGCTTGCAATGAAATTGTTACCTAGGGAAGAGTACAAAATTGTTCATGTTGATGAGATTAGAATCCGGTTTGGTGTGATCAGTAGAATCAAAATCTCGCCTGTTAAAGCTACAAAAAGCAATGGTTATAAAATTTAGGATGAAAGGACCCATAGAATGCACTTCATTGATAAACTAAATTTCTCATAAGATAGGGGCATTAGGAAATATGCAACTTGCTTACATTTCTAAGCCTCACATGTACATCAATGAAGATTACTTCATTCAAGGCCATTCCTTGAGCTGCGGTCTAGACGGTGGTCTTGTATTTTCCTATCATGGCTATACAAACGAAACGTTGTTACCTAAGCGAAAATATCATTTGTCAACACTTATGAGAACATGGGCATCTACCGGTCACTTACAAAACCAAGGATACATGAATAGGCTAGTCATTGTGAGCTCAAGATAAAAGGTGTGCCAATAACGTGAAAAATGGACTTTCTAGAAAGATTATACATTCTGCAAAGGTTGTTGACTTTACCGACGGACTATGCACTTTTAGCTACAAACTGACATAATGTTAGGCCCTGTTTGTTTCCTTAGTAGATTATATAAACTAGATTATATTTTTAAAGATTATAATTTAGATTATAATCTATGTCAATCTGTTTGGGAGTCTTAGATTATTAGTCAGATTATTTTTTTTATTTGTATTAATGAAGTATCATAAATGGTGGAGTGAATGTTGTTGAAATGGTGGGATAGAAAGGTAGGTAATTCTGATAAAAGAAGCATAGATAATGGGTCTTTTATAGTAAATAATTTGAAATAATCTCCTTTGAGATAGATTATTAGATTATCATAATCTAAGGTCTTAGATTATATAATTCAGATGAATAATCTACCTGTTTGTTTTCTAATCACATTATTTAATCTAGATTAATCTAGGTGGATTATAATTTGAAACACTTCTCTGAGCATCTTCCAAGACAACCTCGGTAAGCAACAAAGCACTTAACTTCGAAGAGCCCTCAGGTACTTCATATTCTCAGACTGAAACACACGGCGAAGACCAGAGGAAGGACCTTAGGTTGGCGCTGCTCATCGAGGAAGGCTAGGACACGTTACAGCGGGCAAAACTCGATGATTCGGTGTCCCAGAGAAAGACACGATGAACCTACTAGTTGACGTCACCAACCGAGATCACCAAGATGTGGTTCGCGACAATGTGGTTAAGATAGACGGTGTCAGTGTTTGGTACCAGGTGGCGGTGGCCACAAAATGGCTTGAGGTGGTAGGGAGCAGCGCCATGAAGTGGCTGGAGCAAAAAATTGTCAGGGAAAGGCTAGGAATCTGTTGTGACTGTGGCGGTGAACAATTGATCCAGGAAGAATTCAAGAGAGGGGAGCTCCATGGGGGAGCGTCGAGCATGTGGGCATGTCATGTCTTTTATAGGCTGTGGCGAGGGGAGGAGTGCCCGATATGAGATGGTAAGCTTGGGCGAGCTGGCGTGCATGGTAAATCTGTCAATGGGTGAAAAACCAAAACGAAACCCACACAACACCAACAAGCTATATTATATTAAACCTAACCCACAATTTTATGTGATTAAACCAAACCAAACTGAACCTGGAAAATAATAAAACCAATCCGCAGCTCAAACTACAAGTTTGGAACCGGTTTCAACCCATTAGCCGGAAATGGTTCCTAGCCTAGCTCACCCCAGCAAACGGCAATCCACAAGTGCTTACCTGCATCGGTGTCAGTGATAAACTAAGGAAATTAAGTAATCACTAGCATTTTCCTCCAACTTGACAAAATTCTGCAAATCTGTTAACTGTAAGAGTAGTAGACTGATTTTTTAAATCAAATCGCCATTATCGTGAACGTGAAAAACAGAGCAACATCAAGCAGGGAATCTACACCAGCAGCTACAAAACCAGACTAGCAGAAATACCAAAACAAATCATGTGAACAGCTCTCAAGTACCACCAAATATAGCAAACAGGTGCTACTACCTCGACCGCCCAATCAGCCCACCAAAATCGAAGAAAGGAGATGAGCAACAACGAGATCTGACCCCCCGGCCTGGTCACCGAGCATTCGGTGAATCCCAACATGCGCGGATCCAAGCATGCCTCGGCGTCCGCCTTGCACGTGGCTCGAGCGGCCGGTGGGGAGCCTCACCGCGAAAATCTCAGGCTTCTGCGGGAGAGACCGCAGTTGTGAGCGCTGGGGCAGGGGCGGTAGTGGTGGCGTGGGCTTTAACCATTTAGAACCAAATTGTTTGGGCCCAAATCAAATCGAAACAAACTATTTTGGAGCTGCAACCAAACCGGACCAATCTATTTTATTTGTCACCCCATTTCAACCCATCCAAATTAGATCTTAAGTAATAACCAGCTTGTTGGAACCGGTTTCAGCCCAAACCATTCCCAGGTTTAGTGCATGGGAGGTGGTGAGTTGGTTCCAACCCAACCCATTCCCAGGTTTAATGCAGTGAAGCGCAGCACAATCACGGCTCTGTTCTTTAATTGATGTGTCACTGTTGATTTTTAAATTTAACTTTGATTATTTATTTTATTAAAAAAAATTAATAAATTTTATATATTTTGATATAATTTGATTTATCATTAGATTTATTTAAATCACAACTTAATATTTTTACTTTGAGCAAATTTTTTAAATAAAACGAATTATCAAAGTTGAATTTAAAAATTAATAATAACATCAGTTAAAGAACCGAGAGTAGCCGGCGGGGCACAGGAGCAGGAGGCAGGCACGGGAATGCAGTAGAAAAAAGGTGGGATGCGACGCGTGAAACAAAAGCAAGCGTGGTGCAGAGCAGCATGTGCGGCGGAGCAGTGGTTTATAAAATCGTTTAAAATAGGTTGGTTTTGTAGTTATCACTGAAACCAATTCGATTTCATTTAATGACTGGTTTTTATTTTAAAAATTAAAAAAATTAAAAATTTTTGTAATACGAAAAACCGTTAAAACTGATCGATAAACCGGTAAAACCGAAAGATAAACCGGTGAAACTGATATATTTCAATTTTTGAAACTGAAAACTAATAAAACTAAAACGGTCGATAAACTACATAGACTCGAAAAAATCAGCCAGTTTATTATATCACTTTTTTCAAATTTTAATTTTTCAATTTAAAACGGTTTTTTACTGATTTTTACGGTTTTTTGTCAAATCGTTTCTGAACGGTTTTAGCGATTAAAAGAAATCCAAAACCTTGCATGGGAAATGAGGGCAGCGCAGGCAGTGAGCTCGACAACGGTGCCTGTGTTGCGCCACTGGCAGACGGAGCGGACAGAACGGCACGAGTGATAGTGGGGGGCGGCGCAACGAGGCAGCGCACCGACGTGGCCACGACGATGGCAGGGCAGAATAGCTAAAGGTGGCGCGCCGGACTGCAGATGCAACAGTGTCACATCAAAATATTTAAATTTCTATGGAATTATCAATTAGATAGGTATTTATTTTAATGAAATTTCTTCCTTCGAAAATTCGGTAGGGTTTTTGTTAGGAATATTTGGATTAATGTGTTTTAAAATCAAGTGAAATATTGGTTCGCTACATAGAGACAAAATGATTAAGATTTCTCATTAGAAAATATATTCTGTGATACAATAATCTATTACTGATTAGAGATTTAATAGGCGCCACCCCATAGTCCACATAATATTTGCCTGAAAAATCTTGCAATTTTACAATTTTGAAGTTGGTCCCTGTAAGAAGTTCAGCTAATGGTGTGCACAAGATACACGAACACCACTTGTAGACATAACAATTAAACAAGGGGTACTAATTAAACCTCTTGACCATTTTCAACTTGTTCTATCGGAGGCATCCAGTTGTTTGTGCGATTTGCTCCTCCACTGCGACGGCGTCTCTCGCCGAACATCCAGATCCCCAGGTGCACCGCCATGAGGAGCACAACAAGCACGGATAGCATAAAGAAGTTGCTCCATTCCCTTGTGCTGCCCACTGCATAGGCCATAAGGAGGCCCAATATGTCCAGTATCACGGCCGAGTTTGATGCCAGCAGCAGTAACTTTTGATCCTCATAGCGGTGCTTCCGGAGTATCTGCTCCAGCAGCAGGGCCATAATGACCACCGACGCGACAAAAGATGTGGAATTGCTGTAGAAGAAAAAGCGGAAGCGGTGCGGGTCTACGTCGTGTAGCACCGAGTTGCCTGCCTCACGTTGGAAGCGGTCGTCGTCATCCTGCCACACGCCGCCTGGTGGAGCCAAGCCAGCATCGTAGGTGACACTCGCAGCAAGGATTCCAAGTAGCATAAGGTACTTTCTCTTGCCGTACTCTTGATCACGGTACTCTGCCTCATCGGCGCCTCTGGGCGGTTCTTCAGGCACAGCTGGTGCCACGGCTTCATTGGACTCCCTTCTGTTCTTCCAGAAATCGAACACTATAATGTGGACAACAATGAAGGCAATCACCACAGCTACCAGCACAAAGACATAGATGGATGTTCGCACGCTCCGTGCACTGCCTGCAGCAAAGGCACCCAAGATGCCACATAGGCCGGCAACCTGGCAAATGTAGAGTGCGTAGCACTGTATGGCGAGCCGCCACAGATTCGGGTTGACGAGCAGCAGGATGATTGCGATGGATGCCATGAAGCTAACCGTGTTGCAGTAGAAGAATGCCCTATAACGGCGTGGATAACTATTGAGGAGGACCACATCGCCTGCGTGGTGCATGAGGTTCTTGCCGTCCTTGATCCAGAAACCACCCGGCGGATTCAGCCCGACCTGGTATGTGATGGTGGCAACTAAGATCGCTAGTAGCAACAGCCGCTTGTGCTTCTTCTCCAACTGTCTATCCTCCATATCAATAGAGCCCAACGTGGAGAACACGATGTGTAACACCAGGTAGACTAGAATGGCACCTGCAAGGCCCACGACATGAATGGAGGTCTGCACATCCCGGCAGCTTCCTGCGGCATATGCGCCAACAAGGGCGAGCATGTCCAACATCATGGCCACCAGCAGGGTGCGGCCCTTGACCAGCTTCATGTTCTGAACCATGAGGATGGAGACCAAAGATGCCACAAATGATGTTGAGTTGCAGTAGAAGAATACCTTATAGCGCACGGGCGAAGTCCGCATGAGTATCGAGTCACCGGCCTTATGACCATCATGGTCATTCGGCCAGAAGCCACCGGGTGGGTTCAACCCAGCATGGTAAGTGATGGTTGCCACGAGATTTGCAAGAAGCAGAACAAGTGACTTCACCTTCTTTGCTTGTTGATTATTCACCTGGTGAGCAAAGTTGTTGCTGGCTTGTCCATTTGTTGTTGGAATCCATGGGTTTGATTGGGCATCGACAACACTATCAAGTTGGCAAAAAGAAGGCCTCATTATCATATTGTATGCTTGTACCACACATAGTCTTGAATGGAAATGTTCAAGAAATTCACATAGACATACCTGTCATTGTTATCTTGAACGAGACTATGGTTCTGAGGATTGTGACTTAAACGCTTCACACAAATGATGATCAGCATAGCGAGGAAGATAAATATCAGAACCGCGCCGAAGAGACTGACAACATAGACGCTGCAGTCTGTGCTCCGGCAGCTCCCGGCGGTGTAGGCAGCTAGCAGACCGAGCAGCGCGCTGAGGATGAACACTTGGAGCTCAAAGGACGGCGAGGTATTGCTGCTGGAATTCTTCACAAGGAGAAGCACAATGATGAAGAGAGATGCAACGAACGCGGTGGCGTTGCTGTAGAAGAACATCCTGAAGTGGCCCCTGTGGTGTGCCTCAAAGATGGAGTCACCAAGGCGATAGGAACTTTCTCTGCTGTCGCCCAGCGTGTCCCAGAAGCCGCCCGGCGGGTTCAGCCCCGCGACATACGTGAGGGCCAACAGAAAAGTGGCGAGCAGCAGCAGCACTTTCCGCCGTTCCTCTGGCCTGAGAGCTACGGCTGCAACCTCGGGGGAATCATGCCCCTCCGCTGCCTCGTTCCTCCTAACAGACTGGGAGCGTGACAGGGCCTGGAGAATGTGGACACCAACGTAGGCGGACAGAGAGAGCACCAGCGCGGCGGTGTAAACAGTAGCAGGCTTCTCCCGGCAGCTGCCGACGAGGTAGGCTCCCATCAACCCGAACATGTCGAGCACCATGACCAACCGGAGGAACATCAACTGGACCCTATTTGGGTGCTTTAGGAGGAGGAGGAAGATGACCACGAGCGAGGTGGCCAGCGCGGTCGCGTTGCAGTAGTAGAAGCCCAGGTACCTACGGTGGTCGGTGGTCCGGAGGATGGGCTCTCCCGCCGTGAGGCCGGGCCATTCCTCCTGTGAGGTCCCACCTGGCGGGTTGAGCCCTGCCACATAGGTCACACCGACCACGAGCATGGACAGCAGCAAAAGCTGCTTCCGATGCTTGTACTCCGACGAGTCGTCGGGTTGCACCTCCACTTCCACCGGTGGTGGCATCGGCTCCTGATTCATCTTCGGTGGTCTGTTCGTGGATGACCCAGACCGTGGAGGACTGACAACACTTGGTGTACCAGCTAGCCGAGCATGTCGTCATTATATAACTCCTGTTCAGAGATATAACCAACTCCAGCAAGGGAACATTCTGCGAGCCTGCCATCCGTGTTTTACGGGGTGACCACTGCAAAATCGTACGTGACCTCGAGGAAGATGCATCTACTTTGCCCACTTTTATTACAATAATTAGCAGCAGAAAACGAAAAGGCAGGGGAGCTCGAATTGACTAAGGTTGACCTGAAGTCCTCGTCTTGTGTCTACACTGTCACTCAAAACAATGGAGTAGGTGGCCATGCGAAAGGGGAAAAAATTTCTGCAGCCCTGGTTGCAAAGCGCGCCCGTACAGGCCTTTCTTCATAAAATAGAACCAATGAAACTAAAGTGCCTTCCTAACCCGGTTCGTGATTACTGGATTCCCTTTGTCACTGAGGAAGGATGTCACGTGCCTCCTGCTTTCATCAAGCTCAACAGTTTCATCTTGTCTAGCCAGCTAATTTGACCTGTCCGGCGATAAAAAATTTAGAACAGAGCGAATGTCATATGCAGAATCTTAACTTTCTTATGTCATCCTTTGACGACAAATCAAACAACATTGTTGGCATGAAAGTTTCCATCTTGTCTTCCTCTGATTCTCGATTGCAGCAGTCATCTATGTTTTCATTCCAGAGTGCAACATAGTAGCTATACTCAGACGCTAATTGACAGATGGACCACGGTCAAGTTTCGGAAGTCCGTACAGTTGCCAAGAGGCTCTCCTCTCTTCTTCCCTTTTCTACCTCTAGCCCCCTTCTTACTCATCTCCCTACTCTTATCATTGTAACATCCATCAATGAACAATAATGATTAATTCATGATCATAAAGAGCCCAAACATGCACATAAATGTAATGAGAGAAAAAAATAGTGACATATGGATTAGGGAACCGGATCCGCTGCCAGGCGGGCCCGGGCCCACGCAGCAGTGGCTGCTGACGCATGGCAGCGGATCCCCGCGCATGGATTGGAAATAGTAGCCACATTTCAAATAATCTATATGGCCCGTAATGCAGGAAATATTTAATAGGGAAGGCAAATTCCTATTTACCTCTTGCACCATCCATCTCACATAGGAGTAGCTCGAAAGCAAATAAGCTCCCTTTTAGCAAGGACTATAATACTAAAACTTCCGTTAGCAGCCAAATAGTTACTCTCTCCATCCAAAAGTAAGTGACATTTTTTACTTTTAAAAATCAATAGTTGACTATTTGTCTTATTCAAAACATTTACAAAAATACAAAATCAAAAAATTCACGCTTAAAATATTTCTAATAATGAATCATTTCACAATAAAATGAATAATATTTTCACAAATATTTTGAATAAGATGAATGGTCAAAAGTAGACTTTTGAAATTCTAAAAAGACACTTATTTTGGGTCGGAGAAGTACATGCTTCTCAAAAAGCAAAATGGTTACTACCAATTTCTTTATTTGATGATGCATCATATTTCTGCAGACTTAGAGCCTATTTCGTACAGATCATAGAGTTGCTTTTGCAACAGATTATATCAGTTTATATTATAATCTCTATGAAATGGTAGAATTAGGGTTCTTACCGGATTGGCTGCGGAGGTTTTAAGGGTGGAAGAGAGGAGGGCGCCATCGGGGAAGGCGGCATGAGCGTGTCGGCGCCGTGATGACCACGGCGCCCTAGGGTTCTTGGGTGGCTAGGGCTTCTGTTGAAGCTAGCAACCAAATGTTGCTTTTGCTTGATTCCTTTAATCCATGTTTATAACTTATTTATAGCCTCTACTTGCTAACTATAGACCCTATGTTAAAGGATCCTATCCACTCGAGATCCTAGATTAAAGTACCTCCTCAAACTATCAACTATAGATCCTATATTAAACGGGAGGATTATCTTAAATGGGAGAAAATAGGGAAAGGACAATATGGGTTGTTTGTAGCCCCTAGGTCACCTTGGCGCCAACCACCTAGGTGTCGGCTGGTGTGTTGCCAACTACCTGGGCGTCGGCTAGCTGGTGCCTGGTGTAGTGGATGCCGATCATAACATCTCTCCTCGCCTACAGAAACTGCTCGTCCTTGAGTTAAAACTTTGGGTAGTGGTTCTAGAACTCCGTGAGCGGCTCCCATAAAGCATCCTCGGGAGGCATGCCGAGCCACTAGACCAGGACGTACCAGACATACCGGCACTTTTGGACGTGAAGGATAGCCACTGGTGTAGGCAGGATGCGGCCATCGTGTGTTAGCGGCACTGGTCCCGAGGCCATCGGGGTGTCGCCGCGGTGGGGCTTCAGCAAGCCCACATGGAAGACATCATGAAGGCGGGCACCCTTTGGAAGATGGAGCTTATAGGCCACCTGTCCCACGCGCTCTTTCACCTGGAATGGACCGCGTAGCATGGGCCCTGCTTTCCCTTGTCGTGCACTCCCAACGAATGGGTTGGCTGGTGGAGGAGACATAGCCAAACCCAGTCGCCGACCGAGAACTCCAAGTCGCGATGATTCGCGTCATAGTAGTGTTAGGAGATCTACTGAGCCTGAAGGAGACGTTCCTGTATGTCTGCCAGGAACTTGTCGCGCTTGTGGAGGAGGGTGTCAACGGTGTCAGTGTGAGAAGTCCCCCTTGTGCAGGGCAGCAGAGGTGGTGATTCGCATCCATACACCACTTTGAATGGTGTAGCATGAAGGCGGTGTGGAAGGACGTGTTGTAGCAGTACTCCGCCCATGGTAGCCAGTTCACCCAGGCACGTCGACAGTCTCCGATGATGCAACGTAGATACATCTCGAGCACCTTGTTGACGACCTCAGATTGGCCACCCGTCTGTGTGTGATACCCTCAAAAATTCCAACTAAATAAGAAACCTTTCTAGCGATTTCTATTTTTACACCCCTCATTAATTTTATTTTAACGAAAAATCTCATATAATGAATAGATTCAAAAAGGAAAAATTTCAAATTTAAAATTTGAATTTTGATAAGTGCTTGGGTGGAATTTTCTTTTTTTATATTTTTCAAAATTTATCCGAATTTATTTAAATTTATTCGAAATTGGAGTTTCTTTGCTTTCCAAAAAAAAAAAAGAAAAGAGAACCAAATCTCCACGTGGGCTGCTTCCGGCCCAACTGCACCGCGCTGCCCCTGCCGGCCTTGGCCCAGCCGCGCCGCTCTCCCTCTCTTCCCCTTTTCTCTCAGCCGGGCCGCGCGCCTCTGGCCTGCTTAGCGCGCGCGCGGCCCAACGCGACGAACGGCCAGGGGACGCGTC
>BCLG01000027.1:62415-86586 GCA_001602295.1 Zoysia matrella | reverse complement strand
CCGACGCGTCGCCGTCGCTCGATGGAGACCGTGGAGCTTCGCCCCTGCCGTCTGCTCCCGCGCGTCACGTACAGTGCCTAGCTCACGTCACGTCGTCGCATCACATAGGAAAGCCACGCCCACGCCGAGTTAATGCCGCCACCAACTCCGCCTTGACCGGTCACCGCCACGCCCTGCTCCTCCGGCTGCTTCGCTGCCTATAAAAGGGCTCTCGAGCAGCTCCTCGACCACGCCGTGCTTCCGCTGCCACTCACAGGTCAATCCGTGACCTCCTCTCGGCCTATTTCACGTTTTTCCTCCGAGCCCCGCCGCCGCCGCGCCACCAAATTGCTCGCCATCCGTCACCGGAGCACTGGTCCAACCAGAGCCACGGCACTACCACCACCCGCACTACCTCCCTAGCTCACTAGTACAGCCGCACTGCCTATAGGGAAGCCTCGCACCGAGTGCCACCGCACGCCGTCGCCTCCCTCTCGCCGCCGGGCACCGTCGCACGGTGTCCGACTGTGCCAATCACACAAGCAAGCTCACAGCACACGCGCGTTGCTTCTGGCACCCCGCGAAAGCAAAATAGCGCCTCGAAACACCTAGCCGCCGTAGCTGGACCGGCCTCGCGTGGCGCCAGGCCGCCAGTGGGCTGCGCTCCTCGCGCCTACGGCGCCTGGGCCTCTAGTCCAGTGTACACATAGCTGAAATTGCTATGGTCACCCACTCCAGTGTACACAGAAATTTATTCCTATGCCATTTTAAGTCCAAATAAATTCTCAAAAATTCCAAGCAAATCTCCACTTTGCTAATACACCCCTACACATTAAAAACCCACTTAGCAAAGCTCTTTTTGCCACCACAAATTTTCACATTAGTCCTCCAACTTTTAAAAAATTACAAAAGACCCCCCCACATCTTATTTTCACGACTATTTTCACATATCACCTCCGTTTATCGAGATCTTTGCACCGTTAGAACCATAAACTCGAGCTCTACCTTATAAAGTCAGTCACCACTCCGAGAACTTTCTATTAAATTTGGTGTTTATTTGATTCTCATTTTGTGTTCTTTTTCGTATAAATTTATTTATTTACTTTCTGTGTTTTCTCATGTAGACGACGAAGCGCTCGGAGACGAAGAGGCCAATGACTCGGAATACGAGGAAGAGCCCGAGGACGCTTTCGAAGGCAAGTCCTAATCTTTTGACCATTTTGCTCCTAGTTTCGCTACGCACCCATAGGACCCGTATGCTTGCATGTTCATAGTTATATGTTCAAAACATTGTGTAGTTATAAACCAATTTGCTATACACATATTTATATTTATGTCAGTAACTTGCTCTTCATAGGTATAAATACCACCTTGATATCAGATTGTAAATCGAACCTTGTTAACCGTAGGATTTTCGTCATTAAATACTTTAATGCACGGAAAGCTGCCTTGAATTATTATGCTTAGGAACACTCTCACGTGAAGCCATGCTTCATCACTCGATATACATAACCATCATTTATCAAACGAGTTACAAGTGTTTGGATGGGTGTGTCAAACAAGGTGGGATGGGGCATAGTGAAAACTGTTGATAGGTGCTGGGAGAGGATAATGTTTTTGGTCGTGGGGCGGGCTCCTAGAGCTGTGTGCTGTGTATAGGCTTCGGACTGGTCCACCGGTCGTGAACGAGCGCCACCCCAGCCATATAAGGACCGGTTCATCGGACCTCAACGTAACGATTTCGTGCAACCACATAACCTATCTGGGCAGGACTCACTCCACCGCCATGGTCATCCACTTTGACCCCTATGAGGGTCGGGTGGTACACAAGTCGTAGGAGCAAACGTGAGATACTCACGATCTGGTCCTCGATTACAGCACTAGCCCGTGCCATGGGATCGTACTGCCCACCGGTATAGCCCCCTGGTTTTCATAATTAGCCGTCTGTGTGGACTCCCAGAGAGAAGACGTGGATGATCTAAACCCACGGTGTGCTATCGCGTCATCGGTGGTATGGAAAACCCCGAGAGATGACCCCTGTTTGTATCTTGAGGCGGACTTTGTAGACACCTTGGTGCGCGTTGGAGCGAACGTTATGCGACTGTTGATAAAGAGGAGCATAGCCTGTGGGTACAGTGTATAACCTCTGCGGAGTATATAATCCATCAGGAATGGCTGTTGTCACGGTATTGACACACTACAGCTTGGGCTCACAATGATTAGTCTTGATCACTTCCTTGCTAGTGTGAGTGGGTGTAGCTACCCGTATTTTGTAAAGTGTCTGGCTGGGATAGTGAAGGCCCATCCAGTTAAAATTTGGGAACTGGAGGGAATGGTGACTACTCCCCCAGGTTGAACCTCTAAAATACTGATAGAATAGGAAAACTTCCATCCCCGTTTGAAAAACACATCTGTAGAGAAGCCTGCATAAAAACATTTTTCGCAAAAGAGAAACCTTGGCCCCTCCTTGTTGGCCTTGTAAGCATGAATACAGCTAAGTACGGGGTTAGGACTCGCTGAGTACTTTTGTGCTCACCCTTGCTGTTGTCGCTCAGATGAAGAAGGAGATGGTGCTGGCCTCGATGGCGATGAGTAGAACCGTTCTGAGTGCAAGTTTGCCTGTGGTTTTTGCTTCTTGTCTTTCCCTTTATGTAATGAGTGTGCGAGGTTGTCTAGTGCACCTCGCTGGCCTGTAATCTAAGTCTTAGATATAAGACTCTATTTGGGATAATATATGTAATATTATTGGTATGGGCCATGTATCCACGATGTACGTGCGTGTCAACTACTGATCCAAGGATTGGTACGGTGCTCATGGGATATCTCAAAAATGAGGTATGACACTATGGATGGAAGGCTGCGCTCATGCGCAGGGTGACGGCAGCCCTCTTAAAGAGGTCGCGCCACACGTGTCCCATGAAGATTGGATCCCTATTGCCGACGATGGATGAGGGGAACCTGTGTAGTCGAACGATCTCGTCAAAGAATGCCTGGGCAATGTATGTGGCCGTGTAGGGGGTGCCAGATGGCAATGAAGTGGGCATACTTGGAGAAGCAGTCAGCACCGTGATGATGATGTATTTGCCACGGACCTTCAGCAGCCCCTCAATGAAGTCCATGGTGATGTCCGCCCATACCTGTGAGGGAACATCGAGCGGTTGTAGCAGTCCGACCGGCTGCACCTTCCCGGTCTTGTTCTGTTGACATGTGCTGCAGTCCCGAACGAGGCGCTGCACCAATGTACGGTCGCCGGGGATGTAGAAGTCACAGCGGAGTCGATGCAGGTCTTCTATATGCCTTCATGGCCGGCAGTGTGTGCCAGTGAGAGCACCTTGAACCGTAGGTCTTTGTGGTCCGGTACATAGATACGCGACCCATGGAGGAGGAGGCCCTCCCTCAGGCACCACGGATCACCAAGTGCACTTGTGGCGGCCCGAATGTTGTCGAGGAGCTTGAATGACGGGCTCGAGACGGTGATGTCCGTGACCCGGGCATGCTCCATGGCGTCGAAGTCGCAGCGAGACAGGGCATCGACCATCGTGTTCAAGCGGCCCAGCCAATACTTGATGGAGAAATCGAACCTGAACAGCTTGCTGATCCATTGGTGTTGTGGTACATTGGAGATTCACTGATCAAGCAAGAACTTCAAGGCGAAGTGGTTGGTCCGCACAAGGAAGCAACGTTCCCAATGGTGGGGGTGCCAATGCCAGACCGCCTGTATGAGCCCAATCAGCTCGCACTCGTAAGCTACGAGCTTGAGGTAGCGCGCTGCAATGGGCCAGCTGAAGAAGGCGATCGGCCCCCCATCCTGATGGAGGACGGCCCCGAACCCCGTGCCAGAGGCATCACAATCGACGATGAACGGCTTGTGGAAGATGGGTATCTGTAGCATCAGCCCTGATGCTAAGGAGCACTTGAGCGCCTCGAATGTTTCGGCAGCCGCCTTCGTCTAGGAGAACGCGTACTTGCGCAGGAGCCGCGTGAGGGGCGCGGCAATGTAGCCAAAGTCGTGGATAAAATTGTGGTAGTACTTGGCGAGGCCAAGGAACCCCTGCAGCCCTTTGGGCTGAGCGTGACGGGAGCCACAACTGAACGGCAGCCACCTTGTCGCTGTCCATGGCAACACCATCTGCGGAGATGATGTGGCCGAGGTACGTTTCCGAGTGCACCCCAGAGGAGCACTTCGATCTCTTGACGTGGAGGCGGTGCGCCAAGAGCGCTGTGAGGGCGAGGCACACATGCTGCAAGTGTTCGGCCCATGACAAGCTATGTTTGTGAGGTGCAGGGACATGTCGACCATGGTGTGCGTCAGATCGGCGAGTGCTTTTGCCAGGGTCTCAGGTGGGGGATTGGTGGCCGTGGGTGGCCGACGTGTTGGCCAGCACCGGTCTGGTGGTGGGCGTTGGTGGTAGGGATGTGGTGGGAGGCGGACCTGATATCGGTGATACCTGACATCGTTGATACATGATTGGTAGAACTAGGGTTCTTACCTGACTTGCTTGCGGAGGTTGTAAGGGTGGAACAGAGGAGGGCGCGGCCTGGGAAGGCAATGTGAGCATCTCGGTGCCGTGATGACCAGGGCGCCCTAGGGTTCTTGGATGGCTAGGGCTTCTGTTGAAGCTAGCAACCAAATGTTGCTTCTGCTTGATTCCTTCAATCCATGTTTACAACTTATTTATAGCCTCCACTTGCTAACTATAGATCCTATGTTAAAGGATCCTATCCACTCGAGATCCTAGATTAAAGGATCTCCCCAAACTATAAACTATAGATCCTATATTAAAGGGGCGGATTATCCTAAATGAGGGAAATAAGAAAAGGATAATAGGGGTTATTCTTGGCCCTTAGGTGGGACCACCCTGGTGCCAACCACCTAGGCGATTCCCACGAAGCGTTCTCGGGAGGCTTGCCAAGCCATTGGACTAGGATGTACCAGACATCCTGGCGCTTTTGGGCACGACAGACAGCCCTTGGTATAGGTAGGATGCGGCCATCGTGTGTCGGCGGAACCGGTCCCGGCCGTTGGGGTACCACCGCGGTGGGGCTTCAGCAAGTCCACATGGAAGACGGCGTGAAGGGGGGCACCTTCTAGAAGCCGGAGCCGATAGGCCACCTGTCCCACGCGCTCCTTCACCTAGAACGGGGTAGCGTACATGGGCCCAGCTTGTCCTTGGTGTGCGGTTCCAGTGAATGGGTTGGCCGATCGAGGAGGTGTAGCCAGACCTAGTCGCCGACTGTGAACTCCAAGTCGCAATGATTCGCGTCATAGTAGCTTTTGGAGATCTCCTGAGTGTGGAGGAGACGTTCGCTTTTGGAGATCTCCTGAGTGTGGAGGAGACGTTCCCGTACGTCTGCCAGGAACTCTGCTGCTCAGACAGTTCATGATTTTTCATTCTAGTTATAACCAACAAAAGCTCATTACTGAGAAGCTGAGAAATTCCAATGAAGTACCGAACATCTGGTTTTTTTTATATTAGAAATATAACAGGGACATCGCATAAGAAAGAATCCCTGAGAAAAAAACAGTATTCATGATTCTGTTCCCACCTCTTTATTCCTCCTCGAGCAGCTTCATGACCAGCTTCATGGGCACGTGTTGACACTCAAAATCTGCAAGCGTCGGACAGTCCAGCCCCAGGCTGGAGTCTCCAGCCAACCCCTCTCTGGAATCCCTAGAAAATCACAGGAGTGTTTGGCCTTAGACCTGAGTCTCTGGTGGACCCCTCTCTGGAAATCTCCGGAAATTACTAGAGTGTCCAGCACAGGGCTCGAGAGTCCGGCCGACCGCCTTCTGGAATTGGTTGAAAAATCACTGGAGCCTCTGGCACCCTACCAGAATGTCTGGCACTGGAGTCTCCGGTCCTCGGCCAGAGGGTCCGAGAGACCCCTCTCTAGAATTGCCAGAAAATCACCAGAGCCTCCGGCACCCTACCGGAGTGTCTGGCACCGGAGTCTTCGGCCCCCGACTAGAGGGTCCGAGAGACCCCTCTCTGAAATCGGCTTAGAGCTGACCAAAGCCTCCGACACCTGACCAGAGTGTCCGGCGCTAGAGTCTCTGGCGCTTGACCGAGTATCCAGTAATCCTGTTATTTTGGAAGTTCTACAAAAAATCAAAGCTCATTTGTTTCCTAATATACCAGATCCGCGGCAGCTCGAGGTAAGACCACCACACCTCTATATAAAAGAGGCCTAAGGCCGACTAAGAGGCTATCCCAATCGAACCTATCATTTGCCTTTACGTTTTTCGTCTCTCCAAACCCTAATCCCCTCACTCGATCCCCTTTGTTGTTCTTCCTACGTCCCGGCGACGTTTGAAGATGATCTGGCTGGCCTGACCAAGCCCGAATCACCCCTAAGACGATCCTCCTCCGACGGGTCCCTCCCGAGGTAGGGTTGTCTTGGTGCTTCCCAAATCCGACATTGAAGAAGTGTCGGCGTTATCTTACATAAACGTGTGAGTGGTGCGTTGGCCCGGGATCCATTTCGACGTCAACACACTTTTTGGTGACCCCGCTGGGACACGAGTGATTCTTGTTGCACAAACCGAATCGTTGTTCTCCACCATGACCTCTGAGATCTCAACGACGAACATCGTCATGCCGTCTTTGGAGGAGTTGCCCGAGGAGGCTCGCAAGGCGTTCTTAGAGCGCCGAAAGGCCTCCGAGGAGGCACGCAAGTTGCAAGAAGAGCGAGAGCTGCAGGACTACTTGGTAGGCTACAAGAAAGACCGCCAAGGCGCAGTCTCTCAAGTGAAGGAACCTATTCTTCTGACCGTCGTCAACGACGCGGCCATGGGTGCTGCCAATGTGAGAATATCTTCGCACCCTCCCGTTACTTTTGAATACCTTTCATATTACTTTGCTGACATGAAAAAGGTCTTGAGTAATGATATGCAATACATGATTCAAGAAAACTTGTCTAAGACATCTAAAAATGTTTGTATTGCATCATCACGTTGCGCATGTAGGTCTTTCTACTAGTGCATTGGCGCCTACTACGTCTAGTATAGAACAACCATTGTATGGAATGCCGTTGAACTCGTTTAGTGGACAAACTAGTTTTCAACCAAATGCGCAAACTAACGCTTTGGTAGTGCCTCCCGCTAGCGTAGAGCCAATCACTAGCATTCCTAATTCGGCTATGAGCCGATTGAACAAACTGGCCAACTTTATTCTTCTTTACTGTACCGTTGCGTATAGCACACCACCTATCCCACCTAGCAGTACGAGTATCCCTCATGGCCCCATACCTAATGAACAATTTAGCACCTTGAAAATGAGCATACACCCTTCACCATCGGGCACATCCACTAGGCCACCCATTACTAACATAGAAGAGTGTAAGGTTCTCATTAAGGAGGACTTGAGCAAACAATTTCGTGAAACACTAGGAGTAGACGTTAAGGAAAGAGACCAAATTTATCAAAAACTATACCCCACATATTTTGATTCGGTCCCTTATCCTAGCGGATGGCGTGTGCTTGACTTCGTCAAATTCAATGGCAAAGATAGTAAGACCACTTGGAAACACATTAACTAATACATCGCGCAACTAGGAGAAGCGGGTTTTAGTGAGGCTATGAAAGTACAGTTGTTTTCTTTATCGCTAGCCGGAGCCACTTTCTCATGGTTTTCATCATTGTTCCCGGGTTCAATCTGCACGGGGGAGTCTTTAGAGCGCAAGTTTCATGACCACTTTTATTATGAGGACAACGAGCTGAAATTGTCTCATTTGACATTGGTTAGGCAAGGGAAAGATGAGCCCCGTTGATTATCTTCAGTGATTTAGAGATGTTAAGAACTGATGTTTTAAGTTAACAATTTTTGAAAAAGACCTAGCTGACCTAACATTTTGTGGTTTGCAGTCGCACCTTAGAGAGAAGTTGGAGGGACACGATTTTCTTACACTCATCCACCTCCAACAAAGAGCTTCGACTCAAGAAAGAAGAAGCAAAGAAATAAAACATGATTACAAGACTCGCCATAGTGTGCACATCGTGGAGTATGATTCGGATAGCTCCGATGATGATTCCAATGACATTCTGGTTGCCAATTTTGTTTGGCTATCTAAGGTCAAATCATTTGATTGCGATTCGCTGAAACTGGTTCATAAGAATTGAAAAGACAATATGAAGTACACTTTTGATGTAGCTAAATGCGAGAAAATATTCGATGAGTTACACAAAGGTGGATACACTAAAATTGTTTACACTTTGCCTCCGTTGGATGAGATCAAACGTAGAGCATATTATAAATGGCACAATTCTTATTCTCATGCTACTAACGATTGCAATGTTTTCTGTCGACGGGTCCAATCGGCCCTTAATGAGGGACGATTGAGTTTTAAGGAGATGCAGATCGACAAGCACCTCTTCCCCGTCAACACTCTAGAGCTCAACCCCAAGGTGTTGATTCAGCCTCAACAAGCCGATACAACCAAGGGGGAAGAACGTGATCAGCGGGGAAGAGATGCCTATTTCTCCGAGTGAGAAATGTGCCTCTAGAAAGGTGCTGCTCGAGAAGTCTCCCGATGGTCAAGAGTCCTTTAAAGTCACCATCCAAGGCTCGAGATCCGAGGGGCAAGTTTTACAGCCCAAGATGATAAAGCCGAAGAACCTTGAGGTGGGCACATGAAAAGTGAAGCGACAGGAAGATGGGGCCCAAAAGCACCTTGGACCGTCTCATGGCCAAATACAAGAACCAAAAGACTGATTTGAATAATCGGTCCATGAAGTGGCCAAGATCACCACCGAGAGGAGGCAGCCCACCTAGAATGGAGATGAGGCAAGCTGCGGATGTTCGTGAACCTCCTCCTCTTCCTCCCCATGGGTTCGGGATGCCACCGCCATGGTTCCCTCCAATGCCTTTCCCGCCGTTCTCGGTGTGGCGTCCATACATGGTACAATGGATGCCCGTCCCACCGATGCCCATTCCACCAATGACATACCAACCATTTCATTCGGGATGGAATGTGCCGAGAGGAGATGTCTTCAAGAGACTCTTCGGCCCTGTCCCCAACCGGTTGGAGCCTCAATCGGTCAGTGCACGAGGAGGGGGGTCCACCACCGCGCCTAGGCAAGAGTGACAACCGAAGAAGGTAATGAACCTGCCTCTTTTACTTTTGCCCATCAAGAGAGTGCATCCAGAGGTCATTAAAATCGGCACAACCGATATCAAAATCGGGGGAGTTTTCACGGGACCGATCACGTTGGATGATCCGATCGAAAAGGCTTCCCATGATCATGAGGCTAGCAGCTGCAAAAGCTCCTCCAAGTACATGCAACCGAGGTGGTATCCGCTTGGCTTAACCCACACTCAAAAGAGGAAGCTTCAAAGGTTGCGCCTCCAAAAGATCTAAGAGGAAGAAGTGGAGAAGAAGAGGGACAAAGTCTTCAATTAAATCAAGCTGATGATCTCTCAAGGTAAGCAGTGGAGAGCTAAGGAGCCCAAAGCTCCCATCCCCTATCAGACCATCCACTGCTGGCTTTTAACTTTAGAAGTTCAAGCACAGCATGCAACATCGTAAACTCTTTATCACATCCCTTTGATTCCTCATACAAAAGGTCATTCGATGCCTTCTCCAAAACTTCCATATTATTTAGACCTCTCTCAACCCCCTAAGATGTCAGCACTTACGGTTCAACGTGACGCAACAACTCCTCAAAGTCAAACGGAATATTATCTTCTTCATCGTCGTTGTCATTATCATGATCCTCAATATTGAGATCCATATTAGGATGATCGGTGTTGCATCCAACAGCCACAACATCTCGACAATCCCCTTGAGACATATCTATTTCTCCGTGTGTTGTCCATATGGTGTAGTTCTTCATGAAACCTCTCTTAATCAAGTGTGACTGGATCACTAAAGTAATTGACCAGGCAATGTCGTTGATGCAATCAATACATAGACAAAATATCTCATTTCTCTTTTCTTTCTTAGCATGATTCTCGGTGACTTCGACAAATAAAGAAATATTTTGAAGAAACTCAAGAGAAGGTCTTGGTGCATTGTACATCCATGCTCGATCCATTCTTTATTTCAACTTATGCATAATTTTATAGATTTAATTAATATACTAATTACATAGACATACACATGATAAAGTACTAATTAATTATTTTTCGCCTTTTGAATCTCATCATTTTAGAACAAAATTAAAATTTGCGTCTTGTGTACAACATGAATGGAAACTTAGAAGGTTAAAAATTATCAAAATATTCTAAATTTTAGTCAATATAAATCTTCTAAAACGGCAAAAGCATGAGGAACCCTAGATAATGAACATTCTAGAAATTAGGGCACAAATTACACTTAACTTTGAAATAAATCGGAGGAGGACCAAAAGATTATCCTAGAGAACAAGATTCAAAAAGTTAAGCCAATATAAATCTCTCAAAATGGAAAAATGTTGAGAAACCCTAGATAATGAATAATTAAAGAATTAGGGCACAAATCACACCTAAATTTGAAACAAATCAGAGAAGGAGCAAGAGTTTAACCTAAGGAAAAGTTTGCAAAAAAGATTCGCGAAGAAAACCTTCCCCTCCCGTCGATTGGTTTTCGTCTGCTGCCGCGCGCGCTATTCTGCTCGCGTCGCGCGAGGAATAGGGCGGCCGGCAGCCAGTATATATAGAAGAGGGTATTAGTGCAGGCGGTTTTCCTAACGGCAACGCTGGTACCAATCTGGAAGCGGTTCTCTTAGGCAACCACGTGGACTAATACCATTAGGGCAAGCGGTTAAGAGAACCGCGTGCACAATATGAGCTTAGTACATGCTGCTATCTTAACGTGCCGCCTGTACTAATATAGACTTTAGTGCAGGTGGCTCTTTATGACAACTGCCTGCACGAATGCTTTAGTGCAAGCGGTTGTCTTTGCAGGTCCCATGTTTTACTTAGTGCAGGTGGCTGACTGTTGTCAACTGCCTACACTTTCTTGGGGGGCGTCAGGATAAAACTTTTTTGTAGTGTGTGTGATTCTCTTGCATATTCATATAGTCTATTAATTTAATAAGATCAGGTTCTTAATGCTTACGGGTTCACCGCTCTATTTTGCTTAGAGTACTTTAGTCTTTTATTATGCATTAGGTTAAAGTAGTAACTTACTTCGTAGACGTGGTGTCTAGAATAGTAGTTATTTTTGTTTATTGCGTACTGCATGGGTTGTAGAGGTAAGCGGCAGGTGGTGACAGCCATGTCCATCCTCGGTAATCCTCTACATTCAAAGATGTAGTAGTGCTGAAAGCTGGAGCAACATGTGAATATAAGAGAAAACCGGTGCCCGAAGTAACGCACTAGAAATCAACTTTACCTTGTTCTACACTTAGTCATCTTGAGTCCCTTTTTACTCAAGCCTATTTAATTTTTGTTGTCTTTTAACGAAGTAAGTTAGAAAATAGTACACATATATTCCTCGTGTTTGATAACTTTAAAATACTTTAAAAAAATGCTACAACGATGTTCTATGCGCTTTTATCTGTGCGCAACAAATACCAACACGGGGTCGGGAACTACCGCTAACCATGGGGTGGGGCACCAACTCAACGCCTGGCCATGAGGTCGGGCACTACCTCCAGCTTAATCCTAGCTGACCGGATGCTTAAAACAAAAGATATTCCCGACACGAAAAAGTACCGCAGGCACTGCACGTCAGTGTAGGCAATGAGCTGGACACCGTAGTGTCCAATGTCCGATGAGACAGATACAATAAAGCAACCGGAAGATGGCCCACACGGTACCTTCTCATGATAAGCTAGCCCCATGCTTAGCCTTATCTTCTCTGTGCGCGACAGTGAATCACGACAATTTGGCACCTGCTATGCTGCCTGCCATGGTGGTTCAAAGATGCTACGCGTCCCTGCGGCTGGGACTGCTCGGTTTCGTCGGCCGCCGAGCCATGTAACTTTAGGTCGATCTTTTTATTTGGCCACGACGGGTTCAATAGAACAACACACTTCACCAATCAAGGGCTCTTGCGCCATGAAACCTAGCACTCTTTTAAGCGTGTATCATCAACCCCTCCTTCAGCTAACACGATCACCACCACTTAGACATAGGATATTACACGTCAAACGGCCTAAACTAGGATAAATATCTGAGTCTCTAGCTAGATTAGGCCACCTCAACGCAAAATGTGCACAATTGTCTCCTCCTGACTACAAAATTCTACTGTGTTGCTGGTAAAATACACCGGTAGGTTTTATGTAGTAAAAACATCTCCAACAGAAGTTTGAGCACAGTAAAAGCATCTCCAAGAGAGCCTCGTCACCACATCACACATACTCCTGTTCTTAAATTGTTGTCATTGTTGAATTCTAACATCATCTTTGACTAATTAACAAATTTTAAAAAGTATAGCAAATATCATATTTGTTGTTATAATTTCCTTTATCATTAACTTGTTAATTTGAAGCACGACTTACACATTTTAACTAACTTTTTAGTAGGATGACTGCCATTAAAATTTAACCACCAAAGTAATTTAAAAATAAAGGGATCGAGTACATACGAGGAACGACCACAGTGGTAGATGTTGGAATAATTTCTTGTATGCCATCGCACTTCGCTGCCAACCAAAAACCTATCCATCAGGTATTATATACATTATCAGATTGCAAATTTTATCATGAACTATGTCAACATTAGCTGATAATTATTTTTCTAAATAATCATACTGCCCGTAGTGCCTTGTGCATATGCCAAGCTGGGCCAAATAACATTGTAAGAAACAAGTGGTGCCGTCATTTCTATGAATTGTTGTGTGAGGCCTAGAAGGCCCACGAAATTTCATAGCTTGTTAGTTTGGGTATATCATAACTATTATTCACATTGCTAGTTCAAAGAGAGATAGATAAAGTTAAATAGTCAATGATACAAAGTTTATTCATTTACGCATAATGATGATGAAAGCATAAGCGAGTTGTTGTGTAGGCGTGGGCATAAGCCATATTTGGGTTTGTGCTGTTAAAGATGGTGTCAAAGCTAACCTTCAGTGTCATAGACGCGTATAATTCAAGTGTGCAGATACGGTGTACATGGTGCGTGGGCCCTATTTGATCATGGGATGGCACATATACTGGCACTAATGTATTGTTGTGGCCAGGAAGGAACAATCTAGTACGTCTATCCCTAATATAGATGAGTTACCTCGACAACAACGTCGAGTCTGCTAAAGGTGGGAGTAGGCCCGACCCGAGCTAGTGCGGCCGGGGCGATGGCTCCGGGCCCAGGAAAGTAAGGGGCCCCATCTATTAGACATGTATTAGTAGAGTAAAACAGAAAAAAAAACACATACGGTTTGAACTTTGCAAGTTTATTACTACCTACTCTTATGTCCAAAATAAGTTTACATTTAGATTTTTGTTAAACTTGCCTTTGATCAATAATTTTGATAAATTTAGTTACTTTTAACAATATAAATTATACTCCCTCCGGTTTTAAATTATTGACACTATTGACTTCTAATATCAACTTTGACCATTTATCTTATTCAAATAATTTATTCATATGTGTAAAATCAATAGTCATGATTTAAATACCACTAATAATAAAACAAATAATAACAAAATTTTATACAATTGAATATTTTTTAATAAGACAAATTATCAAAACTGATGTAAGAAGTCAATAGTGTCAATATTTTAAACCGAAAGTAGTATATATTATGAAAGTATTTCTTATAATGTATTTAAAAGTAAAAAATTCTAAATTTTTGAAGCTAACAGAATCTACAGAAATCGTTGGTCAAAGGTAGATAGCACGAAACACAAGCATAAACTTACTTTTAAACAGAGGGTGCAAAAGAAAATTAGGTTGCTATCACTACAAGAAATCTTTTAATCTATCACGGATTTTGAGTGACGTTTATGAATTTTGTCACAGATATTCGTCATAGAATGAATAGAGAGAAATTGTCACAGATTTGTTTGTCCTTCATACTTCTAATATATGAGCTAAAATAGAACACATGGAGTTAAAATTAATCACTTTCACTAAACACTACAACATATAAATCTATGAAAGCTGATATCGTATTAACATATAAAAAAATTATATTATTCTTTATTTTTTTTTATCGAAGTGCACTCCATTTAGTTTTGCCCCGGGCCACCAAAATCTCACGGCCGGCCCTGGGTGGGAGCTGTGAGGTCCAGAAAGCCCACTAAATTCCATAGCATGTTAGTTGTAGGTGTAGTTCAAAAGGGATAGATCAACTTAAATAGTCAGTGACCCAAAGCGTAGTAAGTTTATATTAATCTTTTTATGTAAAGCGAGGACGAAAACGTTAGTGAGTTGCTGCATAAGTGAGCATGTGCATGGCATGAAAAGTATTTGAGATTGGGCTGTTACTGATTGTAAATCCATTAAAGACTGTAGTTTTGGATATTGTTCAAACCATATTAGTTAAGAACAAATTATGAAAAAGAATTACAAAAAATAATGTCAGTGTAGCATAGCTTTCAATATTTTCAAACATTAATATATATTGTATCATTATTCAAAACGACAAAGACATGAATAATGAAATTTTTGTGCACCCAGTAGCTCAACTTTAGGATCAAATTAAACTCCAGAAACATAAAACCATTTTTGTTTCAAGGAGGCAAAAAATAATATTTTGAAACACCAACATACATCTAATATTATTTTTGTATATTAGGCATATTATTTATAAAAATATTTATCAATTTTAGTTGTTAGAAAATAGTATATGCTGTGTCATTCATATGTGTATAATCATGATGCATCATTAATCACCAATAAATAAAATACGGTGCATATATATATATATATAGCAAATTATGTTACAGTATAAAGAATATGCCCAAAGAATTATTGACAACAGCACTCAATATTGGCATATAAAGAATTAAAAATTAGGTGGCATAATGGGATTACAAATTCAGCTTACGTACAGTCCAACCCAAGGTGAAATAGTCTTTTCACCCTTGCGTTATGTGAAGGCTAACGGAAATAGTCACTCATGGCATGGAAGGGTTAAAAATTGCATTCGATGCCTATATGGAATAATTGGTTTTACGATGGTGGATTCAATGTTACAAAAAATTGTGATGGATTATCAGAAATTCTCATACATTTGAATAGAAAAATATACACCCTCTGTTCTTAAATTGTTGTCATCGGGACAATAAATCTAGTTTATTTTTGAATTAGAATTATTGTTCTAATGATAACAATTGAAACATGGAGGGAGTATTTTATTACATTATCATTTTCATTATAAACAAAAAGACACTAGCGAGGTTCCGTATAGATGGTCGCCATACAAAGATACGGGAATACTGGAGTAAAGCGTACAGACGGAGCGATTGAGACGTCCCAGTTGAAAATATATTCTCAGGATATACCATAGTCAACACGGTATTTTCTAGGAAACCTTGACATCTTTCACTGAATTGGAAACGTCTAAGAAAAGGTCAGATTATCTTGTGAGGAGATACAGGAATACAACACCACTAGTAGACATAGCAATGACAGAACTCATGGAACTAATTAATTAAGCCCCTTGACCATTTTCTACTGTTCTTTCTACTGGAGGCTGCCACTCGTTCGAATGGTTTGCTCTGCCACTACAACGGCGTCTCTCGCCGAACATCCAGATGCCAAGGTGCACTGCCATGAGGAGCACAACAAGCAAAGACAGCACAAGCAGGTTGCTCCATTCCCTTGTGCTGCCCACTGCGTAGGCCACCAGGAGGCCCAACACGTCCAGGACTACGGCCGTGTTTGTCGCGAGAAGAAGACTCTTTTGCTTTTCAGAGTTGTGCTTCCGGAGTATCTGCTCCAGCAGCAAGGCAATAATGACCACCGACGCGATGAAGGATGTGGAGTTGCTGTAGAAGAAAAAGTGGTAGCGGTGCAGGTCTGTGTCATGCAGCACGGGGTTGCCCGCCTCTTGTTGAAAGCCTTGGTCATCATCCTGCCACACACCACCTGGTGGAGCCAAGCCGGCTTCATAGGTGACGCTCGCAGCCAGGATTCCAAGTAGCATATGGTACTTTCGCTTACCGTACTCTTGATCACGATACTCTGCCTCATTGGCATCTCTGGGCTGTTCTATGGGCACGGCTGTTGTCGGTGCTCCACCTGATTTCCTTCTTTCCATTCTCATCCTAAAATCAAAAACTACAATGTGGACGACAATGAAAGCAATCACAGCTGCTACCAGCTCGAAGATAAAGATGGATGTTCGCACACTCCGTGCGCTCCCTGCAGCATAGGCGCCCAAGATGCCACACAGGCCGGCGACCTGGCAAACATAGAGTGCGTAGCATTGTATGGCGAGCTGGGACAGCTGTGGGTGGACGAGCATCAGGATGTTTGCAATGGACGTCATGAAGCTAACCGTGTTGCAGTAGAAGAATGCCCTGTAGCGGCGTGGATAACTGTCGAGGAGAACCGCATCACCCACACGGTGGACGAGGTGCTTGTCGTGCTGAATCCAGAAACCTCCCGGCGGATTCAGCCCGGCCTGGTATGTGATGGTGGCCACCAAGATAGATAGAAGCAGGAGCCACTTGTACTTCTTCTCCAACAGTTTACCATTTGTATCTTTGGAGTCCAACATGGAGAACAGGACATGTAACTCCACATAGACTAGAACTCCTACAGCAACGCCCACGACATAAATGGAGATCTGCACATCCCGGCAGCTTCCTGCGGCGTATGCGCCAATGAGGGCGAACATGTCCAACATCATAGCCAGCAGCAAGGTGCGGCTCTTAACCAGCTCCACGTTCTGAACCATGAGGATGGCGACCAAAGACGACACAAATGAGGTTGAGTTGCAGTAAAAGAATACCTTGTAGCGCATAGGTTGCGTCCACATGAGTATTGAGTCACCAGCCTGATGCCCATCACGGGCATCTGGCCAGAAGCCACCGGGCGGGTTCAACCCAGCCTGATAAGTGATTGTTGCAACGAGATTCGCAAGAAGCAGAACAAGTGACTTCACCTTCTTGATTTGTTTATTGCCCGTAGGAGTTGTGATTGTCACATTCCCCTGGTGAGCAAAGTTGCTGCTGGCGAAAAGAAGGCCTCATTACCATAATGTATTCTTGTAGGACACAGCATTGAATGGGGTGTTCAATTCGAAAGCACAAAACGTACCTGTCAACGTGTGTCGGACTATGGTTCTCAGGATTGCAACATTGACACTTCACATAAGTGATGATCACCATAGCGAGGAAGATGAATGCCAGAACCGGGCCAAATAGGCTGACGGCATAGACACTGCAGTCTGTGCTCCGGCAGCCCCCGGCAGCGTAGGCAGCTAGCAGACCGAGCAGCGCACCGAAGACGAACACTTGTAGCGCAAAGGAAGGTGAGGTCTTTTCGCTGGAATTTTCCCCAAGGAGAAGCACGATTATGAAGAGAGACGCAACGAACACGGTAGCGTTGCTGTAGAAGAACATTTTGAAATGGCCCCCATGGTGCGCTTCGAAGAGTGAGTCACCAAGGCGATATGCAGTTCCGCCACCGCTGCCCAGCGTGTCCCAGAAGCTACCCGGCGGGTTCAGCCCGGCGACGTACGTGATGGCCAACAGGAAGGTGGCGAGCAGCAGCAGCACTTTCCACTGTTCCTCTGGCTTGAGAGCGGCCTTGTACCCTCCATCAGACACACGAGGATCCTCGGGAGTGGACTGCCGGGGCAGTCGCTCACTGTTGGGTGAGGCATACGCACTGTCTGACCCACGGCTGGTCTGCGCATCTGTGACAACTGAAAGCGCCTGCAGGATGTGGACACCAACATAGGCGGACAGAGACAGCACTAGCGCAGCTGTGTTAACAGTAGCCGGCTTCTCCCGGCAGCTGCTGTTAGATCACCAGACGACACACGCACTTAAACCCTTGGTTGGTTGGATGTTGCAGATGAACAGTGCACAGAACACGACAATGATGCACCAACACTCACAGCAAACAAATGCTGCAGCCCTGTATTGTTTCCTCCTCGGCACACACCAGACGGATGAATACATGACCTTTTAAACACACGGCAACGCAACACCCAAGCAAACGTGCCCACGACCTCCATAACGCACGGACGCCACCTTCTGGAAGACTCGCTCTCCTTGCGTCGGGAGCGCTTCGCTCGCCCGCGAGACTCGGCCTCCACCTTGACCACAACACCATGCTGCCGCTGCACTCCGCAACTGACGCGCACGGCCAAACAACTTGACCAATGCTCAACCTGTCCTAGATATCAGCACGCTATCGAGCTGGAACGAGCTCAGACCCCGTCGCTGACTCATAGACACCACGCACATACACACAACACGCATTAAAGCACGCTGCACGCACACACTACTGCGCACGCATGAGCTTTTCTGGACACTAACACATACAACAAGATTAAGTCTAACAATCACCTCCTAATTTTGTTGGATTATTTTTCATCTTGTTGAGCTTCAAAGTAACACCGACTCATAATCAACTTCTGCAACACCAAGTTGCGCCATCTCCTTCACTGTTTTCTTCACTTCATCATACTCATTGGCGAAGTGACCAAGCTCACCCCACTTGCGACAATCAATCTTAGACTTGTCAAACTTGCCGCGGTACTTCTTCTTCTCAGCATTGCTACCGGAGCCCTTTCTGACCCTCTTCTCTTTTGCAACTATGGCCTCCCACTCGGCACGTGTGAGCTGCAGTTCATCTTCCGCGATCAACAGTTGCTGCACCCCTTCATTGTCATGACGCCGCCCCTTTGAAGATTCCTCGAACGGCTTCAAGCGCCCAATAGTTTCTGCCACCGACATTCTCATCACATCTCCCCATTGCTCGGTGGTGCTCACAAGGGGTTGAAACTTGTCAGAGACGGAATGCAGTAACTTCTCCACGGCGGTCACCTCCTCCACTTTCGTGCCGAGAGCATGTATCTCATTCACGATGGTGTTAACCTTCAAAGCAAACTTATTAATTTTTTTAAATTCACTCATGTACGTACCATCAAGTCTCCTCTTGAGAGTTTGTACTCGAGCCTTTTTGACACGCTCTTCTCCGACGCGCATCCCTTGAATAGCGTTTCATGCCTCCTTCGCAGTCTCTTTCTTGGATATGGCCATCACCATTACCTCCGGCACAGCTTGAACGATGACGGCGAGAGCCATTTGCTCCAACTTCTCATCGATGACTTCTTTGCTCTCCACGGCCATGCACACACCTTGGGTGCGCATGAAAATCTTCATCTTCGTCGCCCACACACCGTAGTTGTCCTTCAACAACATGGGGTAACGGAGAGTCACCCCCGCCTCCTTCACTTCTTGCACGACGAGCTCGCCATCGACACCCTTGCCACTGCCGCTAGCGTCGCGGCGACTTGGCGGCGTGTACACACCCGAATTATCTTCGGACATGGCTACAAGCACTCAACTTAAGACTCTGATACCAATTGTTGGATCACTAGATGACTCACGCACTCAAACACTTAGGTGGTTGGATGTTGAAGATGAACAGTGCACGGAACACGACAATGGCGCACCAACACTCACAGCAAACAAATGCTGCAGCCCTGTATTGCTTACTCCTCGGCACACACCAGACGGATGAATACATGACATTTTAAACACACGGCAATGCAACGCCCAAACAAACGTGCCCACGACCTCCATGACGCACGGACGCCACCTTCTTGAAGACTCGCTCTCCTTGCGTCGGGAGCGCTTCACTCGCCCGCGAGACTCGGCCTCCACCTTGACCACGACACCATGCTGCCTCTGCACTCTGCAACTGACGCGCACGGCCAAACAACTTGACCAATGCTCAACCTGCCTTAGATATCAGCATGCCATCGAGCTGGAACGAGCTCACACTCTGTCGCTGACTCATGGACACCACGCACATACACACAACACACATACGCACTAAAGGACGCTGCATGCACACTACTGTACACGCACGAGTTTTTCTGGACACTAACACATACAACAAGATTAAGTCTAACAGCGGCCGGCGAGGTAGGCTCCCATCAACCCGAACAGGTCGAGCACCATGACCAGCCGGAGGAACGTCAGCTGGACCCTGTTCGGGTGCTTCAGGAGGAGGAGGAAGATGACCACCAGAGAGGTGGCCAGCGCTGTCGCGTTGCAGTAGTAGAAGGTCCGGTACCTGCGGTGGTCTGTGTACCGGAGGATGGGCTCCCCAGCCCTGACGCCGGGCCCGTCCTCCTGCAAGGTCTCGCCCGGTGGGTTGAGCCCGGCCACATAGGTCACGCTGACCACGAGCATGGCCAGCAGCAACAGCTGCTTGCGAAGCTTGTACTCCGACGACTCCTCTGGCCGCGGCCGCTGCTCCTGTGCAGGCTGCGGATCTTCCATCTACGGTGGTCACTGGTGTGCTCGTGTTGAAACGGATCGTGGGAGACTGACAACACTAATAGTTGAGTACCAACTAGCTAGCCGAGCGCGTCATCACTGTAACTCCTGTTTGGAGATATAAGCAACTCCGAAAAATGGAACGGTGCTGTGAGCCTGCGATCCGCGTTTTACGGGTGACCACTGCCAAACCATGTTTGACCTCGAGCAAGGTGCATCTACTTTGTCGTTATTTAAGCAACAACCAGCGAAAAGGCCAGGGGAGCTCCAATTTACGCTTGATCTGAAGTCATCCTCAACACTCTCACACAGCGTTTATAACGTGGGGAATTTTTTCAAAAACTATATTTTTTATGAAATTGAACTAATTACTATAAATTACTACTATGTCATTCCTATAAAATTCTGGTGTTCTAAACGGGCCTCACTCAAAACAAAACTTTCAAAGCGTCCCATACAACCCTGTCTAGATATGTGACATCTGTCCACTTCATCGAGTTCCAATCTTCAAGCAACAGAACTACTCCCACCGTTTTGATATTCTTGTCGTTAGGACGCTGATAATTAGTTCAATTTTAGTTCAATGGGACTGTCTGAAACGACAGTATTATAGGAACGGACTAGTATATAGCAAGAAAATCACTGTTGCTTGCATGACTTTGTATAATTTTATTAGAGATAGGAATAGTAATTTGCCTGATGTGAATTTATGTCGGATGAGACATGTTAAGGTGGACAATATGGACCAAACCCCAATGATGTGGATGGAGGTACTGGGGATATGCATAATGCTTTTGTGGCAGCCTTAGAGCAACTCCAATAGATATCTATACTGAATATCTAAACATAAATTTAGATACTTAATGTAAAAAGTAGCAGTCCAACAGATAAATATATTAGTATTTAAAATAGCAATCAAACAGATACTATAGCCAATGGAACATAAATTAAGATGATATGGTAACTTTAAATTTTGAGGAATGCTGAATTTAGGTATCTGTTGGAGATGAAAACTATTTTTAGATATCAATTCTGATTTACCAACGACTTAAAAATGAATTTACGTATAATAATTTTAGGTAGCTGTTAGAGTTGCTCTTAGTACTCCCTCCGGTCTCAAAATTTCTAACATTGATAAATTTCACATACCAAGGGGCAGTTAGTTAGGAGTTATTTTTCCAAATGTACCCATAATAAATAACCTTAATGGTAGCACACATGTGTGAATCACAAATTGAGAACCTCTGACTTCAACACCAGTTAGTGTCACAATGTCTTAATTCAAATGGCGTTTTAAAAGTTCGGTCGACAACGGACGGTTGAAAAATGTGGTGCAGTGAAAATGCAGTCTCTCAATGACCAGTATTTTGCTACAATGTACTAATGAATAGTACTTTGCCATAGTAAATAATAATACTATCATGCATACTCTCACGAATCACTATCAACGCACTCCCCTACTGATAAAAATATAAAAACCAACAACAGCTCTAGTTGAAAGGATGAAGAGGGATTAGGTGGTCGATCGGAGTGAATTCCATCAGCGAGGAAAGACGTGCACACGCCTGCGGCAAGGGATTATTTTTTCCCTGCCATTTTCCTTGAAGACCAGGCACCGAGTCAAGGTTCTACTGATCTGCACGAAATGTTTACCTTACCGTATGAGCTGGCAAAACCGGTCCCCACGGGTTTACAAAAACCAAAAAATGTTGAATCGTTTGAAAACCACTATAAATTTAGAAATTAAATTTGGAAGAATTTTTTTAAATGCTACATTAACTAGTTCGGTTTACTATGCGGCTTTTATTGATTTTGAATTTTCAAATTATGAAACCCAACGGTTTCAACAGCTTAACCTTCAGTTTCACTGATTTATTGAAAGGATTTACCAGTTCTTAAATTTTCATTTAAAAAACGTAAACATGTGAAACCGAGCTGAACTAATTTTACTGAAAACCATGATGTTTGAATGGTTTTTGAACCATATCTGCAAGATCCTCCTGCTAGGTAAGAAGAAACTATTCCCTTCGTCCAAAAATAACTTGATGCAACACATCATGCTCGTTTTTCAGTACTCTTGCTTTTTATTTATCTTCATCTCCGTCTCCATCTCCCTCATCTACCATTACTACTCTCTGCTTTTTTATCTCACTTTAATTTCTATACTCAACTTTAAATAACTTCTTTTTTTAAGAAGAAGATAGTAGCTATTCGTAGATTTTATTTTTGCAGCTCAATTTGGAGAAGGTCTCGTTGTAAATCGCATTGTTTTGGCTCATTAATTTGACGCTGCTGCACAACCATGGACTGATGCTGATGGACACAGCCGCACCCAATCATTTCAATATAAATCCGCCCATGTGATGCACGACGTGATCGAGGCCGTGAGCATCATAAATAATACTTCGCTCACACTGCCAGTGATCGAGGCCGACAAAGCAATGTGAACATCTCTCAATCCTCGAGCCGACCGAGCAGCTCGTGCACGGCGTCCATGGTCCACGCAAATCCCCAAAAGGCCGTGCACACTGATCACGCCGTGAGCATAGGACCAGGGGTTTACGATTTCATTTGAACCGCTAAAACGTTTCATAAAAATCGTGAAAATCATAAAAACCGATCGAAAACCAATTCAAATCGAAAATTCAAAATTTGAACGAATTGCTACAGTAAACCGTTCGGTTTCACCAGTTAACCGAGCTGTTTCAACGGTAAGCCGATCAGTTTCTTCGGTTTTTACAGTTTCAGATTTCAAAATTTGAAACCCACCAGTTATAACAGTAAGCCGAGCGGTTTTAACGGTTTTAAGTATTCCAAAAAATTTCAAATTTTCAAAATTTTTAAAATAAAAACCGAACCGCAGCGGTAAGCTCAAAAACTACAAAAATCGAGTGGTTTACCGCGGTTTTGTGAATCCTGCATATGACTCGAGCGACTGCCACTTTCGTATACGTGCGCTGCTTACGTCACAATCATGCAGTCATGCTTCGACATGATCGTTTGTCATGGATATATGGGCGATTGGTTTTGCTCACAGTGGTGTCAATGGATTTAATCTTTTGTTAAAAGGGTCACTCCTATGTTGGAGTTTAAATTAATGATCAAACAGATCTAAATTTTCAAACAAAAAAAGAGTGAAACAGGGAGATCCTTTGCCACCTACTCTTTTCAACATTGTAGTGGATACTTGTAATCTTTATTAAACGAACAAAGTTAGCCAGCCATACCAATGGTGTGATACCACATCTAGTTGATGATGTGTTATCTATACTATAATACACAGATGATATTATATTTTGTTACGGATCGTAACTTAGACGAAGCTAGAAATATGACTACTGTTATGTGCTTTTGAACAGCTGTTACGTCTTAAAATAAACTTTCATAAAAGTGAATTATTTTGTTTTGGCAAGCAAAAGAATTAGAAGGCCAATATATACACAATTATTTGGGTGTAAGCAAGGATCAGTACACTTTTGGTATTTGGGTATTCCAATGCACTACAAAAAATTGAGTAAAGGAGATTCGAAGGTAATTGAGGAAAGAATTGAAAGAAAATTAAGGAGCTGGAAAGGAAAACATGTTAGTAGGGGGCTGTTGGTTTTTATTATTCAGTCCTTACCAGCCTGACCATGTTTATGCTTTTTTTTTAAGTGCCAAAAGGTATACACAAAAAAAATTGAGTATTACATATCACGGTTTTCTTTGGCACAATGACATTCAAAAGAAAAAAAAATATAAGTTGACAAAATGGAGTATTATTTGTCAACCAAGCACGGTGGATTAGGCATACAAAATATTAAAATCCATAATCAAAGTTTCTTGAGTAATGGATGTTTAAACTCATAAATAAGGAT